>JAANYP010006648.1:0-335000 GCA_020465985.1 Centrapalus pauciflorus
TAAAGATTAATAACGCACCCACAGTGAGTACCTTTGATTTTAACATTGCTGCATCTGCATTATGTTTGCATTGCCTGCTGAGGCATGTTGTTTCATATTCGTTTGGCACTCTACTAACATGCGTATATGTTGATGCACATTCATACTTGTTGCATGTCCGTTCATTTGTTGTGCATCCTTTCGATGGACCTGCGTGGTCGCATATGTACTCTGATGTTACTGTGCTATATGACCAAGAGTTTGACACCTCTGTGGTCAGGATAGACAGTAGGTCATCCCCGATGTAATGTCTGCCTCAGATGGTTGGTTATTCTTATGCCGAGTGTCATCTCGAAGGAGCTGCGGCTCGGGTTTGCGTACTTGGAGTACGTGTGGGGTATACGGTATGTGTTACCGCGGTTACCCTGGGTGGCATCATAATGATTTGTAGAATGTGTAAATTCATATGGTATTCACTAAGCTTTAGCTTACCCCTTTAGTTGTTGAATTTTTACAGGAAAAGGGAAGTCTACAGCTGGACCATCTAGCTAGGAAATCTATTGAAGTATTTGAAGATTTCTACCGTTTACTTTGGTATTTGGTTTATGAAAATTCTGTTGTAATGAATTTGGGATAATGTAATAATTTGAGTTGGTAGACTTAGACGTGTAACCTTTGTAGCACCGTAGGGTGTTAGACTCAGTTGTAATACTTTTATTTATGTATTTTGCTTCCGCACTTTAATTAAGGTATCAGATTATTATATATCTGTTTGTTGGTGAATAATCCTGGGTGAATGGTAATTGGTGGTTAATGTGGCAAGGGTGTCACAGCGTATGGTATCAGAGCAGTAGTTTGAGATTCAAGTGTCCGTGAGGTCTTGGTCTCAAATATTAAGTGTTGACATGTAGTGATTCTAAGTAATGATCTGAACTAAGATAGGTTACGATCTAGTAATAATAAGAATATTGACTATCATACGGGACAATTGGGTGGTGTCTATAAATTGATGACATGTTACTAAATAAGTTATATGTTTCATATTTCAGAACATGTCTGGAGGAGGAATGACACCAGAAGAGACGAGAGAAATGATGCTAGCCATGATGGCTGAGCAAAATCGGATGATTCAGGACCAGTTTCGGGCTCGAGATGAGGCCGAAGCTAAACGAAGAGAAGATAAGAGAAAGAATAAGGAAAGAGAGGGAAACGATGACGAGCAAGGTGACAACACTGGGTCATCAAATAAGCCCAGGGGTTGTCGTTTCAAGGACTTTAAGGGAAATGGAGCAGTTGAATTTACTGGATTGGGTGATGCTGTTACTGCACTGGAGTGGATAACAGCTACAGAAAGGACTTTCCGAATCAGCGATTGTGCTGAGAAGGATATGGTCCGATTCGCTACTGCCATGTTCACCAAAGACGCAATAATGTGGTGGAACTCGATGGTGAATGCGTTAACCTTGGAAAGAGTATTTGTTATGACATGGGCTGAGTTTACTGATATCTTCACTCAGCAGTACTGCCCGGCCGATGAGCGCCGAAGACTTGAAGCTAAGTTCATGACGCTGATTCAGGGGACTAAGTCTGTGTCCCAGTATGCCGTAGAGTTTACGAGGCTGAGTTTGTTCGCGCCTCATCAAGTGGATACCGAGGAGAGGAAAGTGACCAGGTTTGAGGCTGGTCTTGATTTGGATATTCGAAGGGTGATGAGTAATGTACGCTACCCCACGTTTGCTGGTTTACTGGAGGCCGCCAGGAATGTGGAACGGATCTTGGGTATGTCGGGATACGTGATGGGGTCCGCTGCTGCTTCAGTCAACCCAACTCAACCTTCACCATCGAAACGCCAACGCGAAGGAGGTTATTCTGGTTCTTCACGATCATCGCAGTACTCGCCGCAACAGTCCTTCCGTCGACAGTCTAGTTCTTCCGGTCGTGCTCGTGCATACTCTATTAACACCGAGCCACAGTATTGTAACAAGTGTCATCTGGAACACTTCGGCAAGTGCACCAACGGGCGTGCGTGTTTTTGCTGCGGAGAGTTGGGCCACTTTCAAAATGAATGCCCACGGAGATCTGATGCTTGCCATAAGTGTGGAGTATGGGGGCACTATAGTCGGAATTGTCGAAAGAATGCTCCAGCAGTTGCTGCTCCAACATCAACACGATCTTCAGGAGGTTCAAGTGGCGGTTCAGTTAACCGAGGTCGGGGTCAGTCACAAAGGGCACCAGCTCGTGCCTTTCAAATCACTGCAGAGGAGGCTAGGGAAAACCCGGAGGTGGTCACGGGTATGTTTATTGTAAACTCTTTACCTGCAAGAGTATTATTTGACTCGGGTGCCAATAGATCGTTTGTATCTACTATGTTTGCACAACAATTTGCCATGCCTTTGTCTAAGCTATCTGCTGTACTAGATATTGAAACTGCTAGTAATACTTTAGTCAAGGTAGACCACGTATACCGTAACTGCACCTTAGTGATTGAAGATGTAGTCTTCAATTTGGACTTGATTCCGATCGAGTTTAGTGAATTTGATGTAATTATTGGGATGGATTGGTTGATAGAGAACGAAGCCCATATAGTGTGTAAGAAGCGTATGATCAAGATAACTACTCCGGAGGGGCGTGAGATCTGTATTTATGGGGATAGGAGAAGTGGGGATCTGTGTTTGTTGACTGTCGCAAAAGCTCGAAAGCTTGTTGCAAAGGGATGTGACGCCTATCTGGCATATGCTATAGATGCCAAGGCTGAGAAGAAGACGTTGGCCGATGTGCCTGTTGTTTCACTATTCCCGGATGTGTTTCCGGAAGACTTGTCTGGCGTGCCGCCTGAGAGACAAGTGGAATTTAGAATTGATCTGATCCCTGGAGCTGCACCGGTAGCTCGTTCTCCTTATCGCCTTGCCCCAACCGAGATGAAAGAGATGATGACACAACTCCAGGAGTTGTTGGACAAGGGTTTTATTCGACCAAGTTCATCGCCGTGGGGAGCCCCTGTTTTGTTTGTGAAAAAGAAGGATGGTACAATGCGAATGTGCATTGATTACCGGGAGTTGAATAAACTGACTGTTAAGAACAAGTATCCGCTGCCGAGGATAGACGATTTGTTCGATCAATTACATGGGGCGAGTGTCTTTTCTAAGATTGACTTGAGGTCGGGATATCATCAGTTAAAAGTTAGAGAGGAAGATGTGCCTAAGACAGCTTTTAGGACACGTTACGGGCATTACGAGTTTCTGGTCATGCCTTTTGGGTTGACCAATGCCCCGACTGTTTTTATGGATTTAATGAACCGAGTTTGTAGACCGATGTTAGATAAGTCGGTGATTGTGTTCATCGACGATATTCTGGTGTATTCAAAGTCTGAGGCTGAACATGCTGATCATTTAAGGGAATTGCTGGAACTGCTAAGAAAAGAGAAGTTGTATGCCAAGTTCTTAAAATGTGAGTTTTGGCTACAACAGATTCAGTTTTTAGGGCATGTGATATCGGGGGCCGGAAATTCTGTAGATCCAGCTAAAGTAGAAGCGGTGAGAAATTGGGAGTCGCCTCGTTCAGCTGCTGAAGTCAGAAGTTTTCTGGGGCTGGCGGGCTATTATCGGAGGTTTATTAAGGATTTTTCAAAGATTGCAGTCCCGTTAACTGTGTTAACAAAGAAGAATGCACCTTTTGTCTGGGAAACCGTGCAGCAAGAGGCGTTTGATGTTTTGAAGAAGACGTTAAGTGAAGCACCGATACTTGCTCTACCAGAGGGCAATGAGGATTTTGTAGTTTACACTGATGCTTCAAGACTGGGGTTAGGCGCTGTACTGATGCAGCGAGGGAAGGTTATTGCTTATGCTTCGAGACAGTTAAAGCAACACGAGAAGAATTATTCAACTCATGACTTGGAGTTGACTGCAGTTACGTTTGCGTTAAAATTGTGGAGGCACTATCTATATGGGACTAAGTGTCAGTTATACACGGATCATAAGAGCCTGAAATACATTTTCAGCCAGAAAGAACTTAACATGAGACAGAGACGTTCGATGGAGCTAATAAAGGATTATGACTGTGAAATCCTTTACCATCCTGGAAAGGCTAACGTGGTAGCCGATGCTTTGAGTCGCAAAGCATATGCCAAGGATTGCTGTTACATGTTGACATCTACTATGTTAACATCCACTATTATTGATGATGTCAAGGCCGCTCAAGAGGAAGCCTTGAAAGACGAGAATGTTGGTGCTGAAGATATAAGAGCACAGATTAAGGATATGGAAACAAGTGAATCGGGTTTGAAAGGTATATATGGGAGAATCTGGGTGCCAAAGTATGGAGGCATGAGAAATGTGATAATAGAAGAAGCTCATCAGTCTAAGTTTTCTGTACATCCCGGGAGCACAAAGATGTACAATGAGCTGAAAGCAGACTTCTGGTGGCCCGGATTAAAGAAAGACATAGGTCAGTACGTGGAAAGATGCAGGACTTGTCGGTTAGTGAAAGCCGAACACCAACAACCTTACGGTAGTTTGCAACCGCTTCCCATCCCGGAATGGAAGTGGGAGCATATCACTATGGACTTTGTCACGAAGTTGCCGAGAACTAGGCGTCAACACGATGCAGTATGGGTCATAGTGGATCGGTTAACTAAGTCCGCACACTTTATACCAATCCGGGAAAGTTATTCACTGGAGAAGTTAGCTCAGATTTATGTGGCTGAGATCGTCGCTAGACATGGAGTACCGAAGTCCATTGTATCGGACCGGGACAGCCGATTTACTTCCAACTTTTGGTCGGCTTTACAAGAAGGATTGGGAACGAGAATAGGTATGAGTACGGCTTACCGTCCACAAACCGATGGTCAAAGTGAAAGGACCATCCTAACACTCGAAGATATGATGCGGTCGTGTGTGTTAGACCTCGGTGGCAATTGGGACGATCATTTACCACTGATCGAGTTTTCGTATAATAACAGTTACCACGCGACGATCAAGAAAGCGCCGTTTGAGGCATTGCATGGGAGAAGATGTAGGACTCCTACAGGTTGGAGGGAAACCGGTGAAACGCCGATTGCTGGGCCGGCATTATTGCAAGAAACAAATGAAAAGATTCAATTGGTAAGACAGAATATGAAGGCGGCCCAGGATCGCCAGAAAAGTTATTACGATAGAAGGCACAAACCAATCAGCTTTGAGATAAATGATTGGGTGTATCTGAAAGTATCACCAATGAGGGGTGTTACTCGTTTCGTGAAGAGAGGCAAACTGGCTCCGAGATTTGTTGGGCCATTTAGGATTACAGAAAAAGTTGGAAACCAATCATATCGTTTAGAGTTGCCTGAAGAAATGTCGGGCATACACCCGGTGTTCCATGTGGGGAACCTTAGAAAGTCGTTCACAACTGAAAACGAAGATTGGGCCGACCACACTGAGCTGCAGATTGATGAAAGGCTCTGGTATGTTGAAGAGCCGGAGTGTGTGTTGGACACAAAAGTGAAGAAATTAAGGAGCAAAGAGATAGAAATGGTGCTTGTACGTTGGAAGCATCATAAGGGAGCGAATCATACGTGGGAGACAAAAGCAGAGATGTTGAAGAAGTATCCAAAATTGTTCGAATCCGAGTAACTTCGAGGACGAAGTTTGAGCGTGGTGGAGCCCATGCTGTAACATCCTCGGATTTAAATTTTGTATTTGAAGTTATTAAGTTTAAATTTGTAATTTAAGTTGAATTATGAAAGTTAGTACGGAATTTGAATTAATTATAAAGTTTGTTGTATTATTTGGAAATTTAGAAATTTCAATTTATTTAAGTGAAAACAATTATTTAAGTATTAAGGATAATAAATAAAAGATAGAAATCTTTTATTTTATAAATCAGTATTTAATGGGATCTGATGAGTTGAGGGACTAAAGGTGTTAAAATAGGGAATTTTGAAATAAAAGACCAAAGGTCTTTCATTTTCAACCAACACTCCCTCTCTCTAGAACTCATCTCTCGGCTCTCTCTCTCTAAAATTCGAAGATCATAAAAGCTTGGATTTTGAAGCTGAAAGTTTGGATTTTGATTGCATTCAAGGAACTATTACTACTGAAATCATCAATTTGAGGTAAACATTTCATTAAATATCGAAATTTGAAGGTTTTTGGTTCGGTTCTTATAAAATCCGAATTCATAGAATTGGGGTTTAAATGGTGATGCATGTATGATATTGCTATGAAATCATTAAAATCGAGTGTTAGAGTTGATATATATTGAGTTTCAGCTTCTGAATCAACCTCTAAGTACGATTTTTAGAGATTTGTGTGTGTTTTAGTGTGTGTGTTCGTTGGATGATGAAAAGGGTCAAAAAGGATTGAATTTAGTATGAAAGCATGTAAATGTTAGTGTTAAAATGCTTGAAATTAAGTATATTTAAGTTGGTATAAATTATTTCATGTATTGAATTAGTACCAAAAAAAATGAAGGAATTAAATCTGGAAATTTTATAAACTTAGAACAAATTCGAATGGGGTGGGATCCGAATTCGGATCCGAGATGAACTCGGATCTGGTCCGAATTCGGATGAGGCCCGGATTTCTGGAAAATTAATATATCAAAATATTTCTAAGTATTGGAACTTGGATGGGGGTCCGAATTCGGTTGGGGACCGAATTCGGATGTGCCCGAACTTGTAATGTCATCCGAAATTGACTTTGGTCCGAAATGTGATTATCAAAAATGGCAAAATATTTTAAGTGTAGGAATTTCGGATGAGGTCCGAATTCGGTTGGGAACCGAATTCGGATATGGTCCGAACTTAGCTTGTGTCCGAAATTAAAGGGGACCGAATTTGGATTTATGTGGGATCCGAATTAGGATCCATGTGGGATCCGAACTGGGGGTCCGAATTCGGGTGGGGTCCGAATTCGGACATGGATCCGAAATTGGGATCAAAAATGGTAAAAACTTATAAAATTAAGTTTTATGGAATTAAACAAGATATTAACACAATGTGTTGTTACAAATGACTTACAGGTCCCTTGTGGTGTTGTCTAACCCACAGTGGGGTACTTGGTTGATCCGGTTGAAATTCCGAGGAGAAATAATATTGCTAAAAGATTAATAACGCACCCACAGTGAGTACCTTTGATTTTAACATTGCTGCATCTGCATTATGTTTGCATTGCCTGCTGAGGCATGTTGTTTCATATTCGTTTGGCATTCTACTAACATGTGTATATGTTGATGCACATTCATACTTGTTGCATGTCCGTTCATTTGTTGTGCATCTTTTCGATGGACCTGCGTGGTCGCATCTGTACTCTGATGTTACTGTATGACCAAGAGTTTGACACCTCTGTGGTCAGGATAGACAGTAGGTCATCCCCGATGTAATGTCTGCCTCAGATGGTTGGTTATTCTTATGCCGAGTGTCAGCTCGAAGGAGCTGCGGCTCGGGTTTGCGTACTTGGAGTACGTGTGGGGTATACGGTATGTGTTACCGCGGTTACCCTGGGTGGCATCATAATGATTTGTAGAATGTGTAAATTCATATGGTATTCACTAAGCTTTAGCTTACCCCTTTAGTTGTTGAATTTTTACAGGAAAAGGGAAGTCTACAGCTGGACCATCTAGCTAGGAAATCTATTGAAGTATTTGAAGATTTCTACCGTTTACTTTGGTATTTGGTTTATGAAAATTCTGTTGTAATGAATTTGGGAAAATGTAATAAATTGTGTTGGTAGACTTAGACGTGTAACCTTTGTAGCACCGTAGGGTGTTAGACTCTGTTGTAATACTTATATTTATGTAATTTGCTTCCGCACTATTATTAAGCTATCAGATCATTATGTTATCTGTTTGTTGGTGATTAATCCTGGGTGAACTTGTAATTGGTGGTTAATGTGGCAAGGGTGTCACAGTTACACAAAGATCTCTTTTTTTCTTGCAAAAGAGAGCAACACAGTTAGGGTTTATGTCAGAGACGTTGCTTTTGACTCTAATGTACACGACCATCGCTGGCCATCCCTGATTGATAGCCCATAGGACTCAAACCCTTGGCCTCCACTATGAAGCCAAGAGCTCTACCCTGACAAGTCATCATGAGATGGCTTAGCATATTTGAGTATGAGAATCAAAATTAATATATTAGTAGCTAAAGGTATTTTCATAGGGGACAAAATGTGTTAATCTGGATTTTTAGGTCAGGAGAGTCAGATAATGAACAAAAGGTGTAAATTTAAAAGGAGGATTTAGAGGGTGCGAGTTTTAACCTTTTAAAGAAATAATAATGATAAATTAATAATAGTGGTGGTCGGTTTAATTTGATCACCTATTAACTACTATTATAATCATGAAAGTAGAGTATAATACTATATAAGAACGACTTTCCTTGTCCAACCAATCAAGAATATAGGTGACTATATACTATGCTATAAATGGAACTATTGGTGCTAATCTTTATGTGAACAAAGTTAGATTAGAACAAATATAATCTTGTTAATATTTTTTTTATAATAGGTATTTCAAAATATATAGTTTAACGTTAGTTCGCAGTTGGAGTTAGGAATGATGCACTTTTTATGATTCATATCCATATCTATATATCTATATATTATAATAAAAGAAAATTTTCAACGCCAAGGGTCGTTTCTTCAGTTATTCAGATTTTGGTTTTCCACCTAACATTTCAAATATAACTTTTCTAAACTAATTACCTACTTTTTTTTAAAAGATAAATAAATAAAATTAATTATTACCTAATTTAATCTTGATATATGAAAGGATATCTCATTAAATAAGTTTAATAACTTTCTAACTTAACTCTTATGTTTATTTAACTAGATAACTCGTGGGGTATGTCAAGGTGATCCGCTGTCACCATTTCTGTTTATCATTGCCATGGAGGGGCTGAACGTTGCGATGCAAGAAGCGGCTAACAAAAGGGACATTTCCAAGGCATTAGTTTACCTAATAATGGTCCCATTCTTTCCCATTTCCTTTATGCAGATGATGTCATTTTTCTGGGTAATTGGTCTTCTTCCAACGCTGTAAATCTCACTAGATTATTGCATTGTTTTCATGTGGCTTCTGGACTTAAAGTCAATTTCTCCAAAAGTAAAGTTTTTGGGATAGGTGTGCTTGAAGATGAGGTTAGAAATCTTTCTTCCTTTCTTAATTGTGATGATGCGAAATTACCATTTTCATATCTTGGTGTCACAGTGGGGGCCAATATGAATCTCATAAGAAATTGGAAGCCAGTGTTAGATAAAGTAGATTTGAGGCTTTCTAAATGGAAGGCTAGAAATCTATCATTCGGTGGGAGATTAACTCTTTGCAAAGCGGTCCTTGGTAGCATCCCTCTATATTTCTTGTCTTTATTCATCGCTCGTCATCGGCCTGCTGGAAAGAAAACGCGGAGAATTTCTTTGGGGCGTTACGGATCAAGGTAATAAAAAGATTTCTTGGGTTAATTGGAATAAATTAATTGCCCCAAAACATTTGGGAGGATTAGGTATCGGTTCGTTGAAAAGTGCTAATATTGCTCTAATTGTCAAATGGATTTGGAGATTAAAAGTTGAAAAGGATGCTTTGTGGGTAAAGGTGGTTCAAGCTGTACATGGTCTAAATGCAGCGAGTTCTTCTGGGTCTTTTAATGGGAGGTTTCGGGGGGTTTGGAGCAATATTGCAAAGGTTGGGATTCAAGTTTCGAAGTACAACCTTAATCTCGACAATTTATTCTCGAAAATTGGAGATGATGAGGATATTAGATGGAGATGGGAGGGAGATACTAATGGGGTATTCTCGGTTAAATCTTGTAGAGACCTTATCGACAATCGTTCGAATTCTCCTTTCGCGGGTCTAAGATTTTGGTGTAAATGGCTGCCTCCAAAAGTGAATTGCTTCGTTTGGCGTCTTCTTATTAATCGGCTTCCCACTAAACCGAATTTGAGTCCTAGGGGTATGAATTTTCTTTCCGACGAATGCTATATTTGTAGAAGCCATGATGAATCCGTTGATCATCTTTTTTACGCGTCCCCTTCGGTGCTGAAAATTTGGTCTTGGTTTGCAAGATGGTGTAATTTAAAACCTCTCTCATTCTCCTCTTTGGAACAATTAATTTGGTGCATTACTGATTGTGGTAGCAATGGAAAGAGAAGATTATTTCTTGAAGCTGCAATTGGCGGTTTATTTTGGTGCATTTGGAAAGCTAGGAATGACTTGGTCTTCAATAGAAGGAGTTTTGTTCCTTCTCGGGTGATCGATGATTTTCAAGCCTCGTTGTTTACTTGGGTTAAATATAGGGGGAAATGTATCAATGTCTCTTGGTCAGGGTGGAGTTGTAATCCTTTACTGTCTTTTTAATTTTGTAATCCTTCTAGCATCTTGCTAGTTTATTATTAATATATTCTCTTGGATTTCTAGTCTCGGGTGATGGCATTGCCGAAACTCTTGACTAGTTATCCGTTTTGCTGTTCAAAATTTTTTTTTTAACTAGATAACTATTTAATGCATTAAAAAATAATAATAATATAGTGTTAGTAATTAATATTTTATATATACTAAATTTATTCACATTGTGCTCCATTAAAAATAGAAATTTCATTTATAACAATTTGTAAAACATAATAATAATAAATTACAATAAAAAATAATATTATTCATGAACTTTATAGAAAAACAAATAATTATTTGCATAATTTAAGTAAGTTACATTCTTAAAAAAAAATTTAAGAATTTATATTGCATGTCAACATCTGATTACATATTTATTGTGATTTTTCTTGCTTTATTTTTTTTATTTAGATTCTTAATTAAATTGAGCATCCAAAATAGATACAATAAAAATTAGAAAAAAAGTTTATATTATAGTTTTCATTAATCGCATATAAATAAAGTAATAGTTAAAATTTTCTAAAAAAATAAATAACTAATATATGTAATAATCTCTTAACCTCATAAAATATAGTTTAAATTGATTTTTTTAATTTAAGGCATAAAAATATTTATGACTTATTATTAAATTATCACCAACCATTTATATACGACATATTTTTCAAATACTATAATTTCATATCCTTCCATTATATTTATAAAATTATTATATTTATGTATTAGATTTATTTAACTAAAGTTTTATTTAATTATAAGTTTTATTCTTTTAAAATTGCTGTTGATTATAATATGTACATATGTATAAAATAGAATTTACCTTCTTTATATTGTTTTTCAGACTAATTTTGTTCTCCATTGAGAGAGAGAGAGAGAGAGAGAGAGAGAGAGAGAGAGAGAGAGAGAGAGAGAGAGAGGAACCATGAATGAATTTAAATTTTTATTATTTTTAATTTTTAATAAATTTAAACATTTATTATTATTTTTTTAAAAAATATATTTTTGTTGATACAGAAAACATAAAACTTTATTTGTGCATGAAGCCTCTTTGCATAAAGGCGACAAGCATAAATACAATGACTAATTTATGCGTAAATAAAATTTAATTGGTCCATATGATTTGATAAATGTATGTACATATATATAATTAGTGTATATTCAATCAAGATATGATATTAATTTCTTATTATTAGTTCATTTCAAATTTTCAATATGTTTAGTAAAGTTTTGATATATTTTACTTTTATATGATTACAACTTTTAGGTAATCACTGTAATTTCAAAAAAAATTTTATTCATAAAATAATATATGGTGTTATCACATCTCAACACACAGACAATTGCTACCTTGCTAGAATCAAATGCGGTTTTTTTTGACATTTCAATTTCCCAATAACAACAAAATAAAATCATCTCAATTTAAAAAAACAATGAAAGAAGGGATCAGGTCAAATAGTATTCTTCGATCTTCACAATCTACATATCATGGGTAGGAATGTGATACAAGGAATTCCCTTCATCTCGAAGAAATAGAGTATATAGAATCAAAAGCTTTTTAGAATTTCATTTTTTTATCATAGATAATCATAAATCTTAAAAAGAATTTTTGGTACCTTTACAAACCTGATGTTATTAAATCCGCTAGTCTAGAAATTCATTTTTAACAATTGAACTTTTTTAAACTGTTTCTTTTTAAAAATATAAAATATTTGTGACAAAATAACGGATGCGAAGAAAAACAAAAAACATTCTACACGTAATTAATCTTGAAGTCCTATTTCTGCGTTTCCTTGATCAAAGTCGTCGTCATTAAAATTACTTGTCAAGATTTATCAGATTTGATAGATTCGTCTTCTGAAACAATAAGTTCTGGTGTTAGAGAGATTTTATCAAACACTTGACATCCATTTGATGCATCCGCTATGATTATAATTTCATACCCCTTCCCGGACCCTGACCCCGACTTTTCTTGTCAGAGGATTTTGCAGAATAGAACTAGTGTTGTAACATTATAAACAATTTTGTTACTCTTGCTCCTGTCACGATAAATCTGGCCGCTTCTCCTATTTCCACCTACATATAGAGGATACTTTAAGAAGTGAATGTATTTCTTAATAGTGAGGGAGGGAGGGAGGGAGGGAGGGAGGGAGAGAGAGAGAGAGAGAGAGAGAGAGAGAGAGAGAGAGAGAGAGAGAGAGAGAGAGAGAAGGAAATGTAATTTCACTATATCTCTTCCATAGGGTTAGGGGTATGATATGTATACCTTTTGGATTAGGAAGGTAGCTTTGAAAAACATATTGTCCATCTTTTTGTTTATCTCGAGAGAAAAACAATTGGAAGGAGCTTATTTAAAATCCTCTGGTAAATTAAGAACACCCCCACATTTAATGCCCTGTTTTTTTACCATTAGCAAGAATTTGTTTTAGTTGATATCACAAGGAATTCAACAAGTGCTTCAAATACACTATCGAAAGGTATGCTTGCAAAGCCTCAATATCCACTGGTTTATTAGCTAAATGACAATTAGCGCATAGAATACGTCTAGCCACTTCTCGTGGATTTTTATAACTTTTTTGTGCATAAATGAGACCATGCATTTGAAATGATTGCACGATTTATGATATATGTAATGGGTGATAAGAAAATAGATCAAGTAATTTGTTTCTTTACCCAAGAAAAACTAATTTTAGTTTGCACATTGATCCCGAAAATTTCTACAATAAGTTGGTGTAGTTCACTAATGGAGTTTCCTATCCACGATTCTGGTTTTTACCGGAATAATTTGACTAGATTAGTATCAACACATAGGCCGAAACTTCGGGATAGCTAAAAAGATAAAAACTAAGTAAGGTTTTTAGTGCTTTGCTTATGTACAACTGAAAGGTGAGAAACATTATAATTTGATTTGGGAAATAGTTTTTCAGTCATTTTATTTAACGAAAAATCACTACATGATAACGGGGATTCGTGATTTATATAACAAAAAAACCAATATTTGATTGTATCTATAATGATTGATTGATTGGAAACATGGAAAGAATGCATGATATAATTTCATCATTATGAACAAATGTAAATTCTGTCGACAAAACCAATCATCAGTTACCAACAGTAGGGCGAATAAAATATTAGAATATGTTTTATAAATGAGTTAATAAAAGAAATGAAAAGCTTTTATTATGTCACGTAAGTTATACATAAATCACTTGAGTTTTATAAAAAAAAAAACAAAACAAAACTATATCATCTAAAACAAAACATTCTTTAATCATTCCAAATTTCGTATGAAAACACATCCTAGACTTCTGAAAGGTGGTTTTGCATTCAAATTTCATTTTTTTCTTTAAAAAAAAGTAAGGAGAAAGAAACTCAAAGTTCGTGAAAAAGGGGAGTCAAAACATATGTTATGACCAGTTGACCATGGTGATTGTTAGATTTAGACTCTCAGAAATAGAAATAGGGTTGGTATTTATTTATGGCTATTTCTTCATGCACCACCTCTAATTTCTCATACACCACCTCTATGCATTTGACCTATAAATACTTATCTTTTGATTGGACAAAAGAGTATAAACAAATAAAATATAATGATGAGTTATGAAAAAAAGGCATGTTTTAGGTCAATTGTAGATATAGATATGGTGCATGAAGTAACACCCTTTATGGCTATTCAAACTTAATCGAAGACAGAAAGTATTAATTAAACTCAAACTTGGTGGTCAAATATCTATTGCTGATGTTCAAAAAAAAATATTTATTGCTGATCACTTTAGCATTTTTAATTTATATCTTACTTTTTTTTGGATTATAAAAATGAAAATTAAATTATATACATATTAAATTAAAATTGTGGTATATCACAAAATGAAAGTAAACGGATTCTTTGACCAACTCGTGAGCGGTGTGGGATATATACTCTCTAAAAATCAATCTACCGTATTTAATTTATGTTTGACGGTTTGACACATGCGTTATTGCGTTGAACATCTTTTTATTCTTCATCTTTATTTTTTTTATTTTCATAATTTCAGATTCATTTAGACATATTATTTAGATATATCAAACATAATTAACATTATTTCTATCTATATTATATATAAATAAATATAAACATTAGTATTAAAAAATCTCATGAACTTTTTTGGATTTATAGAATTAAGTAACTACATCTCTTTTCTAGTATCTAAGTCTCTAGATAATTTTTTTATCTTATATAAAATTATATTTGACTTGGTTAATAGGTGATTGATCGAGAAACCGTGTAGAGACTTAAAACAATAAAAAAAATGTCTCGTGACATAATCACAAAATGAAAAAAGGAATTTCGTATTTTTAATGATTAAACCATTTAATCAGCTTGTTTTACCGGTTAAACAAATAGCACATAAAAAATATATAATTTTGAATAAAACAAAAATTATCCAAAGACTTAAATGTTTGAATAGAAAGTTAGTGGCTAAATTGATAAATCTATTTTAAGGTTTTACAAATATTAATTAACCCTATATTTTTAACTTTATAGGTAACTTAATAACATTTAACCTAATAGAATGTATTAGTTTTAAGTGAGTATCACTTATATGCAATGCAGTGCATTAAAACGTATCATTCTTAAAAATAATTTATTATTATTTTTTTATAAACATGTTTTAACTAATATAACAAAGATGATATATAAATTTCATATATATATATATATATATATATATATATTCACACATTCTAAGCGCATAAAATCATGCATCCCATAAATGTACGTTCACATGTATACAAATTTATGTAAGTATACGTTCATATCATTTCTAGCGGGATTTTCTTCAAATAAAGACCCCAATTTCGCTTCTAAAATAGGAATTCTATACTCCCCGCCCTGGGAGGTCTGAAAGGAGCATGGAAACACATAAGAACTCTTGAATGGAAATGTAAAAGAGATGAAACTTTTTTAAGTAGTTAAAGTTGTGAATGTCTATGAAATTTACATATCATCTTTATAATGTTAATTAAACTATTTTATGAAAAAAAAATAAAAGTATTAAGGTGATACATTCTGGTGCGCTGCATAATTAGTAGTATAAATGTATCAGGAACCACTTTATAGGCATATAGCCCTAAGATCACGATAACTTGATTGTGGTTTAATGAAACTTTTTATACATAATGATGCATCTGATGCAAAACGTGAAGGATTTCAGGATAGCATGCCTAAGTATCTACTTTCCAAAATTTAAAAAATACACAAATAGTTTAATTTTTAAATTTATGAAACAATTAATACAACGATGTGATGCGACATCAACATTTCAAATCATATAATCTACATCGATTCACCATGTGATTTTGAAGATCATAAACAATATAATCTTTGGTAAGCCTTGTGATGTTTAATTCACTAATCGTTCACTATAAAGTAATAAAACTCAATAATCTCATAAAAATTATGGTAAACCTTGAGTTGTTTTGTGAACCTCGTGTTTTTCCTTTTAATACGAAAAAAAAATCAAAATTTTCATGTATTTGAATATAGTTTTTGATACATGCACATATATATGAATTGACTACTCAAATTTTTTGAATCATTGGTTTTTCATTGTTGTTGTTATAAGATAAGTTGTCATTTAATTCAGTTCTGTTTCTCTTACAGAATTAAGTAATACGTGAAATAAATTGATACAAGAGTAAATTTGATAAAACAAAGATACTATTTGCCTTTCGTATTTTATCCAAATATATAAAGTCAATGGACTTCTACTTTTAATGTGAAAAAGTTGAAGATCACAAAATCTATGCCACTTTCGAAGGCCCCTTTTTGAAAGACTTCTTGAGTTAGCAGCTCTAACAGTGAAAACACTATGCATCGTTCATTGCATTTGAATGAAATCTTGATATCTTTTCTCTTTGCATTTACTCTATAGTCTATGGTCCATATATATAGTTTTTGAAATATCAACATTTATTTCTTTTAAAAGTTGTTGAAAAATATAATGATTTGGATTCAAGTTAGTACCACTAGTTTGCAAAGTATCGGAGGTCCCTAACTTAAAACCAATTTTTTTTTTTGCATAATAATGTAAATTAACAATGCAAAACTAATTGCAAAAAGTCACACATAAATACAAATTAAAACTATGTGAAACGTGCATGTTCATATAAACTGTACCGTTGTGAACGTGTGTTCATATTAATCATATTCACATGATTTTTTTCACGTTCACGTGACATTTAATATGCTGGAAAGTGTGAATGTATGTAATTTTTTAAAAATAACATTATATTATTTGTATCTACATGAATATAAAAAAAAAATTAAACATTTTTTTCACAGTATGTTCACATCCGAAACTCATGTGTTCACAGATACGCATAGTTATCTACATTTTTTAGGTACTCACACGAAACATATGAAAAATAGAATACCTTTAAAATTTGCATTCTAAATGCATTATTCTTTGATATCAGTCATTATAAAATATTATGTTGGATTTTTTACTTATTCATACATCATTTTATTAACAAAATCCAAAAATAAAAATCAATCATAGGTTATACGTTATAAGAAACAGAGAAAAAGGCATATAGATGTATATCATTTAGAATTTCATAATGCAATAAATGGCATTTTTGAATATTTATATCTTCAAATTACTTTAGTTAAAATTTAATTTATGTAGATGTGTCTTTCATCTATTGATTATATATTGTTATTGCTAAAGGACTAAATTCAGTTTAGACTAATAATTAAGAGCATAAACCAAACCAAAACGTTAATGGACCATATATATATTTAGTTGATTCTGGTTATTTTTTAACCAAAGATTTTGATTAAACGTGTTATTGAAAAATACTTGTCATTTAGGATGAGACTCACATGAACAATTTTTTAACAATTCATTAATCAATATATAATGAAATGATGTTTTATATTTATATAAAAGTTTTAATAATTTGATGCATGACTGATTTATATCGATTTAATATCCAATTGGGTTTAAGATAGACATGTTTAGTTTGGATTCTTTTCTTTAAAATGTCATCAATTTAAACTCAAAAACAATTGGACACACCAGGATTTCATGCAATAGACAAAAGAACGAATTTCAACCATCGGAATCTACCTTAAAATACATGTAAGACCCGAATAAATTATTTGAACTAAACCAACCAGACAATATTGCAGCTAAAATAGCCTTGAAAAGAAGATACAAACAAACATACAACTCCATGGATTACAACATCAAATTAAATAGACAAACGAACAACGAACAATATATTAGTTTGGAATTTAATTTCAATAGTCTAAAAAAATGCAATTCCGTTATGATCTGGTTTAATCTCTTACTATAGCCGCTAATTATTGCATTCTAAGGGAAAAAGATTATGTTAGAATTGAATTTTTCTTATTCAAGATTTTCATGTGATAAAGGTCAAAGTTGATGATAACTTTTGACAAATATAGTCGTACATAGTATTCAAAGATAGATTTCCCATTTAACAAATCTGATGCAAGTCATATTAAATGCAAAACCTAATATTTCTTTTTTCTTTTTATAGTAATATTAGTATCTTAAATGATATAAAAATTTTCTATATTTTAAAAACTTGAAAATTTTTCTTATAAGAAAAAATTCATTTTAAAATCATTTTATCGATTATATACTTGTCATTGTTATCATAAAGATATTATATTTATAGTGGTCCATAGCTTACATGTAGTGAAGTTTTAATTTAAATATTTAGTAAAGTTCAAATTTTATTTATAGCAAAAAACATGTATATATATAATATAATAATAATAATAATAATAAGGTGGATGTTAGAAATCGGGACCAAAAAGGAGTATGAATGTAGGAGGGATAGTCTCGTGAGGGGTCACGTGACATACAAAGGTTAAAATGGGCAATAATGGATCCTTGTACTTTCCTTGTGTGTCCTCATAATTGGTGGTCCTGTTAGGGTACCACCTTTACCAGACAAATTTTCATAAATATGACATTCTTGTCCCTACCTTCTCTCTCACGCAACAAACACACTTCAACTGCGTGTTCTTATTGAAATCATTAAACAACTAAAAATGGTCGCCCCTATTCCCATTCCCATTCCCATGCCTTCTTTCTCTTTCTTTTTCTTTTATTAAAGCAAACTCAACTCAAGCATGCCTTAAAACAATAAAACATGCTTCCCGGCCTTCACATAATCTTCTTTATTTTATTATATAGGCAATTAACTTTATGAAAATAAACTAATTTAAAATTTTATTTAATTACGATACATAAACATTTATTTTTCTTTTTATATATTTACTTAATTAAATTTAAAATCTTATCCGTACCATAAGAACAATACCACACGAGTAAATCTATGGAGTTTCAAATTAAGGACACTAAATGGAAATTAATTTCTAAAACAAAAACAATAAATAATAATAACTTAATTAAGGAATAAATAATAGTAACTTTCAATTATTAATTAATTCAGAGAAGATTTGCCTTGTCTTTTTTTGTCGCCAACTCCTGCATTCTCCACATTTCCACTAAATTAAAAATTTTGACTTTTTTTCTACCATACTTTTCTTCATTTCCTTCCTGTATCTTTATAATCTAAATCATAAAATCCAACAAAAATTCACATCATAAAAACTAAAATCCTTCACTGTATTATATATACATAATTAATTAACGGCTTCTGTTTCTCTCTCTTATTCATAAGGGTGCTGCAGGCTGGTGGTGGGAGTTATTAATAGACGGTGGCGCGTGACTCTGACTCACTGGAAAGATTAACGATATTGGTTTTGGCGAGAGAGTTAAGGAGGGTGTAGACGTAGTCGCTGCTTTCTTAGAGTCTGGATCCACGGTGGTGGACGGTGGCGGAGGAGCTATGGCTGAGGTGGTGGCGATACGCTCACAAGATGGACACATGGTGAGAGTTGTAGCCGGAGGTTGCATGTAAAATGGATTTGAAGTGGTCTTCAAAGCTCTCAGTTCTTGAAGCTCTTTGTGTAGCCTTCTATTTTCTTCAGTTAGGGTTTCACAACACCTTTTCAAGTACTCGTAGTCCACCTCAGTTTGCTTCAGTTTCGTCCTATATATATTATATATACAACCACGTACATATATGTGTGTATATATATACATCAGTAAGTATAACTATTAATTACTTAATTTATTAATTAAAATCCAAATATGATATGTATATTATATACGCAAACAGTCGCACCTTGCTCTTCTGTTCTGAAACCATACTTCAACTTGTCGGGGCCTAAGATTAAGCTGTTCCGCAAGTGCAAGCTTCTGTTTCTGCCTCCACCAAAAGAAAAAAAACAGCAACTCATGAAATTACAACTTTTGACTTTACAACACGGGTCATTGACTTTTCGTCAGAAACATTATAATTTTATGGGACAATATATCATATGAAAATCCCTCATAAATATTATATATATATGAGCCATACAAAATTATATATATCATGTACGTGTTTTTATGTCTAGAAATTAAAGGACATCATATGAATATTTATATATATAGAAAATAAATTAAGCATTAAATGTTTTACAAACAAAATGCACAATTGTAAGTTGTAACATATATATATACGATTAATTAAGTTATATATGTGTGTACTTACAGGATTAAGGGTATTGTGTTCCTTGAAGCTTTCTTCTAAATATGCAGATTGTTCTTTGGATAATCTGAGTTTTTTTCTGGACATTCCATTCTCATCTTCATCACTAGCCCTAGAAGAGGCTCTTTCTACATCAACCACCTCGTTTCCAATCTCAATACCCCTCTTATGATTCTTGTTTCCACCATTCACGTTTCCAATTCGTCTGTAACTCATAAATTCCAGCCGGAATGATGACGTCGCCTCTTCTGCCGCCGTACGCTTCACCTCCAATCCTCTTCCGGCTGCCGCATTTCCCTCTGAACCTCCCTCTGAACTCCCTGTACGTATACAAAACAACCCTCATCATATATTTTCCATTTTTCATCTAAAATTAAGATCACCTTCATAAGTATCTGTGAGTATTATGTTAGAGAAAGAGAGGCTGAGAAACACAAAAACAAGAAAACCCATTAGCCAAGTTTTCTTCTTAATTTCTTTAGTTTTTCTTCTTTTCGCTTTCGTATGTGTGTTTATATATGTATATCCACACACACACATATAGATAGGGAGAGAGAGAGAGAGAGAGAGAGAGAGAGAGAGAGAGAGAGAGAGAGAGAGAGAAAACCGTTGTCAGAAGACCATGGAAAAGGAGGATGACGAGGAACAGGTGCAGAAGGGAGTAGATCAAGCTGAACTGGGGGATTCAGTCTTTGAGCAGTAACAATTATTTCTCCTCTAATTCCTTCATTTTCTTTCATAATATATTTATCATCATCATCATCATCATACTCATCATCATCGTCATCATCATCAAGATCATCTTGACTCTGTGATTTCTCCATGTGTTGGTTGGTGTTTCCGTTTGATGGTATCATCCCTAAAGCCATGCATGGCCCTAGCCTCTTGTTTACTTTCACGGTGGTAACGGCAGCGGCAGCGGCAGCGGCGACGGTGGTAAATCTTTCACTGGGTTTTGATGGTGCATCACCTAAACTCAAACTCAACTCCATGTCTCATCTGCAAGCTTACACAAACAAAATCTAAGAGATGGTTTGATAAATTTGTGTGAGGAAAAGAGAGAGAGAGAGAGATGAAAAGAAAAAGGTAGCCAAGAACTTGTTGAGAGGATTTTGGATTGAAAGCACTAGAAAGAGTCTTTAATGGAGACTTTAAACCACGCTTGTTTAAAATATTATTATTTTTCATAAATATGGTGATATAATAAATTTAGGAAAAAAAAACATTAAAAGAAAAACGGTTATATTTTTATATTATTGACAAGGAAGAAATGGGATAAGTCCACGGCAATAATTAATAAAAAGAAATAGTTGTAGTAGAGTAGAGTAGGGGTGGACCTAAATTTCGCTCCTCTTGTTGGAACCACTGAATATTTCAATCGACAAATACTCGTCCTGAAAAAAGAGGTTATTCATCGTATGTTGAAATAAGGATAATTACCAAAATGGTTTTACCAAAAAAAAAAAAAATACATGTTTTTATTTTTTTGTATTTTGTCTTTGCATGTAAATTCTTTTTTAGAAACGTTCTTAAGTTAATCTTTTCTTTTATGTTTAGTGAAATTTGACTATTATAATTGATATTTTGTTTTTAAAAATCTAGTTTTCAATTATAATCGAGTTCTAATAGTCAAATTTTCTTAAACTAGAAAAAAAATATTAACTTAATGACTTTTCTGGAAAAAAAAATAATATTGAGGATCGAAAATGCAAAAGTTATGAAAACATGTTGGTTTTTTTTCATAATAGACTCTTACTAAAATATCAAAAATTGTAATTTTTTGTCAAGTTTTACACAAAATAAAAATCACCTAATTAAAATACTTTCTTCTTTTGTTATCACATTTATGTTACACCTACCACTTACATTACATGTACCTTTTATAAGTTTTTTAATATGTTACGTTACAAAAAGTGAAAAATAACGAAAGGTATATTGTTTATTTGCTACCAAATTTTTTTTGCATTTTTATTTCACTTAAATTTATATATGTCATTTCAGTAATAATCTATTTTAAATTATTATTAGGAGTAATAAAATTGTGATACGATGAAACATTTTAATGACTCATGTGGCCTTACTTTTTACATTTTGATTGGATTTTTAAAATAGTTTATGATGATTGATTATTTATTTTAATGTTTTTTGAAACATATCTAACATTTCTAATTAAATTGTTTTAATTGCAATTAACTTTGATGATAATAAATGCAAAAAAAAAAAAAAAAAATTATGAATGACACTTATTTTTACATTTATGTTGATATATTAAAAAAATAATATTAATTCAATATAAAAGGAGATTGAAATAAATGTTTCAAAATATAACAATGAAGTTTCACAAATTCATATTAACCAGAGGTGAGCATGACACGGTTACATTTAAAATCAAGCCAATCAATTAGTTTTCATAATAATTTGGTTTCAATTAATTTATTATTTTCTGTTGACGATTATGAGTAAGTGAGGTAGTTAATTTACCGGCTAAATTGGTTATTCGCAAATGGGTCATCTAAGCTCATGTATTCTTGTTATGTGCTTAGATTAGGAGATCAAGCAGACTGCTAAAAAACCAAGTCACTTCTTCATGACTGATAGCACACCATTCTTCGCATGCTAGAACTGATTTCTGACTTAATTATCCCATTTTTAGCTTAAAAGGTCAAGCATCCAAAATCATAGATATGTTCCGACCTTAAAATTTACTATATTGTAGTAAAAATATAATACTATTTCATGAATATATTGCAATCATGCTTTTGCAAAACGGTTAATATTGAAAAACCTATATTTTTTAGATTTATCGATTAAGCTAGTAACTAGACTTTTTAATGTTTAAAACGCCAAACAACTTTTATTTTTATTTTATTTCTATATATTTGATTTGTTTACATATCATTAACTAGTGAATGATATAGAATTTTCAAGGTCCATGACTTGATTATGAAATAATTTTACATCTTATCAATTTAATTTCTCCATCCCAAGTAGATGGACTAATGTGAGTAAAATAAAAAAAACCTTGGGTTAAAATAAGTAAAAGAAATACCAACGAACTAGATCAAATGATCAACCAAAATATAAAAATGTGTTTTTATATAAATCTTAATATAATAATAATAACAACAAAAACGAAATGTAAAAAATAACACAAATATGTTTAACATTTATATATTAACTTTTTAAGGATGATAATAACCTATAATTGGTAACATGTTGTTCAGATCATAGGTTGTTATAAATGTCAATAAACTAAATATTAATGTTTGTAAAAATAGATTTTTATTATTATCGTTAAAAAATAAAAGATAGTGTTATGTTTTACGGTTAACCCAATATAGTTTTTGAGAAGTATGATTTAAAAAAATTATCTAATAATTTCTTTAATTTAATTTTATAGAATACAAAATTGACCAAAACACTAATCCAAACATCCCCCATTAACACATAATAAACATTGATTAACAATTTTACAATTAACCAATTAATTTTTGACCCGTCATAAATTAAACCAATTAAGCTATTTCACAATAAACAACTGTGAGGCCGAATTGAAGGGTATGGGTATCCCGCTGGTTCATCAGGATTGCCACATAGGCACCCCCGTGATAACACTACCTCCCACCCAGCGGCCGTGCCAAAGCGCCCGGCCCGGAGTGGCCCTTCTCCCCCTCAACGGTTTATCTCTATCTCTTTCGAAAATTAATAAATCATTAAATATATAAGATAACGTGGTGCGTAATTGCCTTCGTTACGGGGTGATGAGAGGATGAGGATTTGATACGATCACTATTCACTAAGCCAATACACATAACACATATATATGTATGTATATATAGACGGACGAAAACAATAAAGAAAAGACAAACAAGACGTTGATTAATATTCTTTTATCACTTTATTTAATTAGTTGGTAGTTGCTAAAACGACAAAATCAATTAAGTGGCTTATTTCATTAAATAATCATTCACAATAAAGCTGGGCTAAATTGTTTTTAAGTTTTAAAGGGTTTTTTTTTTTTTTTTTCTTTTTGTGTATTTAAAACTAATATAGCCAAACAAACTTTTGTAAAGTAATGATTGACAAACGTTATCACATTTATTTTTTTAATGAAAACTTGTGATAAAATGTGATTTTAGATAAGGAGAAAATGGTGAGTTTTTATGAAGAAATAAAGAGATAAAATAGGTTTTCAAAAGCAATATCAAACACTCCGTTGTAGATTAAAGTGTGTCCTGCTCAAAATTTATAATAATAAATTCTTACCATAGAAATGGAAAATAGAAGGAAGATGTCGATTATATTGTCCCTAGCTACCCAGGATGGAGCGACTGTATCATAAAAAGACCTCCGACATCACACATATGGCGACCATTTTAGTGATCAGTATTATGTGCTATATGGCACCACACAACTTATAACTTGCATCACAAAAATTTGAAGCATATAAAAGGTAACCTTATATGCTACAACGTCCCTAGCAGATTTTCAATCGAATGTTCAAACTCATCCTAGTTTCTGCCACCAGAACGATGTCGTCTTCGAAAAGCATACACCAAGGAAATCGCTTGTATCTGTCAAGAAAATTCTTCCAATACAGGAGCAAATAAAATTGGGTTGTGACTTGATCTGTGATGAAGCACAATTTCTATCGAAATGTCTTAATGTCTCCTACATGCGTTTTAACAAGCATCATTAATTGATAGTACATATCACTGATAACCAATATGAAGCTCCTTAAGGGACATATAAACCAAACAAAACAAGGTAGTAACACAATGTTAAGATGCTCAAATTGAAAACGATAATGATGAAGCCAAACGAAAACTTAAAATCGAAAATGGACTAGTTGGGGGCTGGAAACCCAACCAATCAACAACATTGAAATTACACTAGGAAAATGAGAAAGAGACAGGAAAAGTAATCAATCAATAAAACCAAGAGATACTTTATAGACAAGTTATCATGTCTTTATTAAAAGGCTCTTAACTAAATCATGTTTTATATCGGTTGGACACTAAACTATAAAAACATAAAATTAAATTAAAAAGAATAACGTTATACATAGTTTAAAGTACACTCTAATTATGTTTGGTAACGACTTATGAAAATTAGAGCTTTTGGTTTTAGAAAACTTTAATCAATATGTTGTGTTTGAAAGACAACCTGATCTTGAAGCTTAGCATAAGGTTCCGTTTGGTTCATTGAATGAAAATAGAAGACATTAGAGTTCAAATTACATCACATTATATGTTTATTGGTCCAACTGTAAAATAAGGTTGACTAAGTGTATGCATTATATATGAAATGTTATAAATCTATATTCTATTACAAATAACTAGAAATGATAAAAATTTTCAACCACAGATTTTAATAGAATATAAATAAATTTTATCTCATCTTTTCTGTAAACGAGAAACTACTTCATATAGATTTTGAAAGTTATAATTAATAAAACTACAAAACATCTTTAAACTTTATTGTTTTACAGTATCCTATAAAATTCCTAATTGAAAGAGAGGTTTAAAAATTTTAAACTATTAATTAAAACATACATGCAACTTTAGTACAGAGATCAGATAATGAAATTCCAAGGTTTGATAATAGTATGCATCATTAAAAAAGTAATGCATCATTAGAAAATACATAGAATCAATGTGTATTGATTATGTAAAAAAAAATATAAGGGGGTCTATTGAGATCATTGGAGGCTCATTTAAACTCCCCCATACTATATATTATAGGTACAATGAATGAAGGGAAGGGAGTAAATTAACACTTGTCATGGATTCAGGAGAAATGCAATAATTGGAGGAGAAATCTTTTAATTAAATGATCGGTAGTTGAAACAATCCATTTTATATTTATGGCTGTTGACCGCCGCTCACCGGTGGAGAAATGCGGTGCCAGAACCCACAATCTCCATCACCCAATATGTATCTTATGAGTATCCGTACCCTATTTATTTTATATAAATCTTCTTTTAAATTACCAAATGAACCACTTAGTCACTTGACATTAGGGGTGAGCTCGGTACCGTATCGAACCGAACCGGTACCGATCCCGAAAATACCGAAACCGTATTATTAGTTTTGGAAGAACCGAATACCGAACCGTATAATTTTATATGGTGCCGGTACGGTTCCGAATACCGAATTTTAGCTAATTTAAGAACCGAATACCGAACCGAAAGTACCGAATACCGAATTTTAGCAAATTTAAAAACCGAATACCGAACCGAATATAATAATTCGGTACCGGTCGGTACCGGTACCGGTTCGGTACCGATTCGGGTTCGGGAAATGGTACCCGTTGCTCACCCCTACTTGACATAAATCAAGTGGCCACCACTAAAAGTGGGAGGGGTTCCCCTTGGTTCAGGTCTCGAGTTTGAGCCTTGCCAAGAGCGTTTCTTCTTAAGTGGAGATGTGAGGTTTGATCATCACCCTCAAGGTGTCTAACAATGGTGCTAATAACTAACCGTTAAAATCTGTTGTTCAATTTTTTTTTTTTTTTACCAAATGAAGTAGTAAACTAGAGTGTATTAATTACCTTCACTTCACAACCAATTCAATTACAACTAAAATTTTAATAAAATAAAAGTTGAAAATCAAGCAATATCGTTTTAGATTTTTATAAAAAAAAATGGATTTTATAGATAACCATATTAAATTTGAAAACTTAAAAGAATGAAACCAATAACGGAATCATATGATATTAGATTATAAGTTCATATAAATACTTAATAAAACATATGGATAATCAAACTAAAAACACAATATAATAAAAAAACCAATATCTTGATCATTTGATATTAGTTCATATAACATTGAAAATTTGTATAGTAAAAGATGATGTTGCATTTTCATTTAGTGTCTATGTTAAGCTATTTTTAAATGTTGTATTATACATGTTACGTCACTAGTTGAACTTTTTTTTTTCCCTAATAGAACGTCTTCTAACATTTCTCATATTACATGCTGTATACGAATGTGTGCAATTGTGCATGTTATGATATATTATGGTTTTTGCGTCTATTCAAAAAATCATATATTAGTAAGTTGAAGTTATGCTACTGTTTATCTGCATATACGTGTAAATGATCATATTTGGTTATTTTCGATTCTCAAAAAGTCACTAAAAAACTATATTAAATCGCTAATGACGAACTATGTTAAGTTAACCAAAAACATCTAAAGAAATATAACGTGTCTACTTTATATTTGTCTGAATCTTTTCTCTTTTAGTATCAATAACTTATTTTTACAAGAAGTTCAAGGTTTAATCGTTTGATTTTGAAATGGAACGTTGTTTGGATATGTAAATTGAGTTTGATATTCAAGGATTCGGCCAAAGAGTACAATTTGCGAAATAAAAGGGCATACTAGGGGTGTGAAACGTCCAAAACCAAACCATACCAAGAAGCAAAAAAAGAAAAAACAAGATTACTAGAACAAATAACTAGACCATATGGTAACAGTACTAATTAGGTCTCATTTTTTTCAAAATTTTATAATGAAAAAAAAATACAAAATGGGATGACTGAATCAAACCGAGAACAAAAAATTAATAGAACTCAAAACCAAGAACTCCGGATGATACCTATTGAATTTCGTTTTAGTCCAATTTGAGTAAGGTTCGTTGGCTTAGTCCCAAGTTTTACACACCCGTTGATATAACACATGTTGCATATATACCACGTGGATATATCTTTATATAGAATATTTTTTTTCCACAGATTATTTTGTTTTTTCATTTGTACATGCCATATTTACTATATAGGTTATTTTTGTCAATATGCATAATTTAACTTAGATTGATGATAACATGACAAAAAATAAAAAATATATATTATGCGTTGAGAGCGCTACACGTGACAAAATAATATTCTGCATTATTATATAAGATTTGTATGTCTTACAATTTTTATAAAAATAATGATAATAATAATTAATAAATTACATATAATCATAAACTTGGTTTAATGGATTTTATTTGTTTCTAGTTATAAGTTTATTCAATAACGTACAATAGTAGTAGATTATTTCAATGTTACACTCTAAAGGACATTGTATATGTTACTGATGCTCATAACAATTAAGAACAATAGATTGTGGCTATCAAAATTGATCAATTGTCACAACTCACAACCATAACTTATTGGCATGAGAACTTGTACATTTTGAACCCCTCTTTTGCCGTTTTATGTCTACGGGTATAAAAAACAGTTAAATAAAAAACGTCAGAAGTTAAAACTATAATCATACCAAAAATAATTTAGGAAAATATATATAACTTATCATTTGCGGAAACTTATGGGTGTCAAAGTTGATTATGTTTGGTTTTGGTTTTAGAAACTTGGTATTAGTTTATTCATTGAGTATATATAGTTCTTTCAAAAATTGATTTTTAGTTTATAATATGGAACACTGAAATAGTGCCGGGATAACCATATATCTTATTATCATTCCTGTCCCGATCCCTTTCAGGCAGTGGCGGACCCAGAAATATTTTTTATCGGGGTCGGAATTTATCATGCGTTACGACAATATGAGTGTTTGTGGTTTTATAAAAATTCTAACTCCTCAAAAGTTCGGTCGGTTCATCTTGATTAATGCTATTAACTTGATGGAAAGTTGAATAAATTTTTTCCTATAGTGCAAATGTAAGAGTCATTCAACTGTGTTTAGGGTATCAAATATTTTTTATTTATAACCATTAAATTTAACTAACTATATACGACTAAACGTTTATTTTTTAATTATTTTATGTAACCAATTATATAAAAAAATTATAAATTTAATTAAATTTTTTATATACCAGTTTTGAGATGCATATTCCAGGCGTCACTCAATGAATTTGGGCAGACAAGTACATTAAACAAATATCTTAAATAATATTGTTAAATAATGTATAAAAAACTAAGATTTTCATATCATCACAAATATTAAAAAAGAATATAAATTATACCCGAGACTTGAGAGGCTGAAATTTTTAGAGGGTGAGTCGGTGAGAGCGAGAGGTAGTGAGGGACTGAGGGACACCGCTAGGCGGTGAGAGCAGCCGAGCAGGCGTCGGCGACTTGAACGGAGTGGACGAGGGGTGCGGGCAGCGTGAGTGCGGCACTGCGGTCTGCCGTCAGCGGCTTCTTCCTTTCCTTCTTCCTGTTGTCTGTGGTCGTTCTGGCTTCTTCTTTATGTTGGCTTCTGGCTTGTGCGACACACACAGGCACACACGTTTTTTTTTTTTTTTTTTTGCCAGCCCTAATCCAAGAAGTCTTCATCTTTCCAAGCCCAAATTCAAGCCAAGGCCTAGATACATGTTTTTCCTTATTATTTGTTATATAAGTAACCAACTATTATGTTTATGTATATTTTTTTAGATTTTATATCTGATTTTTTTTATAAATGTTTAAAACTTATCAAGGTATAGGGGTCGAACTACAAAATTCATCGGGGTCAGAAAGTTTTTTAACTATATATATAACACGTAAATAAAATTTTATCGGGGTCGTTTGACCCACACACCGTATGCCTCGGTCCGCCCCTGCTTTCAGGTAATGAATTTTCGTGCCCCATCAGGTACCAGAGATTCTCAACATGGAATAAGATCTTTTAATATTATAAAAACTAATAAGTTTACACTATAAATTATTGTTTACTAAAAAAACATATGTATGTAAATTTTGAAACTATTTCAACATTTTTGAATTATATATATATATATAGATAACTAATGGTATATTCTAACATAGGGATAAAGAATTGAGTGTAATCTCATTGATTTACGAATGAAGAATTACAGAGGCTTTTATAGAAGAAAAACTAACAGAATTTGCTAACTAACTAACAGAAAGTTAAACTAACTATCTAAAAATTACATAATAGCCACTGTACTATTAAATAACATTAGTTAAAAATTTTATGAAAATGAGTAATAAAAATTTAAAAAGTAAATAAAATACTATATAATTTAACATATAAAAAACACATATATAGATCATTGATCATTTATATAAATTGTAGTGAATAATTTACTTTATAAAATTAGTTAAACATAATATATATTAAAATGGATCGGAGTCGGGGATTAATTAAAGTACTCCCATCTTCATCCTCGGTCAACTTGGATTCAAGGATTCTACGTTCAAGTCGTGATCGAGTTTCAAGTTCCTAATTAGAGATGAGTTTTTTTTTTTTTTTTTTTTGGACAAGCCTACTAAACCGTTGTTTTAGTTTACTTCTTCATATATGTGAAATGATTTTGTTTTATACGTATATGGACAACATTGATTATGATCCCCCACAAGTAACCATAATTGTCACCATTATTATATATCCCTTCAAAATTATCATCATTATATCGTCGGTCCTTGTGATCCATTGCAGTTATTTGTATATTTGAGTCCATTAGGGTGCGTTTAGTTAACGAAAACTAGTGATTTTTCAATTTCAGTTTTCAAGTTATAGTTTTTAGAAAAAAACAAGGGATTCTATGAAAAGTGAAAACTTGTTTAGATGATGAAGTTTTAGTTTTAAGAAAAATAAGATGGGTGATTATAAAATAAAAAAATATGATAGGTGATGGAAAAGTAAGAGAGAGAAAGAGAGTATTATAAAGATTTAGGGTAGGCAGTAGAAAAGTAAAAGAGAGAATATGAAAAGTGGTATTTTAAAAAGTGAAATGGAAATTTATGAAATTGTTGTTAAGTAAACAAGTTTTCATTTTTGTTGAAAAATGAGATGGAAATTTTGAAAATTTTCGGGAACTAAACGCACCCTTAATGTCTATTATCTTGTTTTTTAAAATGTAAATGGCCGGAAATCATACTTTCTATTTCTTCTTTAGTATATTTATTAATTATCATAATCTAATATTAATTGATATTGAAATCTAAACGTCACGGTTACTCGGTTAGTGAAAAAGTGTGATATCTGTCTTGATATTTATAACGTTATACACAAATATTTTAATATATAGTTGTTTTTATATTAATTACATACAAACTAAGATTAAGACATAAAAATATTAATTTTATTACAAAAAAAATACAAGAGTTACATTATTATTATTTGACATAAACTATACTTTACTAAACTTCTAAACACATATGAATGATGATAAGTTTTTTTTAATCATCTTTAAAATTTCTATTATATTGTAGTTATCAATTAATGAAACATGAATAGTTAATTTGAATTGATTTTAAATCTTATTATATTAAATGTGAATTTAGAAATATATGATTTAGATATCATTTATTTTTCTAAAATATGATTTGCCACGTGTAAATTGTCGGTTGATGACACATGACATCACGATAAATAAATAAAGTTATTAATTTTTACTATTTATTAAAACATGTAACATTTAATTTAAAGTTTAAAAATAAAAAAAATTGTCTTATAAATCAATCATATAATTCCAGGTAAAACAATTTAGGTAAATTAGAGGTTAGATTACGAAACATTTAAAATCATTTAATTATATTAATATTCTTTTAGTTTCTTTAAAAATCAATTATATAAATTAATTGAAAGGATTATATTAGGCAAAATGAGTTAGAAACAAAAATTAGGAGAGCTGAGAGAGTAACACTTGTCACGAATTAAATCATTACTGAAATCTACAAACCAAACACAAGATTTTAAATGCAAATACAAGGGAATCTCAGAAAATCTGCAAAACAAATGTCACCTTAGTGGTTAAGTCATAGGTTTTTTCATAGATGGTTTTGGATTCGACTCTCATAGACTTAAATTTTTATGGTTACCTACCTTTCAAAAAATATTATACATTTATATTCTACATGTTCATTAGTAGGGTGCAAATTTTGTAAAACCAATTAAGACCGAATCTTAAGACCGGTGCAAATTTTGTAAGAATAAAAAAAATGAAATTAAGACCGGATCAAGTATGGATCAAAGTCGTTACGCTTTGAAATTAATCTTTTGTTTATTTATTTGTTGGAAAATTGGTTCCAACTTCTTCATGTTCACAATGAATTTTCGGTCCTTCAAAACCATAATCCAATGAATTTTCATTTCTTAAACTAAAAATGACATTCTTATATTCTATGATTAAAGACAAAGTCAAGTATGCATCGAATTTATGACATGATTTCGCATTGAATTGACTTCGCATAGACTACAAATACTTAGGTTAGTTGTTGTTTTATTTGATTAACTTTTTAATTTTTCAGTTTTAGTCTCGATATAGATGCGAATAGTAATGTATCAGTTATATAGTTGGTAATGAATATAACCACGATTCATTAACTAATGGATACAATCATGATCCATACTATATAATCATATGCCAAATCATAAATTTATATTATTAATTTACATGTAAAACTAGATATTGTTGTACCAAATATGAATCCATCTATTTATTCAAAATTTTGAGAAACCTTTTTTTGTACCTTTTATAAAGCAATTTCCATCAGTGATAAAAAAAATAAATTGTCGGCAAGCAATTAAAAACTTGTAAAGTATACATTAAAGGATTTAAAATTCCGATTATGAGGTGTCAAATTTGCAAATAAATCAATTTTATCATATTGAAATTTTTTACCTTTTATTTCCGATTATGAGGTACCAAATTTGCAAACTTGTAAATCAATTTTTGTACCTTTTATCAAATTGAATTTTTTTAAATATGATATTACGATACCAAATTTGCAAATAAATCAATTTTAGTACAAGACGATATGATTGATACATACCTATAGGCTAGTAAAAAAATAAAGCAACAAATTAACATGTGGTAGTTACTTATTTTTAAAGCAACAAACTCCAGTTTGATTGCATGGTATTTGTGGCTTCAAACAGGGTCGTTCCTATCGTTTTTGGGGCCCGGGGCAAAAGATTATAAATGGTCCTCTAAACATGTATGTGTATATATATAATATTTAAAGATTAAGGAAACAACCATGTAAATATGTATGTAAATATCGCAATCAAACAACTAACAAACCAAATAAACTATTAGTATTAATCTAGGTATTAAAGAGAAAAAAAAAAATTTTGGGCCACCTTGGCTGTTGGGCCCTGGGCAGTAGCCCATGTTGCACACCCTAATATGCAAGCCCTGGCTTCAAAGATTGCAACACGAATTCGTTGATTTTAATCGTTGCTTCACATAATACGCGCAATACAAACCCATTGATTTGAAGTTTTACAGTGTCATCGAATTAAGATTGCCGAACCTATTGATTTGAAGTTTTTCCGTGCTATCGAATTATGATTGCAGGAGAAACCCATTGATATGAAGTTTTTCGGTGCCGTTGAATTTAGAATGCAGTAAGAACCCGTCGATTTGAAGTTTTACTTACGGTGCCATCAAATTAAGATTGCAATACAAAACCATCAGTATTAATTACTTGTCAATTCAGAAAATGCAATAGGTTGTCACTTAATTAACGTTTCAACATCAGATACATGCATGCATTAATTAATCGCTGGTGACCGAAGTATCAACCATGGAAGTAGTAACAGTCGTTCAACATGATCTTATCGATCGGATTACTGCCTCACGAATTGGATTACTGCCCTAAGCATCACATGCATTTTGTTCATAGGATTATGCATTCGATTCGTTCGGATTACTGCCTCATGCATTGTATAATTGCTGCAAGCACGGGTTTGATGTATTGAAATACGTTCAACCAAATCATGTTTTTAAATACGTATGTATATAACCAATTCAAAGGCTTCAAATAGCTTCGATGTATGCAACAAACCGATCGAGTTTAATAGTTTAAAGAATTCGGGTGCGTACGTCAATGCATGCAACTAATTCAAAGGATTATGTATGCCACAGACTGACTTATTGAAGTGTTTCAAAGGCTTAATTCATAGGCTAAAATGTAAGCAAATATATGGTGTGCAGGGATCATTAAGTATTCCTCCAACCGTCAAATTTAATAGTGATGTGATGTGATGTGATGTGATTATAGAAAGAAAATAAAAATGAAATTGGAAAAGGTTGACTTTGATTTTGTCAAAGTGAAATGATTAGAAGAAGTAGTAATCGATCAAAAACGTACACTAGCAATAGCAAAAGCTAATTTTCTTCAATTTATGCATCCGATCCGATCCAATCCGATCCAATCCATCGTCTTAATTTCCTACTTTTGGAAATACTCAATTAATACGCTTTACATGCTATATATGCTATCATTCTCTTAATTTCCAACTTTGAAAACTTATATCTCATCCTACATTAGAATTAGATACAGTTTTTTAATATCACGTACATTATATATTATGATATTACTAGTATTTTTTAAAATTAATTAAATACTATTGGATAGGAAAAATAAGGTAAAATCCAAATTACAGTATGAATGACATTATTTATAAATAACCAGCAAACGAAAGGAGTAGAAATTATTGAATGCTCTTTTATTTTATTACCATACAATATAAACTATTAATTATTAATTTGTACAGCAATAAAAAACAAGGTTCAAGTCGGCATATATATTACCTTTACTAAATAGGTAGACAAAAAAAATTTAGCTATTAATTTTAGATTACTAAGAATTTCTTTATTATTTAAAAAACATAATTTAGAAAAAAAATTGTTTAAAGTGTTTTTTTTGGGCCTTTCCCTTATCTAAGCCGAATATTCACACCCTCTTTCTCTACACCACCGCATCAGGGTACCGTTACCTCTACGGCAACACCTCCATCGTTGCCATCGTCATATATATATATACAATGAGAGGGGTTCAATTCAAAACCAACATGCATCGGAAAATCTCCATGCACCACCGTAAATGCATCACAATTCCCGTGTGATGCATCAAATTCCCCACGTGATGCATTGACTTTCTGCGTGATGCATCACCTGATCCAATGGCTATAAAGTGGGTAACGGGTTTTTCGATGCATATAGGTTTTCTATTGAACCCACCCCTATATAATGATATTCATTTAAGCACCGTACACACCAATAAAAATTTAACACATCAGCATCGATTTAAAACCTTTACATATTAAAGATAACTTTTTTTCATAGTTTGAATGTGATCAATCTAATGAATCTTGTGTTTATTAAAGGTTGTGAATGCGATAAATGTAATGAATCTTGTATATATAAAAGGGTTCATTATGAAAAAAACCAACATGTTTTCACGTTTTTTGTGATTTCGTCCCTCCATGTTATTTTTTTCCATAAAAAAACCTCATGTTATTCTTTTCTTATTGGTTTAGTGAAATTTTGAACATTAGACCCCGTTTATAATTTGTGAACCGGGTTTTAAAAACTTGAAAAACCGGGTTCTAATGTCCAAATTTCTTAAACCAATAAGAAAAGAATAACTTGAGGTTTTTTTATGGGAAAAAATAACATGGAGGGACGAAAACGTGAAAACATGTTGGTTTTTTTCATAATAAACCCTATATAAAAACATAAAAATGTAATAAATATAATGAGTGTTGTGTATATTAAATCCTATGAATACAATGAACCCGTTGAATGTTTAATTCTATTGGTTCAAAGTTTATACTTAAATAAAATATTGTATCCATAAAAGGTTATTTCAATTGGTGCTCAGTGCTCCCCAATGCTTAATTAATAAATGGTGCTCAAAAGATGCTTAGCATACATGCACAAAGGCACACATAAACACACCAAAAAATAAAGCGAAAACAATCAACCGTACCAAGTACGCAAGTACCAATCCAACCAGTTGACCGTTACAAGAACCCGATTGATTATTTGTGAACTACCCATTTTACCAACATACCAGTAAATTCGAAATCAACTTGGTTTGTTAGTTTCGGGCCTTCAGCTTTCGAATAGATCATTATTAATGTGTACAAGCATAAAAAAAAAAAAAACAAAAACGACGAAAAGAACAAACGATTGTCAGCAACAACACAGGTATAACTTTTAAATCAATCAAACCTGAAGTTTATACAATGATGTGTGCCGTAAAGTAAATTGCGCATATGCACAAAGATATAGACTAACATAACATCTTGTTGTACTCGTTGAACATACCACAAAATTGACCGATTAATTCCGCTACCAAGCATTGCATACTACCAAGGTTACTATGCATGTGTGCTCAAACCACGAATCAAAGCGTATCGAGTATTGGGTCATGCATGGTTAAACTGCTAAATGAAGAGAACTCCTAGCATTCTCAATGAAACAAAGGCCCAAAGCAAATTATGTTATCAATTGTTTTACCATAATTTCTTGCATTTATGTGATCTACAACAAACAAATTTAAGGGTCTTTTAGGGCATAGATTTGTTGCGTAAACACAACTGTGAACCCACAAAATCAAGATTGTGATTTGATCTTGGCAGGGAGAGGATCAGGTCAAAGTTAATAACGCCTAGAAGGTATAATTATCTTGTGCAAGAAAAAAGCAGATATCATTTTCATCATCTACCAAATTGTTCACTAATCACTATGAAAAACCATTATAATATCTAAGCCATTATCGGTCTTAGAAAACAGAAAGCACCACAACATCATTCAAAGAAACATCACCTCAGTCGTCTCCTTCTACGTTCCGAAGAAGATCCGCCTTCTAAATTCACAGCCCTTGAGACACCCCTAGTTCTTCTGGCAGATGCAGGACGAGCTATAGTCAGATCAATCTCAACAGAACCGTCAGGTGCTGAAGCACCCAAGTGCAAAACAGTAGTAGCATCATTTCTTCGGGGCACAGCAGGATTCGTTTCTCCAGTCTCAGGCTCTGATTGGATACCAACAATAGCATTACCAACTGAAGTAACACTTTCATTATTAATGTACCTTTCAAGATTCTCAACGAATCTTTCTGCACTGTGTATAGCAGCTGTCGAAACAGAAGGAAATGAAGCAGGACTTTGCGAGATCACCCTAGACAACTGGCGACCTTCATTACTTGTTTCCACCTGCAATGCTGGAGGATTGACTACAGAAGTCGGACGTACAGTGACACCTTGCGGAGGTGTGTTTTCATTGAATAAACCAAGACTGATCCTTATCCTATTAATAGCATCTACCATCGGAAGATGAGAAACCTCCCTACCAAAACTCAGCTGCCTGACACTCTCTACCCTGCGCGCTGGAGGCCTTGGAGGTACTTTCATCCCAGATTCAAGCTCCAGGGACGTCGAATTCTTTCCAATACCATAAATTGGTGTAAAATTTGAGTCGGTTACCTCGCCCTTGCAAACGGGGCATTCTTTGGAAATCGAATCTACATAGGGAACTTGATAAAAACAACTCCAGCAAAACAAGTGACCGCAACAGGTCAAAATCGGATCTTTAGCCATATCCAAACATATATTACAATCAAAGAAACTCCCATTATTACAGTTATTACCACCATCCTCACCACCATCAATCTTCTTAGCATCTGAAACCATCTCCAACGCTTTCGACAATTGGCTAATATCCCTTTTGCAATTCAAACGATTATCCCCTATATTCCCATCCCTCACACCAACAATCGGCTCGATTTCCGAACAAATTCTTAACTCCGGATTGCTCATAATCCGTCGCCACGGTTGGGATTGTCTAGCCCTAGCGGAAACAGCCTCCAGCTGCCTAATCCGATCCTCAATCCCAAGTGATACCGACGATGGGTCGAAAAATGGCTCCCGATTCAAATCAATATTAGTAATCAGATTATCACCCATATTATCATCCATCTAGCTAAAAAAAAACCCTAAATCTTTCACCCTCAATTCATATGAAGATTATACAGCAATTATATACATAGAATTGTGAAAACCTAACCTGATCGAGAGAGATTTCGTCTGGAATTGAAACTGCATTGCATCGCCGAGAAGATCCCTAGCTAGGGTCATATAACCCCAAAATCGCTCAGTTATGCCAAGACTCAAGAGGTCCTAAAATTTCTGTGTGTTCCATTCATTGAACGAAAGATATTGGTTGAATTTAATTCCAAATTTCAATTAATAGTAATGAATTTATTGCATGGCGATAGGATCCAGGAATTCTCATTTAATATAGTTAATTATATCAAAAATCGTTTGAAGGATTTTAAAACTCATTTATAGTTTGGATGGATAAAATAAACCGATTTAGTTTCATTTAGTATTTCATATTCTTATTTTTTTATATTTTATAATAATTCATTCATCCTTTTGAATATTTTATGATCCTATCACTTTGAAATTCATTATTTTAAAATCATTTAATTTAAATACACCTAAGATTAGAAGTTCAATTTTCATCATAAAAAAGATGTAGATTTAATAGTAAATTTAAATGAGAGCATGAGCGGTATAAAAAAAATTACATAAATTAAAATCCGAATCAAAGTTTGGTAATTTAATAATGAATTTTATATATATACATAGTTTGAGAGGGTACCACCTATTATGCAGCGCACTAGAAGATACACATTTTAAAAAACTTTTTAAATTTTTTTTTCACTAACATGTTTTAGTTAATATTATAAATTTCATATACATTTAAATCTCCAAACTCCTAATGTTAATGTACACTTACAAAATTTACATATACGTGAACGTGCATTTATGTGATGCATTATTGTATGCACTTAGAGTGTGTGAATGTGCGTAAAATTTATATATCATATTTTATTTTATATATATGTATTCATCTTTTCATCTTTTCTTTATTTGTATTTATCTTTTATTATTTTTGTATCTATATTTTGTATTTGTATTTATCTTTTCGTATTTGTATTTATTTTTTATTTTATATTTGTAATTATATTTTATTTTGAATTTATCTTTTCAGGTAAAACGTGGAGGTGACATGTGGAAAATTGTGTTCTCCTTTATTATATATATATATATATATATATATATATATATATATATATATATATATATATATATATATATATATATATATATGAATCAGGTTCATCAGCGTACCTATGAGATTCCAGCGTACCCAGCGTACCTTATTGTGAATGATCATTCACATATATTTTTTTTAATAGACATGTATAAGACAACATTATAATACTTTTTTTTCAAAAGGAGCAACATCATAAATCTTGTGAATGGTAAAAAAAAAAGATCATGTGAATGGTCATTCACACCATTCACATGGATGGCCATTCACATAAATATGTATTGAGCATTCATATAATTTTTAAGGACACAGAAAATGTGAATGTATGTGAAATTCATATAGCATGTGTATAACATTAATTTAAACATGGTTATGAGAAAAAAATTTTAACATTTTTTTAAAGATTGGTACCATCGGGTGCACTTAATTTCGAGAGGTACTTTTTTGAACCTGACTATATATATATATATATATATATATATATATATATATATATATATATATATATATATATATATATATATATATATATATATATATATATATATATATATATATATATATATATAGTGCCCCGACCGTTCGAACCGATTATATTAAAATCGGAAAAGTCAATTAACTAACATCGTCATATTGTGCCCACATGAAAGAAAATTTTTGAATCTGCCGCTATCGGTAACGATTGGGACACTTGCAGAATCCTGGTACTCTTTGATGGTTTTGCTCAATATATTTGCCTTTCAATTAAATTTTTGTAACAATTTATAAATATTCAAAAACAAGAAATAAAAAAAGCCAATAATAAATAAACATTATTTAAAAAAATAAAAAAAGACAATTCAAAAAATAAAAATGATATACAAAAACTTAAAATGTAAAACTAAAAATATTTGGCATGTAGCGTATGGGTATGTTTGGCACGACTAACTATAGCTTCGAGGTGGAGCTGTGAGTTGGAGCATTTTGGTAGCTAGAGCTTTTATAAACGTGTTTGGTAAAAATAGTTGTAGTTGTAGCTTTTGGTATTAAATGACATTGATATTAACTAAAAGTTGTAGATTTTAATTATTTGAAGGGTAAAAATGTAATTTTGTTTGATCAAAAGCTCAAGCTCGTTGTGAAAGCTACTTCAAGTAGCTTTTCGTAAAAAAGCTTTTAATAGCTTTCAAATCCAAATTAAAAGCTCAAGTTTTTATTAACCAAACAGAATTTTTGAGCTTAAGCTTCCAAAACTCAAAAGCTGAAGATTTTAAAAGCTCCTAAAAGCTTCTTGCCAAAGGCAACCTATGAGAGCTTGAGAAGCTCACTGCGTTTGACTGACATTTTTTTCATGACCTTATAAAAATAATAAGCTCTTAAACGAGAAGCTTATATAATTAATTTTTAGAATAAGCTAGTGCTCATAAATAACAAAATTACAAATGTACCTTTTATATTATTATTTAAGAATACATTAAAAAAACTTATTCGTCACTATATATTATTTTACACTTAAAAGCTACAGCTGCATTGCCAAACATATATATATATATATATATATATATATATATATATATATATATATATATATATATATATATATATACGGTTGGGTTCCGGTAAGAACCCTAATTCCGTGAGAACGTGAGAACCACTCCAAAATGCACAAATTTGTACATCAAATGCACAAATTTGAAAACTAAATTTATAACTTAAAATCAATATTGGTATTTAATATTAACAAATATAATAATCTAACATTATAATTACATTTAAATCTTAAATTCATTAAATTATACACTAAATGTGCAAATTTGAACGTTAAATGCACAAATTTGAAAACAAAATTTATAACTTAAAATCAATATTGGTATTTAATATTAACAAATATAATAATCTAACATTATAATTACATTTAAATCTTAAATTCATTAAATTATACACTAAATGTGTAAATTTGAACGTTAAATGCACAAATTTTGCCAAATTCATTAATTCGTAGATAAAGTGGACAAATATTATCATTAGATGGGTAAATATGTACTTGAAATTTATAAATTTATCAAATGTATTGATTTTAATATCAAATGCACAAATTTGTACATTGGATGCACAAATTTTAGAGTGGTTCTCACGAAACTAAGGGGTTCTCATATGAACCCAACCCTATATATATATATATATATATATATATATATATATATATATATATATATATATATATATATATATATATATATAAAAGCTACAACTATAAGCCACAACCACAAACTTCAGCTAAAATGTTCGTTTGACACGACTAACTATATATACGAGCTGAAGCTTTTAGTAGCTGAAGTGTATGGGAGCTGTATCTTTTAAAAGAGGTAGCACTTTTTGTTTTTATAAATAGTTGTAGCTTCTAGTATTAAATAACATAAAAAGACATTGATATTTATTAAACGTTGCAGTTTATAATTACTCAAAGGGTAAAAATGTAATTTTGTTTATCCAAAAGCTCAATCTGGTTTTGAAAGCTAGTTTCTCGTTAAAGAGCTTTTGAGAGTTTTCAAATCCGAATAAAAAACTTAAGCTCCCATTCACTAAAATAGGGGTGTAAACGAGACAAGGCAACTCGTGATCGACTCGTTATAATACTCGAAATTGACTCGCAGTTAAACGAGCCGAGCTCAAGTATTAAAATAGTCTGCTCGATAGGCTCGCGAGCCTAATCAAACTTGAGTTTACAAATTTACATTTTTACCCTTCAACTTTGTAATATTATATTTTATCACTTTTATATAAATCAAACTATATAACCTTAAACCCAAAGTTACATTCTAATATTTTTACCCGTTTTACTTGTTGTTGTGATAAAATTAGATTGAATATTTTGTATTTATATTTCGATTTCCTTTATGCTGAATTTAAGCGAGCCGAACCGAGTCGAGCTCGAGTTTTATTGTCGAGTTTGAGCTTGGTAATACTCAACTCGACTCGATTCGATTACAACCATACATCAAAAGGAGTTTTTGAGCTTTTGTTCTAAAAATCAGAACGGCTGGAATTACTAAAAGCTTATTGCCAAATGCAAGATAACAGAAATGGAGTGTGTTGAGTTCCAAGAAAATAACAAAAACATGATTAGAAATTACAACAAAATTGAAAATTCGGCATTTGACTTTCAATTTTAAATTACAACAAAATTGAAAATTCGGCATTTGACTTTCAATTTTATTATAAGTAGTAATAATAATAAAAAATTAGAAAAACCGAACCTCCTGGAACAACCAGAAAATTAAACCGTCCTTTGGGTTTCCATAAGGTAAGAGACAGAGGCCGAAGCGAACGTGGTTCAGGTCGGCCGTTTTATCTGCTCAATATATTACTAAAATAAATTATCTGTTAAAATATATTAAAAATAAATTTTATATATTATATAAAAATGTTAAAAAATGGTTCTTATGGTACAACTTCGAGGAAATTCTAGAGGCGACCCATTTTCATGTGAGTACATTGCTGATAGTTGTATTTTAAATTTCTTAATACAACTGACCCAATTTTAACCTTTGTATTTATTTTCTTCTTCATTAGTTATTATTTTTATTATTATATAAAAAGTATCGCATAACTATATTGCAGGCTTAGATCATATTTACTTTTTACTATTGTAATTTAACATCATGCAAAAATTTATTTTTGCTCTTAGTTTGTAATCCACAAATGCAAATAAATAAATAAAATTTATTTTTGCTCTTATTGTTTTTGCTGTTAGTTTGTAAGATCATATTTACTTCGGGTGCCGGTTAGGGTTGTTTAGACTCGGATCTAATCCGAAACGAAACGGCAGCGCGCGGGTTCTCGAGTCTTCCTCGTGACCTGTTTGATAGTGGGTTTTATTCCCACACATTTTTGTTAAGATATTGCACATGTCCTTTTTTATGATTACTTTTATTATTGTTGCATTTTTATGTTATGCACACCATACTGATTTAGTAACTCACTTAACAAATTTTATTTGCTAACCTCATTTATTTCATGTATCTCAAGTGGTGTTAGTAAAGGAAAGGCAAAGCAGTTGCCGGTTCCGAGCCTAAAGTTTAGTTGGACGGATTTGGAGTTGGAATTTTGGTAAAGCCTGATAACTAGTGTTTTGGGAATTTTGGTAGATCGCCTATATAATCACCAATGGTAGTGGTATATTCAAATTGTTTCCATTTTCTATATACAAACTAAATCAGGGATTTTGGGCCCCGTGCGAACAGATCATTCCTGATTTTCTTTTGAATCATATTAGTTTATGATTGAGGTTTAATTTCCCGGCTAACGTTGGTTAATCTAATGGAATTTAATTAAATATTACGTTATGTCGAAATGAGTGTTTCAGTAAATATTAAGAGTTATTTGGATACTGCTGCAACGTTTTAAAAACTAATAATCAGACGACAGCTATAACAAAAAGTGCTGAAAGTTTAGTTTTTTCACTTAACTTTCGTTGTTTCCTATCACAATTATTAAATAATCAGTTTTAAAGTGTTTCGATTTAAGTTTAAACATATGAAATTACCAAATAATCCATTGTTTAATAAATAAGCTACATAATTTAGTTTAGTTTTTGAAAAAGTATGATGAGATAAAATCTCAAACGTGAATCTAGACACTTAAATATATTATTTAAGTTAATGTAACACAGTAATCAAATCATGACGGTTGATAATCAAATCCAAAGAACCCGACTTAAATAATTATCAATTAAATAATGAAAAACTTGTCGGATAGTGTACAACCTATGTATAGTACATGAGTTACTATGTAAATAACCAGAGACCCATATGTATCATGTGAAGTACAAGGATATCATTGGAATAAGTGAAACTAAAAGGGTGTTTATAGCAATTATACATTTTAGAAAAGGATATATATATATATAACCCCAGGAGACCTTTACGCCTTCACACATAAATCGCTTGGCATCCCTTTTCCGTTATTATAGAACAAAACAAACAAATCGATGGCAATTGCTGATATTCCCGACCATATCATCCAAACTCACATCTTGACCAGACTCGACGGTCAAACTCTCGCCGCCGCCGGCTGTACATCTTCCCAGCTACGTTCCCTTTGCTCCGACCACAAATTATGGTCCGATATCTGCTCATCCAATTGGCCTTCCACCGCTAACCCAATAATCTCCCAAGCAATCTCCAACTTCCCCTCCGGCCACCATTCCTTCTTTTCCGACTCCTTCACATCTCCCTCCCACCGCCTCACCACCACCACCATCTCATTACCTCTAACCTCCCATATTATCTTCTCCGTCGACCTCAGATACAACGATGAACTAGTCTTTTCTAAAGTTAAATGCACCAATACCACACCCAGTGACTGGTTCCAATCGTCGCCGTTCCGTATCGATCTTCTCGAGCCCAAAGAAATCGTTCCGTCGGCGTTGAAAATCTCAGGAGACGATCTGTTGCTTTTATCGAATCTGGAAAGCAACTTGACGCTGAGCTGGATCATGATAGATCCAACCCAGAAGCGGGCGGTGAATCTATCAAGCATAAAACCCGTTTCGCTCAAACGGAACTGGTTAACCAGCGATATAGACGTTACGTTCGCCGTCGTTATTTCCACCGACTCGGTTGATAACCATTACGTGAACTGCAACATTCAGATCACGTGCGGGGTAAAAGAAGGCGGCGGGGAAGTCAACGTGTGTGGGGCGAGTCTAACGGTATTGGATATGGAGGGCAAGTTTTTGAATGGGAAGGAAAGTATGGTAATCTTGCAAGGAGTCACGGCCGGTGAACGGCGGAGACTGAGACATCCCGGCGGAGCGGAGGAGCAGAAAAAGAAGTACTTTGAGTATATTGGAAGGAGGAGAGAGAGAAAGGAGGAGAATGAGAGGAGAGAGAGACGGCTGGACATGGGTTTTGTTGCGGGCGGGGTGGCATTGTTCATCGCGTTCTGTTCATATGCCTTTTACTAAATTAATTAATCCCAGAAGATTCAAAATTAGATTCTTTGTGCCATACGATATTCTTTTTATTTTTTTTATTGATTAAATGATATTCTTTCTTCTTTTGTTATTAAATCAAATTGAAAAATGGTATATGTATGTATAATAATCATCAAATAATACATGGGAATTGCATTCCATCAGAGAGTGTCTGATTTTGCGTTATAAACGAGATTATTAGCTTATTACGTTACATTAACGCAAATAATTGGTTTAAAGTGTTTAGATTACTCACGTTAATAAGTGATTATTTGCGTCTAGAGTTAATTATACCACACTTTTTCACAAATAAAAAAATGTAGTTTATTTGTTTAATAAATGATTTTCTGGTCATTTTACAAGTTAAAACGCAAATCCAAACACTTTAAAAACTGATTATTTGATAATTATGATAGCAAACAGCAGAAGCTAAACCAAACACTACATTTTCAGCAACACTTTTCATTACAACTATTAAATGATTATTAGTATCTAAAACGCTACATCACTTTTTCAAAAACAAATCCAAACACCTTCTTAATGCATTTGTCAAGGAAACGGAAGACATATATTGAACAGAAATATTAAAAATAAACAAAGTAACCGACCTTAAAAAGCACTAAACATGAAGCAATCTAAAACAACAATGAATGACTATAAGGGTGCGTTTGGTACAGAGAATGGAAATGCAGAGAAATGACAACAGAGAATGGAATTGCTGAGAAAAGGAATTGGTCTGGAGAAAGAGAATTAATTCACCTGTTTGGTAGAACAGAGAATTCAGTAGAGAATTGTAACAGAGAATCATTTCTCTTGTTTGGTACAACAGAGAATTCATCAGAGTGTTTTATAATTAAATTTTTATTATTATTTGCAATCAAAATTATTTAGTAACAATTTTTAATTCAAACCCAAAATAATATTTCGTAATAATTAAACATTTTATTGATAAAACAAAAAAATTACCAACATATTTTGTATAACATTTTTATCTTTATAAATTATGTTTTTTTATCATGACTTTTATAAAATAATTGTTTTTTATAATATGTTGATCAATCCAAAATAAATTTTATAAACACCAAATATGTTGATCAATCCAAAAACAACATTCATAGATATCAACAGTTTTTTGATCATGGACGAATAATTTCCTAACTTGAAAAATTGAAAACACAATCATTTAGGCAGAATAACCTGTAATCCAATTCATTTTCTTGACTATAGAAGTCCCAACATCCACAATTCTTTACATAAACCAAGCAACTATACTATACATACGTGATCCACATCAACAACACGTCCAAGTCCATCCATTATTTGCCCGACCATGGATCAATGAGTCTGATGTGAAATCGGTAAGACCATTCTTCTGTGTGCTTGGAAAGCAAAGGCACAGTGCACCGACGTCAAGTTCAAACAGCCGCTTATAATAAGAGAATGCCTACCTGGGCACGTGTGAAGTGCCCGGAATGAATCACAAAGCTTGAACTGCTGGAGGGGTTAGAGCAGTGCACTGACTGATGTTAAGATTTATGAGCCCTTCTTCCTCGTACCTGCTTTTAACAGATTCCCATATTTCACGTTTGTTTTCCACACGGCTGTGTGCCAATGCATACGTTGCTCGGTCCATCCACAAAACAGACAAACATATGTAAAGAATTCAACAAATCAAGATTCAAAACCAAGAACAACTACAACTAGCATCGTAAAGAAACAAATAAAAAATAAAAATCTTACGTACCTTTAGCTTGTTGAACAAATCCACTCCCTGAATAATTAAGACATCGTTGAATCCTACATTGAACATCACAATTTCACCATAATCTTACTGGCCTCAATTGTGATACCCACAGACCACATTGTCCGCTCAATTACATCCTCAGCTTCAACATCTGGATTTGAATCACTTGCATTCACAATTGTTACTGGTAAACTCACAGTCCAAACCCATATAGCTTATCATAAAAGAATATAAACTCATTACTAGGCATACTAGTTCACAGGTGGGTGGCATCTGTTAACTGCACAAGTGCTTACTAAGTATCAATTCATACTAATGTTCACAAAAACATATATATACCTGCTGTTTATATATATATATATATATATATATATATATATATATATATATATATATATATATATACACACACACACACACACACACACACACACACACACACATATACCTGCTGTTCGTTCATAAGACACATCACAACACACTTTTATTTGGCTCAATCACATACATATATGCCTTATTTGTTGTTATTTCTTTATAAATGAAAGAGAAACACTTTTATTTGACTCCTGCTACCGATGCCTTCTTAATCAGATGACACACACTAGTATGAATCAGTAGCAGGTTGTATCCTGTTAAAAACAGAAATTTGATCAGGACTTTGCTTTCAATTACTCCTGCTACTGATGCCTTCTTAATCAGATGACACACACTGTTGATGTCGTTGTTTAAAACACATGAACACCCAAACATTAACTTCAGCTAAGGACTCGACACAGAACACAGAAATACACACATATATGTTCATAATTGAAAGCAAAGTCCTGATCAAACACCCACTTTTCTGTTTTTAATAGGATGCACATAATACAGCACACAGAAATACACACATATATGTATGCTTGCTCCAGTCACTACCAACTGATGATCACATTTCTGTTTTTAATAGGATGAACATACACATGTATTTGAGCAGCAAGAACAACAACAAGATGTGACTAAATTCAACTTTGACTAACAACATGTACATTCCATGGGTTATAAACGTAGGCTCCACAGATTTCTTGAAATCAGGAAGCTTTATAGATGAAGCAAAGCAAAGCACAAGGCTAAAGTTGCTGAAATGCAATGGAATTTTACAAAAGGCTACTTCTAATAGAGAGGAAGAAAGATTACTTCGAATGGAACAGAGAGGGAAGGCCACCAACCGAAATAGAGAAGAATGAGACATCGTCGCCGTCGCCGGAACTGGAACCAGAGATACTGTCGTCATCGCCGCCGCCTGGAATAGAGATGAAATAGCCAAGAATTGAACTTGCGATGGAGGTTCCAACAATGGACAACAGCGCCGCCAAGGAGGAGAGGAACAGCGCCGGCGAGGAGGAAGAGGTACAGCGCCGGCGAGGAGGAAGAGAGCTTCGTGGAAGAGAGAGGCTAGGGCAAATGGAGAAACTGAGAAAGGCAGAAATGAGGGATGAAGCGGGTTTGGGGGGGTCTCAGCAACTCTCCGTGTTTTTTAGTTAATTCTCTAGAGAGTTAACAATTTCAATTCCCCCCATTTCCTCACCTGTAGAAGGGAAATAAAAGTAGGGAAATGGAAATCATTTATTTCTCATTTTTCATTTCTCAGACCTAAACAAACAAGGGAATTGTTTCCAATTCCATTTCTCAGCCCCCAACTCTCTGTACCAAACACCCCCTAAGGTGAAAGTATTATATATTAAGCAACCTCTAGCAATCAACCCAAGTTACTCCACAAACTTACGCAACAAATAGAAAACAAAACGTCTGATCGGGAGACCACTTTACTCGACTTTTCTAATTTCAATACTAATCAAGTCCTTAAATTTTTTTTTTTTTTATTGTTCAAGTCTTCAAATTACTTTGCCTTAATCAAAAGTTTATATTTGTATGTTCGACTAGTTACCAAACAACTAAATTTGTTTTCTTAACCTGATTAATATTCAGAAAAACTTACTATCACTACACATTTTAGTGATTAAGTCCCTAAAATTTATGTTTTAGCTGCTCATTCGGTAGCCAGTAAAAAATAAAAAATTTTGATTCAATATTTATCACAAATATTTAATTTTTCATAAGATCAATATCCTATATATATAGGCTTAGGTTATTATGAAAAGCTAAATATATCTTGAGAAGTATGAGAAACACTGTGATTCACTAATTTTGTATATTGATTCACTATTTTGTACATTGATTCACTTTTTTTTGAATTTGTAATTCAATATTTATAAATTCAAAAACTAATGAATAAATATAAAAAAAAATAATAATTTGTTGATTTATTTAATCCGAAACAATGCCGGTCCTATCATTTTTTAGGCTCGGGCATATATTTAAAAATGACCCTCTATATATATAATCAAAATTCTTATAAAAAAACTTACAATTAAATAATATTGATTTTGTTGCACAATTGTCAATGTCATATCTTTAAAACTTCTCAATCTGTCATTGTGTAATGGTTTCACGGTGTTTCCCTGAATTTTTCCCCAATCCAAAAAACTGCAAAAAAATTTAATACTAACATCGTATATAAATTGGGCAAAAACTACATACAATATTAATTTTTATTAGTAAATTGAGAAAAAAAATTTTTAATTTTAAATGATTCGTAACATAAATAGTAAACATACGTGTCAAAAATAAATAGCATCCCAATAAATAAATACATATCTCATTAGTATTTTTAATAGTCGTATAATAAATAACATAAAACACGTGTTATACAACAATAAAAATATCAAAATCATTTAAAAGAGTATAAATATTGAATTTGATGGATATTACATTGAGAAAAAGCAAATAGAAGATATTTGTAAATGAAAATACAAGTGGTAGTGATTGAATATAAATAAAGTAAAAATGCACACAATGGGATTCGATCCCACGCCATTGAGATTTTAAGATAAAATGACTATCAACTGAACCAATACATTGTTTGTGACTTTTATCACGCAAAAAATATATAATCTAATATCGGAAAACTGGACTATATTAACATGTGCACCAGGGGCCGGCCCTGATCCTAAATCTATGATTAATTATTTATATATTCAAAATATGGCGAATCAACACGTATTTAGCTTCTCATTTGATCCTAAATACACACACACACACACACACATCTCAAGATATATTTAGTTTCTCATTTGATCATATATATCTACACACACATAGTACATAGATATATATAGGATTGGGTTCACATGAGAACCCCTATATTTCGTGAGAACGTGAGAACCACTCTAAATTTGTGTATGCACTGTATAAAATCGTGCATTCGATACTAAATTAAATGTTTTCGATAAATTTATGCATTTTATGTAAAAAAAATTACGCATCTCATGCTATAATTTATCCATTTTATGTACGAATCGTGCATTTAATAAAATTTGTGCATTTGATGTTCAAATTTGTGCATTTAGTTTATAATTTAATGAATGTAATTTTTGAATGTAATTTAGTGTTAGATTATTATATTTATTAATAGTTAAGACTAATAATGATTTTAAGTAAACCTTTTAATTTTAAAATTTGTGCTTTTGATGTACAAATTTGTGCATTTTGGAGTGGTTCTCACGTTCTCACGGTAACAAGGGTTCTTACCGGAACCCAACCCTGTATATATATATATATATATATATATATATATATATATATATATATATATATATATATATATATAGATTTGGGTTCAAATGAGTACCACTAGTTTTGCGGAGTACCGGAGGTACCTCGCTTAAAACCATTTTTTTTGAATTTTTTTTTGATAATCATGTTTAAATTAATAATATAAGACTATTTGCAAAAAATCACACATAAACACACACTAGAACTATGTGAAACGTGCAAGTTCACATGAACTGCACTGTTGTGAACGTATGTTCACAGCTAAGCATGTTCACATGAATTTTTTCACGTTCACATGACTTTTAAGAGGCTAGAAAGTGTGAATGTGTGTAATCTTTTACGAATAGGCTTATATTATTTGTATCTAAATTAATATGAAAAAAAATTACAAAAAAAAACTTTTTTTCGGAGCATGTTCACATCTTAAACCCGTGTGTTCACAGGTACTCACGGTACTCTGCATTTTTTAGGTACTCACACGAACCATATTCTATATATATATATATATATATATATATATATATATATATATATATATATATATATATATATATATATATATATATATATATATATATATATATATATATATATATATATAGGGAGGTTCAATGGAAAACCACCATGCACCGGAAAACTTGTGAAAACCGCACTGCACCACCACAAATGCATCAAATTCCCCGCGTGATGCATCAAAATCCCGCGTGATGCATCAAATTTCCCGCGTGATGCATCAAAATCCCGCGTGATGCATCACCTTATTTACGATCATGCCACCGCGTTTTTCATGAAATGCCCCAAATCGGACGGTAGGCGTAGGTTTCCATGGTTTTCAGGTGCATAGTGGTTTTCCATTGAACCCACCCCTATATATATATATATATATATATATATATATATATATATATATAGTGGGGTTCAATGGAAAACCACAATGCACCTGAAAACTTGTGGATACCGCACTGCACCACCACAAATGCATCAAATTTCCCGCGTGATGCATCAAAATCTCGCGTGATGCATCAAATTTCTCGCGTGATGCATCAAATTTCTCGCGTGATGCATCAAAATTCCGCGTGATGCATCACCTTATTTACGATCATGCCACCGCGTTTTTCATGAAATGCACCAAATCGGACGGTATGCGTAGGTTTTCATAGTTTTCACGTGCATAGTGGTTTTCCATTGAACTCACCCCTATATATATATATATATATATATATATATATATATATATATATATATATATATATATATATATATATATATATATATATATATATATATATATATATATATATATAATGGCATGAGATATACTGAAATTCAAATTTTAAACCAAAAAAGATTATCATAATATTATTTTTTTTTACCAAAAAAGGGACCATAAAATTAAAAATATACTTTTTTAATTGGTAATCATTATCCTTTTTTGGCAAATTTGAAGTTTATGTTATATTTTTTGGCCTAAAAAATTACACATTATCTTTATTGTCAATTTTTATATTTTATGTTACATTTCTCGGTAATTTTTCATATATAAAAATGATGTAAATTAGCTAGTCAATTATAATGCAATTTTGAATATATGTATATTACGTTTTTGTATGAAATTTAATAATTTATCCTAACATGTATATTGAATATGATACTCTGGTATTTGAATATCAAATTAACATGGTATTCCATAAAATATTTTGTGAGAAAAAGTGGAACAAACTTCTTAATTTAGTGCGTTTTGGACGGGAAGAATTGAAGAGAGGGTATTGTTTGGTTCTAATTGAACTAAACTGGTATCGATCGATTATCTATCTATCGAGAAGTAGAAATCAAATTAGTTGTTCATCCAACAAACTTGTTAATTGAATCCAAATATATAGATACAAATGATTCTATTTTAGAGGTTTTAATTAATTTCATATTGTATATCAATTCTAATTCTACCAAACAACAAACAAACTAGTGGCCGGCTTGTGGAGTGGTGCTGATCGATGGTTATTAATTGTTGTCATATATAGTTGTGGTGAACAATTAATGGTTTAATTAGTTATATATGGCTGTTACGTTGGTTATCCGAAAGTTTAAAATAGTATACTAATAAATTGAAACAAATCTAAGTATGTATTTTGGTTTATCAGAGATCAGAAATAATTAATATGCAGTAATTACATTAGTTTTATCATGTGAACCGATGGAGCGACCGGTAACACATGCCAAATATGATTTGTAATGAATTGAATACAAGGTATACATGTCATAGTTTTCTTTGTAAGGCAGCAATATACTTTATCGACTCAAAACCGAAAGACTAAACTACAATATATCGTTGGATGAGACTAGGGATGAGCGTTTGGACCAATCTGGCCCAAACCGGTCCGGACCGGAAAAAACCGAAAAACGAAAATTGAAAATAAAGAAAACCGAAAACCGGTCCAATGTTTGTAATACAGGTCTGGTCCGGTTTTTTTTGTTCTTGGACCGGGTGGAACCGGTACAAGTTTTATAGATGTTTTATTGTTTTATTTATCTTTTTTAGTAAACTCTTCCTATTTGTGAAATTATCAAGTTTATCATATTTTTTTTGAACAAAATAAAATATCATACATTCTCTGTATTCTATCTCTATAGTATTATAACAAAAAATTATTTACACCGTTAAAATACTTTCACATGATTATATACTTACGAAAGAGCTCAATAGCTATTAGATAAACTTTTTATATGATTTAGAAACAATATTTACTAATGTCGTGTCCTTTGTGGACTACAAAAAATAACAATGTAACATAAAATTTAAAATTGATGATATAAAGTTTAAATTCTAGTTTGGGCCGGATTAAAAACCAAAAACCGGTGGACCGAACCCGGAAAACCGAAAACCAAAAATAGTGATTTTAAAGAAACCGAAACCAGACCAATTTTATTAATAACGGTTTGGTCAGGACCGCTTTTTGGGTTTTTTCCGGACCGATTTTTTTGGTCCAAATGTCCATCCCTAGATGAGACAACAAAATCTTGATTAGTGATTACATACATTATGAAATATACGGAGTATATAATATACTACATTAATCAGGATTTGTGATTACGTTGTTATACATTTTAATGTATTTGTGCATTAAGATAACATCATTACTACATTATAACTAGTCGCACCGATGACCATAACAAACATATGCAATTGAATGAACAAATAAATAATGTTGAACATTTTTTATGATATAAATAACGTTAGATGTCATTATTGAGATTAAATTAATTATAGAATAATTAATTGTGAAAATCTCAAAGTATGGGGATTAAAGTATAACATTGGATGTTTTGAAATTTAATTATCGTGAGATGGTAATTAAACAATTACTTAGTATTTTAATTATTATTAGATAATTATTAAATGGATGCATTTGTTTGAACTGATATTATCGTTGAATTATTGGATAATTGAAAAAGATAATTACATATAAATAAATAAAAATAATATTAAGTAATTATCATTTTTTATGTCATCAAACATCTTTTATTTGTCGGATATTTATATAATTAGAAAGATAAGTAATGATAAAAATTATTAGATTATTACGTAACAATAACGTAAATAATTTGTTTAAAATATTTGTACTCATCAACGAGATATATTCTTTTGTGCATTACTTTTAGCTTATCATATGTTTTACTTGATGCGATCTTCTTAGAGTTCGTGTTTTTGTATTCTGTTGCACATTTGTTTAATATTTTATTTGAAAAACCCTACGAATCCCTTCGGTACATGTCATAGTTTACTCTGTATGGATGTTATGTGGAAGAAAACGAAGAGAAATGAAAGTGATGATTAGCCATGGCTGTATGTGGCCATGTTCAACAGCCCGTTGGTTTGACCACGAATTTGGCTATGTAAGCTCCTAGTGCGTCCGAACTCATGAACTTTTCCAATTTTGGTGCATACATATGTTTCAGTCTAAAAAAAATCCTAAATTTCATTCTAACGAACCAAGACCGGACTCACAAAGAAATTATTTCTCTCTCTGATCAGTTATTCTACGCAAAATGGATGAAGCATCATTCTTGATTTTCCGTATGAACGATCTAGCAATTGTTACCATATATTGATGATCCATACGTGTGTGGATCTTTGTAAAGACTGTGTGATTGATCGACATATTGGTTGCTTTTCATTTCTTAAGTTCATTCGGTTACCAAGATCCACTTTACGAGTTTTGAATAAAATATAATTTTATGACATTTAACACTTGTGTAAAACCGGTATAATATTAGTTTTGGTCAGGTCATGTTTATGAAGAAACACCTAGAAAACTCAACATGGATATACTTCTTTTTAAGACGTACAGGGTTTCAAAAACAAAATAAAATCCAACCCGTAGACGTGTTCTTAAAATGTAAATATAAATGATCTGTTTAATTAAGACATACTCTCAATATAAAACATCCCTAAGGTGTTGTTTGGTTTGAATGATTTAAACAACTCATTTAAGATTTGGATTTAGAAATAGTTCATTGTCATATTCCCACTTTTTCACATTTCATAATTCATGCACCCCTTAAAGATTTCAAAATCTTATCATTTAAAAATTCATGCAATCCAAATGACACTTAAGATTTAATTATGTGTGCAAGTAGTTTTTTTATTTGATGTTGAAAAAGGAATTTCATCTTTTCCCATAGGGTTTTAAGTGCAAATTTAGTTATTTAAAAGAATAGAGTAATAAGGATAGAGTTTCAGGAATTTTTTTACAGGAGATCAGATATATCATTCAAAATATATATATTTTTTAAAGTTCTTATTATATATAAATGTATAAAATAATTTTATAAGTTAACATATTTTGATATTATGAGTTTTTTAAACTATAATGACAAATATAATCATGTGAATGTATAATTGATTGTCTAAATGAATGACAAATTCATAGGATTTAACATGCACTCACATGATATATATATATATATATATATATATATATATATATATATATATATATATATATAGTAACTGTACTAAGACTCCAAATTATATTCGCTTAGAATGCCATTTTATATAATATTATATAAAAAAACTTCAAGAATTTAAAGTTTAGAATTGTACTTTTGGTATCCTGAAAAAAAAAAGTATGATTGTTATTTGATCCTGATTCAAAATAATAATAATCTAAATTGGAGAGCGTTCGTTGAGTTGAAATGACTGATATTAAAAAATTAAGAGTGATGTATCCAATCTCATTAGTCAATATATCATACAAAGTATTTATCAAGAAACATCAAATTCTACTATATGTTAATTAAATAATATATGCACAGCCATATACTAAAAGCAATGAACTACATGCATGACGCATTGACACAATGATATAGCTATTGACAATGCAACTTGGAATTTAAACTACAAGTCAATAGCAACTTGGAATTTAAACTACAAATTGTCGGTATAAAATATATTTGTTGATTTGGAATTAATTTATTGCTGTTTATATATAATTTGACCTTAGAATTGGGGTGTAACAAGGTGGATGGGGTCGACGGCTTGGCCATCTCAGCCCATCCTGGCGGGAACACTGGCCCCCCATCCATCGACGGCCCTGCTGAGTTTTTCCCACAACGGCTCCATCCCCTGCTCGACTTCTCTCTCTCTTTGGGTGTGATTGAAATATTAAAATGATAGGTATTTTAAAAAGTTTGTATGGAAATGATAAATAGAGTAAATATGATTTAATGCCGAGGTATTCAAGATAGTAAATTTGAGAGGGAAGGGTATACCCCTCACCCTTACATTTTAATTAAACATTTTATATGATATAATTGTATTGTTAATTTCTTATTGTAAATTCATCTAGCCTTTTCATGCATCCTTGAAGATCAATGATGAACTGTTTTCATTTATTAATTAATTAGAAATTACTCACAAGTTAATTAATTATGTGAACTCCGAAAGGATAAATCGAAACTAACATTTTTATTAGGGTTGTGCAAAAAAACTAAAATACAAACCAAAACCTTAAAAAACCAAAAACCGGAACCGAAAATCCAAACCGTTTGGTTTGGACGATTGATTTTCTAAAACCGCAAATTTTGGTTCGGTTTCGGTTTCGTCATACACAAAAACCGAAAAATTCCAAACCGAACCGAAAGTTATATAAATATTAAAACTTTGTTAATTTGAATATTTTGTTACTTTATTGAGAAATTTTTTAGTGATTCATTATTTAGGTTATTGGCTTTTATTTTATTTTTCTCTTTAATAATGATTTCATATGTTTTGTGTTGGCTTTTTAAGCCTAGATTTTATTTTTTTATTGAATTTAAGTAATAATTAAATTTATTATTGTTAAACTTACTAATATACAATAGGTTTTATGAATGAAGAAAAAAATTTAAGAATTATAAAAGATTAAATTAAAAAAACCGCCGAAAAACCAATATTAAAATAAAATTGTTTAATTCAAAAATTTTAATTTTTAATTTAAAAATTGTTTCAAAACTAATATTAAATTAATATGCAACCCTTAAATTTGAAGATATTATTGTTTTATTCAATTTTAATTCTAGAAGATAGTAAAATTTTTTAACTTGAAGACAAATAAATTTGTGTAATTATTAAATCTAGATAAATAAAAGGGCCAAAAATCAAAATATAGATCTATCATGATAAACATTTGTTTTTAATATATAATAATAATAATAATAATAATAATAATAATAATAATAATAATAATAATAATAATAATAATAATATAACTATGATATTATGTTTATTTAATACAATTTAAAAATATTTAATATTCATGATATTGTCTTTTTCTAAACATAAATTTAAAAGTTTATTCGAAAAACTAATATTTTTTTTATTAGTTAATTCTTTTATTTATTTATCTAAACATTAATTAGTTTACAAACTTAATAGAGTTATTTAAGAAAAAACATGAGAGAATATAAAATTTTAGATTAAGGGGAGAGCGCCATGTGGCGCTTCTTTATTAATAAGTATAGATATGATAAGAAATGTTTTTATTGTATAGCAAAATTGAGTTTAATTAAAAAACTAAAGTAAAAAAAACACCTTAATATGATGTAATTAAGGTGGTATTTGTTTTTTAAGAGGTTAAATTTCTGAAGTCTGAAAACCATGTCTGAAATTAAGAGGAGCCCTTAAAGAGGTGAAATTAAGAGGCTTTGAATTTAATTCAGACTAGTCTCATTCTCTTAAAATTCAGAGGTTGTAACCTCTTAAGTCTGAATTAAAACAAACAATACAAATTATGTTAAGATCTGAAATTCAGACTTCAGACCTAATTCAGAGTCTCTTAATTGAAAACAAACACACCCTAAGTTGTAAAAAGTACTATTAGTGATCATGATCTTTAAAGTTCAAACTTTTTCTTGAATACCAAGTTTAATAATATGATTTGATATGAAATTATAGAAAGGTCAATTGTTAGAAATAATAATAATATTTTTTTTTTTGTTTTTAATCATTTGTAGTAACATTATTTATTAATCATTATTAAGTTTTGTAATTTTCATACTTAGTAACATCAACTTTTATATTTTGTATCATTAATAGCATTAATTTTATATTCTTTAATCATTTATAGCAATAATCTTTTGCTATAAATGATAAGAATATAAAAGTTGATGGTAAAAAATAAAGGATTTATTATGAAAAAACCAACAAGTTTTTACTTTTTTTGCGTTTTCGTGCATCAATGTTATTTTTTTCCATAAAAGTCCTAAAGTTAAAATTTTATTTTTGGTTTAGTGAAATTTGAACATTGGAACCCGGTTTTTCAGTTTTTAAAAACCCGGTTTATTAATTATAACCGGGTTTTAATTTTCAAATTTCACAAAATAAAAAAATTTATCTTGAGGAGTTTTATGAAAAAAATAACATAAAATGACGAAAACGCAAAAAACGTGAAAACATGTTGGTATTTTTCATAATAAATAAATAATGTTATTATAAATGCTAAACATAAATTTGTTACTATTTTTAATAATGGTTGTATACAAAAAATCATAAATAAATAATGTTTTTGTACAACAATCTAACAGTATGTGATGTATGCAACTCGCATGCTTTTTTTCTTTTTACATGCTTTATTCAACATCCATTCTAAATAAATAATGTGAGAAAATTAATAAAATCCTTTAAATTTGGTACACGTAAGTCAACAAAGTTTGTTACTTAATATTAAATGGGTAATAATAAACTTAAATATGTAATAATTTTTTTTTTTTTAAAAATAGAATATAAAACCATCTATATGTCAACATCGTTTCATTATAAAAGTCAACTTATAATAGTCTGTTATTTAATTAATATTAATATGGTGTCGTCATCGAAATGAAGAACACGGTCCTTCAATTCCCTCTTGTTCTTAACAACATTCTACATTTACATTCAATCCCAGCTAATAATGATTAGTTACGCTCTAACCCTTTTTTAATTTTGTTAAATTTAGAATAATATCAGATTCTATTCATATTATTTTGTATTGTATTCAACTGTACGTGTTTGTAGTGATATCGTCTCAAAACCAAAGAAACGATAAAACTGATATATCTTATCGTATAGTAATGATTCGGTATGGTTCTAGTACGTCAAGATGGTTCTTTGATATCGTATTTGATTTATTGATTAAATATTTCACAAATGATTTATTTACGATAAACTCAAACTATAAAATAAAATCTTTCAAAAATTAGAACACAATAAAACACATACAATAGTTGTTGGTGAACCTAACAAAATTGATCTATAAACGGATCGAATTCGATGGTTGTTGTGTGTGAACCAAACATTCGAACACAAACATTACAAAGTAATTGATTTATCATAAAGTTGAAGCCAAAATGTAGGCACGTGAATTGGGTCGTGTTTTGAGTTATCAGTAGGTTTTCGTGTAAAATCATGCCAACTATTTTTGATCCGTTTATTTTCACATGAGGGTCGAATAATATTGGTTTTTTCGTCTGGTTCATGTCGACCCGGCCACGGGTTAACCTATTCTGTGCTTTTTTATTTTTAAATTCATATTTTTTTTTAAAAAAAATATCATTTTCGTTTTTCAAAGCCGGTTTTCATTTTCCGTAGTAGGTGTTAGTGGAACAATACATTTAGCCTAAAATTAAACAAATAAATATTCATCGTTCAACACAGCTATAATTTCGTTTGTTTTACTTTTGATTTTTGATTTTTTTTTTCGGGTTTTAATAATATTTTTATACGTTAATTATTTTTAAGGGTCTAAACGGGTCAGTAGGAATGATTTCAGATTACCCGGATTTGACCCTAAGCTGACCAACACATTTTCATGCCAATTTCGTGTTGGCCAATTTTCAACCTGTTTCAGGTTCGTAGCACTTTTTTCGTGTTGGGTTCGTATGGTGTTATTTGAACATGTACGTTTTACATAGTTGTAGTGTTTGTTTATGATTGATTTTTCAGCAATGAATATGAAAATGATGTGAATTAGTTAAACATGCTGCAATTTTTAACATATTTTATACTTTTGCAAATATAACATATTATCGTAATGAACATGTTCATTTAATATGGTATTCTAATACTCCATGTAGAGGTGACAATTCGGCCAATTCAAGCAAACGTGTCAAACGGGTTGACTACCAAAAGTCATATATTCTACACAATTCTTAAAGTTCCTTCAAAAAACAATTTGTTTAATACACCTTTATAAATTTTCTTTTTTAAAAAGGATTTATGTTCTATCTTAGCTTTTTTACTACCGATCAATTAAACCGTCCAACCCGTTTGGTTAAAATTATCACCCCTAATTTCATGGAAATATATGTGTGTCTATGTATTATTGTTATTATCGCTATAAGTATAATTATAATATTAAAAAAAATTATTTTTAAATCAACCCAAAAATGTATTTGTTAATAGACTTAGTATGATATATTTACATATATATTTGAGAAAACGGTTTTAAAATATAACTAAAAGCGATATTTGTGCAAAAAATCTTCAAGTTGGACCATTTTGCGATAAAAACCCTTAACCATTTTTTATTGCACAAAAAACCTCAAATTAGTAAGATCTCACAGATTTGGGATATTATCGGTGGTAATGATTGAAAGTCACAGACTACCATCGACAAGACACCAGTGATTATCGAGATTTCACCAAAAAAAGTAAATTCCAATAAAAAAGAACAGATTTGAACAAAAAACCAACAATTTAAATTAAATGTGAATTCGAATCATAAAAACAGACAAGTGAGTTCGTTGGAGAGAAGGTTCGTCGGAGACGAATGGTTGGTCAATGATTCATCAGGTTACAAGACATTTTTTTTAAAAAAAAAACCTCGATTTAATAAGTTTTAATCAAATTTGATTTTTTGTGCAAGAAATATGATTTGAGATTTTAATCACAAAAATCATCCAATTTAGATGTATTTTACACAAATCTTTAATAACTAAAAAGGAATTTTGATTACGGTCCATATTTACGAATCATATAAAGTCAAACATACATTTAAAGGATTCGTATACAAAATGGTTAAAAGCCAACAATTTTGAATGTCGCCGCACTATATATATTTTTCCTTTTTTCCTATAAAATTATTCGTGAAGATATTTTGAGAGAGAGAGAGAGAGAGAGAGAGAGAGAGAGAGAGAGAGAGAGAGAGAGAGAGAGAGAGAGAGAGAGAGAGAGAGAGGTAGATAATTATTCATATTATACTAAAGATTAAAGAGCTTTTGTCATAGTGGTATATAGTAGATATTAACGTATTTCTTGAATCAAATAGTTATAGAATTAAGTCTAAATTAAATTAATTTAAATATATTGAAGAAATTTCAGAGGAAATTAGGTGATCGTACGTACAAAGTCAAATAAGTTGTGATGACCTTTCCTTATGGATTTGTGTGAATATAAATTGTTAATACAGCTAATGCATGACGAATTTGACCCTTATATTTATCATCTTCTTCTCTATTATTTATTATCATAGTTTCACATAAAAAAAATCCTCCATGACCAAAACAAAATATTTTTTAAACCAACGATAAATGCCGTTTTTTTATTTAACATTTAATAATAAACCCTTCCATGACGAAAGAAAATATATTTAAACCATAAACAAAATCAGTTATTTTTATTTAATAATAATTCCATTTATGAGGAAAACCATAAAGAGAGAAACACAAAATTTTAAAAGAAAATAAATCTGAAAAGCATATGTAGAGTCTAGACTAGCAAAATGGTTAAAAACAATGGGTTTTTTTAGATCTTAATATTTGGACAATCGTAATCAAACAAGATGGACGTGTTCTGATAAGGATGAATTTATATACCTAGATTAAATATTAGTACGTTGGTGTTCATTGACTTTATTTTAATTGTAGTAATAACGATGGCTAGGTTAAAAAAGGTTAAATCATGTCATCTAAGAAGTTACATCGAATGCTTTCACGATCAATTTTGTAAAAGTAAATCGTATATACCGTAACAAAGATAAGACATTTTAAGTGTGAACCAACTACCTAGGACCTCAATATGTACCCTAAGGGTGTAGAATGCACTCATCTCTCCAAATTAATCATTTTGGACACCTCAACGTCACATCAGGTTTTTCCTCTCCACTATTTCCATTTCAAAACATGGAAATACCTACAATTTCCAACTTTATATCTCAATACTCATTAACCCAATTAATATCTAGAGAGAAAAAGAGGGAAGAGAAGCCACGGGAGTGAAGGCTCATCGCTGAAGGGGGAGCCGTTTAAGGAGGGGGGGGGGGGGGGGGGGGGGTGTTCCCGCTGAGGAAATCTCTGCTGGCAAGGCCGCTGACCTCAATGGGGAGAGTACACTGATCACTCTAATGGCCTTGACAACTAGACAAGGTATGCAGTAGGGATGCAAGCGAGACAGCTTGGTTCAAGAGTCTTAGGGTAGACTCGAGTTGGGCTCATTAGCTCAACGAGCTTACACAATGCAAGCTCGAGTTTGACTTGAAAAATACTTGAGTTAAACGCGAACTTGAATTAAAAAGCTCAAATATTTCTATGAACAATATGAGTTGATTTTTTTGGTAAATAGTATTGGCTGATATCATGATGAATGGTTGCCTAAAAGAATAATGGATCATTCAATAGACGTTTTATGCTAAATCCCATAATGAATGTAATATTGGTTTGTATTTTGAGGTGATTTTTTCTATAGAATCACAAACGCTCGTATTGTCGCAGCGTGATAAATTCCAAACCCTATAAAAAATGTCTGGATCCGCCACTGATGGTGATTTATAGGAAAATAAGATTCTTTGGAGGATATTTTCATGTTCAATTACGACTTATTCAACTTTCAGAAGTACATTGGTACCTATAATTGGAAAGATATGTATCATGTATTTGTACAATAATTAAGAAGCTACATGTTTACATATTTGATTAATAAATTTGAATCGAGTTAGAATTATTCTAAACTTGGTTGGTTCTTATATAGTTATATGTAATATTAGGTGTTGTTTGTTTTTTTAAGAGGTTAATGTTCTTAACTGTAGAAATCTGCGGTCAGAAGAGATATCCTAAAGGTCTGCAGACGTAGGAAGACGTCTGTAGACAATGCGGCAGACGCGGGAAGACGTTTGCAGACATGAGAAGACGAAAAAAATAAACACACTTTCATATAAAACATATTTCCGCGTCTTCGAGTTCGCAAACATAAGAGGTTCGAAGATATTTTAAGAAAAAACAAATTACTTTGTGTAAAAAAAGTTTTGAATATTAATTTTCTAAACATTATAATGGTGATCATATACCACCAAAGTAGGTCAAGTAGACCTGGCAATACGTGTATTTGTGTCGTGTCGCGTGTCAGACACGAATTTGTCAAACACGAACAGGGCACGAATTATAAAATGTGTCTTGATCTGAAACACGAACACGACACGCAAAAAATCCGTGTGACACGTGACACGACACACATAAAACACGTGTTACATGAAAACACGAATTTTACCCAAAATATATATAGTTATAAATTCAAACATAATAACCCTAAATATTTTTTCAAATAAATTAACTAAGTGAGAATCTAATGTCGTGTATATCCATGTATTATCCGTGTTTTATCGTGTAAGACGAAATTTATGCGTGTCTTACACGTGTTTATATGTGTAAATTCGTGTTTTACATGTATAAAACACGAAACGCGAATTTTAAATTCGTGTTAACACGAATTTACATGAAACACGAATTTGTAAAACTCATGTACGGAAGATTTTTAATAAACATTATAATAATAATATAATTCGTGCGTGATCAAAGTGGCGGGCTCAACGGTCAAGAGTCAACACACTAACCAATACAGTTTATACGGGGTCACGCCGTCAAGGGAAGCTTCCGTGCATGTTATAGTAGTAGAAGGGCTTAAAAGAGAAGAAAGTAAAGTAAAAGGGTGTTAATCGAACAAATCCATCCTACGAAATATATACCCCACGAGCCCACGACATACATGCTATTTCACAAATCCATTCCGCCATTTTAGAACATTCAAAGAAATCAATGGAGATCTCACATATTCATGAAGATATTATCAAAACCCACATCCTCACCAGACTCGACGGTCAAACTCTCGCTGCCGCCGCCTGCGCATCTTCACAGCTCAAATCCCTTTGTTCCGACCAGATGCTATGGTCCGACATCTGCTCTTCATATTGGCCTTCCATCGATGATCCTCGAGTCAGGCAAGCCATCTCCACCTTCCCTTCCGGCCACCGTTCCTTCTTCTCCGACTCCTTTCCATCTCCCTCCCACCGTCTCACAAGCGCCACATCATTACCTACACCTTCCCAAATCATCTCCGCCGTCGATTTGCGATACCACGACCAACTTGTTTTCTCCAAGGTTGAATCCACCAACACCTCACCAAGCGACTGGTTCCAATCGTCGCCGTTTCGTATCGACCTTCTCGAACCCAAAGAGCTTGTTCCGTCAGGTTTTAAAATTTCCGACGATGATCAGGTACTGCAATCGAATCTTGAAAAACACATGACATTGAGCTGGATCGTAATTGATCCAATCCAGAACCGGGCGGTGAATTTATCCAGCATAAAACCGGTTTCTGTCCAACGGAACTGGTTGACCGACGATATCGAGTTGAGTTTCGCCGTTGTGGTCGCCGCCGGGTTTCCCATACGTGATAACGAGCACGTGAGCTGCAACATAGAGATCACGTGCGGGGTAAATGAGGGCAGCGGGGAGTTATACGTAAGTGGGGTTAGTTTAACTCTACAGGACATTGATGGCAAGTGTTTGTGTGGAAAGGAGAGCATGGTAATTTTACAAGGGCTTACGGTGGCTGAGCGGCGGAGCAAGTGGCGTAACGGCGGCGGAGTGGAGGAGAGAGAGAGGTATGACGTGTATATTCAAAAGAGGAAAGAGAGGAAAGAGAGGTTGGAGAGGAGAGAGAGGCGGCTTGATCTTCTTTGTGTTGCTAGTGGCGTAGCCTTCTTGACGGCATTTTGGTCATTTGCCCTCTATTAAATTATACCCGAACCGATACAGAATTTGATACCATCCGAACCCGATTTTTTTTTTTTTTTTTATTTTTATGCAATCAATATTTCCGATAATTGAAAACGTATGATCAAAATTCGATCATATTATCTCTCGGAAACATTTGTTTATATACGATTTTTTTCTTAATTAATTATATAGATTTTTTGTTCCATTATTTTGTTATATCATGTTCTTATATGAATAATATTCTATTAATAATGTGTTGATTAATAATTGTTAAATTGTCGTTTTCATATTAGATTATGCTAAGTGTAAATTTCAACGGAAATATTAAATATGTATCTTGATTAATTAATAATAATGTTAAAACTTTCAATTTCTTATGGCTTGTTAAAGCATCAATTCCTTGAATAAAATAAATACATATTAATTTTAAGTTGTTGATTATCATTTAGGATCAAATGTGAAAAACTGTTAAAAGTATTGAATCAAAAAATTAGAATTATTCTTTTAATTTATAATTAACGAATCAATAAATTAGAATTTAATTAATCAATATGTAAACGTAATGAATTATAGTACTTATTGTACTCTTTAGATATTTATTTTCTTACAATATCTTAAACTTCTTAATTATGTCTTACAAATCAAAAAAAAAAAAAAAGTTTGAGGTTATCTACCAACTTGGAAACTAAACAAGTTATAAAATTAAAAAACAGGACAAAATATTTTTTCTTAATGCTTTTTGAAGGCCGAGGTGAATGAGATTATAGATGCGTTTGGCAAGTATCTTCGAGAGTTTTAAAATTTTCAATTTTGTTTTTTAAAAGTTGAAGTTCAAAATTTGATTGATATAACTTATTAAATCTTTCGATTAAAAAATAAAGTTCTTCTATTAAAATCTGTTTCAAGGAGATTTCAAACTCTAACTCAAAACTATATGTGATGACATTTTCGATCCAAAATATCTAAAGGAATGAAATAATTGAAACAATATTTAAAAATATATTTGGATAGTTGGTTTTGTAAATCTTATTGATATTGGTAACAACTAATACAGAGCCAAACGAATAAAAGGTTTCAAGGATTTAAAAATATATTTGGATTTATTATTAATTTCTAAAGTAGAATAGTTAAATCATTGATATATTTTAATTATCAACAAACCGATGGATTAGTAGGTCTAAATATACGTTGTCACTAATTTGTCCCCATGATAGGGAACACAGAAACAATTTTTGGTATAAAATTGTAATTAACAACGAAACATTGTAATAACAATCTTAGACACGTACGGATTTAAAAAGATTGAATTGAGTACTTATAATTAAACAATTAAAATTTTAAAATATCATTCTTGTTGAGGGTATAGTTTTAGTAGTACTGATTAATGTTGTCTTAGGTGTTGTAGTTGGTTTTTCTCAAGGTGTTGTAATTGTTTCTAGTTTTCTACTTTGGAGACCGTTGCCGCTTAAAATCCTTATAAACCTTTGTCTGTCAATAAATAAATAAACAATTAAATTTACTTTTTTTTTTAAATAATATTTTAAATAAATAAAACATTTTATAAATATATTATAGAACAATTAATAATTTATTTTAATTAAATGATTTATAAGGATAAGAAACTAGAAAATAAATGTTTTTCTTTTTCTTTTGGATTTGATTCTGTTGTGCAATATAATAATATAATTAGATGACGAGCATGTAATGTCTATCAGATTAGATTGTTTAACTATTTTAATGGAAAATATTAATAACTAGATTAGATATTTATGTATTTCATAGTTTAAGTTTTTAAAATATTCAAAAATAAATATTTATAAACATGTATAATATCGACATAAGGAATTTATGTTTATTAGATTTTAGTTAGTCATTTAACTTATTTAAATTAGATTATAAAAGCTTGGCTTTGCTTTAATTTGATTTGAAATTCAACTAGATTTAAATAATTCTAATAAACGATAGATGATAAAAGATTGTAATTACATGTGACAAATAAAATATGTGCTTGTTCATTTATTACTATTTATTTACAGATAGATTTTATTGAATAAACTTTTTTAATAAATTATAATACTACTAGTTTATTAACTAAATCATTACATGGATAATTTTAAAAATGTTTAGGTATATAAAATATATATAAACCAAAAGTCAAAGCACACAAATACTGATTATAAAAAAAAAGAATACTAATATTATATGTCCAGAACAGAAGTTGGCCTTGGACTATAAACATATTTGATCTGAAACTAGCATACAAACGTCATATATATAAAAATTGATATACCATTAATTATTATTCAATAAATATAATTGATGTAGTTCAAAGACGAAAAAACGGTTTAGGTATATATGTGCTTGATACAGTATGTATATTATATAAATAATTCGACTTTCATCGATTGGGTATTGTGATTAACAGATGAAAGAGGCATCTACGTGTTTATCGTCACAGTAAAGACCTGGTTGTTGCTTGAACCCTTGTTTCTTTAGAGAATTCCTGGCCTTCATTACGAGCTCCCGATTAGTTATCTTACCATTCGACTCTTCAACGATTGCCTGAATTGCGTGGCTGAGAGCACCAAAAGACTCCGCCCGCCCAGCAGACGGTGTGGCATCAGCTGAGGTTTGATCAGTCTGGCAACCACTGATCAAAATGCCGTTCTCGGGCAACTTCCTTTTCTTTGATCCAGCATATGCATCTTGCTTGCCTCCAACTTCTGTCTCAATCGCAGGTTTCGCATAGTCTGCATCGTTGTCGAGTTTTTGCTTTAGGAATTGCTGAGCCAGACTTCCCATCATTCCAAAAATACCGCCACCACCACCCGATCCGTCATTGCCTTGGAGGCTGCTCCAGAGGACCTTCATAAACTTCTTCACCTTTGGACTTGAATCTTCTCCGAATACATCAAATAAAGTCGGCCTCACATTCCCCACATTTATATCATCCTTACCCGTCTTTTGCTTCAGTATATCGACAAGGGTATCAAGAGGCAAAGATCTTTTGTCCACGATCAAATCTTCCACATCGTCACCACCATGCTCACTGCGTAAAGCAGAAGGGACATGAATTCCTCGAGCCTCTAATGCATCTCCAGTCTTGTGTAACAACTTCCCGAATCCAAAACCCGATCCACCCTCTTCCTTGTCTTCAGAATCGTCTTTGCAGCTCTCACCAATCTGCTCTTTAGCATCATCAATCAGTCCGCCGCTGTGACATGAGTCCGATACAATCGTTATTCTGCAACCATGAGGTACTTGGTCTACAAGCTCCCTGAAGTCATCGTCTGAAATGCTCGCCCCCACACGGTTGCATGAAACACAGGGTCAGAATCACAATACAACGATATAATTAAACCGCTAATTAAGTTGATTATTTGTTGAAGTATCCTGAAAATGCATTTGAAAATGAATGATGAAAATGAGTTGGTTATTTTGTTTTTCGAATTTCAATTACAAAATGGAGTCATGTCGTTGGATCGATCGAAGAGATATTGAAGCAGATATGTCGTAGATCTCATCGCAATCATGCATAGACTCCCTAAATTCGATTCAATGATCAAATATGTAACATCAAATTAATCCTAGATATGTACGTACAGTACCATACCGGTGATGAGATTCATGTCGCATGGGACGATACACTCGTCGTAACCGGTATCATCATCTTCACCGGTCTCAGCCGGGAGACGAGTGCCGTGGCCACTGTAATGGACGAAGAGAAAGTCCCCAGACTCGGCCGATTGGACAAGATCTGAAAGGGCGTTGCGGATGTTACGACCAGTGGGCTGAGTATATGAATCGTCGGTGTCGATGAGGACCTTAATATCGCCTTCCGAGAAGCCATAACGATCGATCAGACAACGATGCATTTTCTTGACATCATTGGTGCATCCCTTGAGCTCTGCCTTGGTTCCGGTGTAATTACATCCGATCAAAACTGCCTTTTTACCCATTTCTTTCAACAAAACGTTTGATTACAGTTTCTAATTCCGATCACCGTCATATATCTAAAAAATATTTTACATGCAATAAATTTCCCAAATTTGTTTGAATAATTGAATCATACAGAGCTAACCGTCAATTGACGTATGTTATAATGAGGTTAATACCTATATTTTGAAAATGTCTAAACCCGAAATTTTAGGGATGATTTATTCAAAAGAAAATTAGAATCAAAGGTAACATACTTCTAGGGTAAATAAGGAAGGTAATACACATTTTAAATTTTTGGTAACTATATAGCGTACTATTAAATTTTAATAAAAATGGTCACTTTTGGTATTAGTTTTTGATGGCTTTCACATTTTTAGTTGTAGTTTCCAATTTCTAAAATGATACACACACAAACTTATTCGAAATATTAGCTGGTTAAAAAAAATTACCATAATTTATTATAAGATTAGAATTTAGCCTTTTTTTAGTTTATTATTTGTCTACTATTTGGCAATGCATACTTTTTTCTGTTGGTGTTGAAAGCATTTGGTATATGGTTTGGTGTTTCAAACATATGATAAATTAAATTAAATTAAATCGTCAACATTTGGTAACACATTGATATCCAACTTTAGTACAAGTGGAAATATCCATGCTTAACACCTGATATCGTTTATACGTTTCGGGGAGCTATCCTGACTCTACAAGGAGCGGCTCTCCCCACCACCGCTAGCTCGGGAATGGAGAGGAGCGCGCTCTTTGCACCTCCCAACCTCATCACTCTCAGAACGTGAAATCTTATAGGTTTTCAGATAAATCTAATTACACTAAATTAATACGATGATACTGAAGATCACCAACAAGAACAACAAAAAGAGATACTATTGATCATAGAAACATCAACAACCTAATAAAAATCATAGGTAAGAGTCAGAGAGAGTTGAGGGCATCTAGTTAATTAGGAGAATTGAACTCATGAACCAAATGAAATTTAAACTAATCTGATCTAGGAATAAAACAGACAATGGATTATTTGTGTATTATTACTTGCAACCGAAAAAGGTAATACATGGATCAACTATATAAACTAGACAAAGACTATAACTATAAGTAAAGTTAAAGTTAATCAACATTTAACAGGTAACACACCTTGTTCTGACGCCCTGAAGGAGCTAGGTAGTGTTGGAGGATGGTCAGAAGTTATGGTGGTGGTGACTCCTAATGAGTAATAATTAATCATATTGGATCTCATTCATCTTTTGTAGGATCCCCTTCTTCGAACTGATGATGAATCAAAATAAATGATTTGTTAGCGAGACAGTGTTAAAATTTCTATGTAGATAATCTTTATATATTTTCCCCTCATATAAAAAACATGTGTATATATATTGATGGCATTAAAGAAACGATATTCAAACTTACTTGAAGTTTCCAGGCCTCCTTAAGTTGGAATGCAACCTCAGCAACTGTAGGTCGTTCTTCTCGAGTTTCTTGGATGCATTGATACGCGATTGCTGAAAACTTCTTCAGCGTTTGTGGTTTGATATCTTTCCTTATTCTGTGATCAATAATCTTGTCTAGCTCTCCGTTTTTGTAATAGGTTCGGGCCAAGTGATGGAGGAATCTCCTCTCATCATGGTAGTCGAAAACACATGCTAGCCTATCACATAAAACTTCGAACATAACCACACCAAACGAATACACATCTGATTCTTTTGTTAAAAAACCTGTCCTTTCGTATTGTGGGTCACAGTAACCATGTGTACCAGCAAGGTTTGTGATCACAAAGGTGTTCTGTTGATTTGCTAAACCTATCTTAGACAACCCAAAATCTGAAAGTTTTGCATTCCATTTCTCATCCAACAACACATTAGCACTTTTTATATCCCGATGAATTATTCTGTGTTTTTCTGCCACATGATTATGAAGGTAGTCCAATGCAGATGCAATACCAATGCATATTTTGATTCGTTGCGGCCATGACAGTCCACCTGACATAGCAGTGCCACGTAAATATGTGTCAAGGCTTCCACAACTTGCATATTCGTACACAAGGATCATCTCCTCGCCATCATCACAAAATCCGATAAGTGTTATAATGTTCTCGTGCTTATACTGTGAAAGCATTGTAACCTCTGTGTGGAATTCCTTGTTGCCTTGAAACCCGGTGACATCTAATCGTTTAACAGCAACTCGCTGGTCTATGTGATGTGCCCAGGAAAGGATTCCCTTGTAGACTCTTCCGTATCCACCCTTTCCTATAAAATTTCTTTCACTGAAGTCTTGGGTACATTTTTTGATGGCCTGGAGGGGGATTTTGAGGTGGTTTTGCTGCTGCTTTTCAAGAAGCTTCCGGTGTAATTTCAACATCTATGCATGCGCATGTAGTTGTAGTTTTAGTTCACAAAAATTGCATCAGAAAATGTAATAAATCATCATATGCAATTTAGGAAGGAAGAGAAAAGTCGAGATGTATATACCTCTTCTGGCATCTCACCAGATTCTTGCAGATTTATCCCCTTTAAAACCTCAAATAGAATGGCAGAAGTTTGATAAGCTTTTGTAAGACGCGTGCTGATATTAGAAGTTAGTTTCTGCAATCAGAAATTGAGAAAATGCAAACAACACCAAACAAAGAAGAAAGAATTGATGATTACCGATCAGCTTTATCACCATTTCGCATGGCTTGAATGTACTCTTCATAGTAGTGCCGATAAAAACTCTCCATTTCACTAGCATAACTTTTTGTTCGTTCTGCAGATGTTGGTTCCTGTTCCAGAATATAGTACATATGGGGATGGTGAGAATGAAAATAGTCCATTTATGCACTTAAGCTATATGCAGGAGGCATCCATATTCCATGGAGCATAATATTCAAACAAAAACCAAGAGCAGGATAAGAAGAAACATGTTAAAAAGCTACAAATGTGCACCGGATATTTCTACCATCATAATAGTGTTGGTTTTGTTTCCAAATGCATGTGAACAGGGTAAGAATCAAGGCAGAAAATATTGTAACTGATGAATGATGGACTAACAGAAGAGAATGCTGAATGCATACATACATACCCTTTCTAGTCGCTGAATTAGGGCAGTCTTGAATTCAGCAACACCACGACCACTTGAAGCTGGATCTAGTCTGCAAGATTTCTCCAAGGCGTAGAACCGGCCTGATCATGCATACAAAAAGGTTTCTTGACGCCATTATGGCCGGAATCTAATCTAAGCAAAACACAAATTTGTCAAAACCAGTCAACGATACATGAAGAAATGAGGACTTACACAGGTAGGAAACTCTTGGGTTTAAGTTTTCAACATCATCAGCAACACGAAGTATAGGTGCAATCTCAACAAGAGATGAAGGCACAACCACGCTATCCGCCATCATAGATGAAGATGAAGATTCCCCACTAAATTAACAGCTACTGCAGTTTGAACTTGAGCGTCATGGTTGTCAAACAGTGGAGAAAATTCTATATGAGATGTTAAAATCGAAGTCTTTAATTATTATTCCCAGGATTTGATTAAAATAATCAAAATCAAAAGAAACCAATTCAATAATTCATCAAACAAACACCTGCACAAAATTTTCTTCAGAAAAGTTTAAATTAAAACACTAGTCCATAATTTCTTCCCAATGGTGAGAGTGAGTGGTTCATCAGATAATGAATGATTCAAATAGTTGACGAGGATTACGTACCAAGTAATTGAATATGAATCTGAAAACATCAAAGCTTCACATAACCATGGCATATATAGGGAGCTAAAAAGGAAAGGTAGTAGCTGCAAAGTAATTATGAAGCATCGATCATGAAACCTTCCTTCCCTAACAAAGAGGCAGAGAGAACGCCGGCCGAACCCAATGCCAAGTGATGATTAGTAACAACAGTATTGGGAATACCTAATGGAATGACTGACAGAATAATATATTCCCAATAAACAGCATCCTCCGCAACGTTGTTGACGCGGGAGGAATAGAATGAAAGTGACAGAGAATTAAAGAATTTATTTAATATTGATTTAATTTTCATATATTTTTATTTCTATATATTCAATTTCAAATTTATTTTGTTTTATGCACCTCTGGTAGATTGCCTGGTGCATAAAAATTCTCAGAGGTTTCTCGGTGCATAAAAGTTCTCAATTGAACACACACACATATATATAATACGGTTTGTGTGAGTACTTAAAAAATGCAGAGCACTGTGAGTACCTGTGAACACACGAGTTTTGGATGTGAACATGCTCCGAAAACATTACTTTTTTTCAATTTTTTTCATATTCATTTAGATACAAATAATATAAGACTATTTGTAAAGAATTACATATATTCACACTTAAGAGCATCTTAAAAGTCATGTGAACGTGAAAAAATTTATGTGAACATGCTTAGTGTGAACACACGTTCACAACAGTGCAGTTCATGTGAACACACACGTATCACATAGTTCTAGTGTGTGTTAGGTGTGATTTTTTTACAAATAGTCTTGTATTATTAATTTAAGGATGATTATGAAAAAAAATTCAAAAAAATGATTTTAAGCGAGGTACCTCCGGTACTCGCAAAACTAATGGTACTGATCACCTGAACCTAAATCTATATACATATAGATGAGATTATTGCAGAATCCAAATTTAGTGTAGAACTATAGAACCAATATCGTCCATAGATTAGATTATTCCAATGGTCTTGATTAAAATAGTCTAATTTTGGAATTAATGAAAAAAAGATTGGTATTAGTGATATAATTTAATTCTTTGAAGAGTAAAAAATGAAAGATTGGTAAGTATATATAATGGGTCCAATTGAATTCTTGGGTTCATGACTTATTCAGACGTTGACAAGTGATAACAAAAACATAAAAACAGGAACCGAAAATTAAACGGTATATTAGCGGTTCTTTGATTTTACGTTTATTGCAACTAATACGTCACTATGTATGATTACAATTACATTGGCCGAAATTCAACACCACATACAATAAGGCCGGACATAGTTCCTTCATAACTTATCATTTTCAAATCCATTGAAAGACATTTATCTTTAAGCTCATAATTTGAATTGAATTTCCACAAATTAATCTCCATCCATCCATCTCCCCTCTTTTTTCCAACACGATTATCGGCATGTAAATTCCATGGCCTTGGGACTCTAAGATAAACTATTCCAGTCTCTTTCTTGACTACATTTCGTACTTTAACTGGACAATGCAACCCCCTGCATTTCTCAGACAGCTTGAACACTAAGTAACACACATAATCTGTATCTGCTGACAACTTTTGATTTTCAAATTTGTACTTGATACGACATACTTGTTGCGATTGTAGCTCAATCACCTCTTTGAATCTGCGTGTACAGTTTACATGTATATCGTAATTGAGTTTTTTAATACTTGAAATTTGAAAGGCATAAGAGAAGTTAGATCGATAGCAAACCTGAAGGGGGTTGAATGTACTTCTGAATTAAGAAGCTTCATGTTAGAGAAATCATACACAACTGCCTTTGCAGAAAGCATAAGATGTTTCTTTCCGTTCACTTCACTTAACAAGAACAACTGTTCACCCTTGCCATTGTTTTTGGATCTGTTGGAAGTTTCTTCATAGTCAGTTGGCAATTGTTGATCCATTTTCGAGTTTGATTTCATGTCTCTTTGGACTTCCTTCAATTTCGTGATTTCTTCATGTTTCACCTATATAAAATTGCGAGACCATGTTAGAAACTTGTAATATTAAACATGAAGATGTTTCCTATACCTATTTTAGGAATTATAAACAAATTAACGATTCCAGAATTAAAGGGAGTGAAAAGTGTTTCCAATTTAACTTACATTATCAATGGTTTGAAACTCAATGCCTTCAATATAGATGCCACCACTTCCACAATAGTATCGGGAAAAGCTCTCTAGGAGAACCTCAAAGACAGTATCTCCCTTGTGATTCAAGAATCGGCACAATTCAATCATCATCCACTCATCGTCTCTCCACGTTGCAAAATATGCATGCAAGGTTTCCTTCCTCATTTTGTATTTTAAGTTCACATACATTGGTTTACCTGATGAAAAATTTTTTGGATTGCAAAATTTGAAGACCAGATAAACCCCATAACTAACGTCAGGAGATAATAACTGGGTTCTTATCTTGATTTGGATCTGCAAATTCGTAATATTTAACATTTCTGCTACTTTCTGAAACCTGCACTTATTATAAGAATCAAAGTACTCTATATTAGTCTTTCCGTTTATTCCCCTACCAGTGCAGAAGTACAATATACATATCTAGATATTATTCCTTATCTTAAAACTGAAAAGCAAGGATGCTTGTGTGTGCAAGGATATGCATACATAACACACAAGGACAAAGCTATGTACCTTGATTTCTGAATAGATCGCCACTTACGTGACCTATAGTTTTTGTACGAAAATGTTCTTGCTGATATCATTGCATTTCTTTCTCCATTATTGCTGAGATAAAACCACTGTTATACAAAACAAAATGCATCAATTGAATTTCTTTTGTGTGCAAAAGCATGTAAGATGTTAGCCTATTGCCCAAACAAACAATGAATTCTATTTTTTGCACAAACAAACAATGAAATCTATTTTTTGCAAGAGCATAATTAGTTTTTAGTTTTCCATGGACATTGCTGAGATCCATAATAAGCAGAGTTCTAGAGCTGTGGATTTGTTGTGATTAAGGATTAATTACTTCAGGTGAGAAGAACGAGTGTAAAGATGTAAACCAACTAACCAAAAGTGTAATTGGAGTTGGTATGGAAACTGGAAAGTATAAAAGAATCATGATCGAGATACAAAAAGCACAAAATAACGAAGACTGGGATGTGGTAGTTACCACTTTGCCTTCTTGAAGGAGGATTCCATTGGAGAACCTGTTGTAGAGGTCTTTTATCTTTTCATTAGAATGGATCTCATCAGACTTTGAGATTATATCAATATAATCTCTAGGTAATTTGGGTTCCCATATTTCATAATCCTCCTGCGTATTAGTTAAACGATTAAAAGTTGTATATATATTTAAATGTATGCACTACACAATTATCTATACATTCTCTAACTCTTTACCCTTTTCCTTTTGATATGAGATTCACTTTTGGGTTTGAAAATAAAATAAAAACATCCAAGAAACAATTTTCATGATTTTCATGTAAAATTACTGATAATACTTGTTAAGATTGTCGAAATAAACATCTTTGATTATTTCTTGATATGATGCATTTCTGATTTGCATACTCTAGCTAGTTTTGATCTAGATTCGTTGAAATCTTGAAAACGCTTTGGTAAAACGATGAAAACTTACTTGGAATTCCAATGCTTTCTTAAGTTGTAATACCACCTCACCTGCTGTTGGTCGTTTTTCTCTGTCATCATGTAAGCATTGATATGCAATCAATTGAAACACATTCAACGAATTCGGTACAATTTGTTTCTTTATACCCTCAAACACGATCTCATCTTGTTTTCCTTCTTTAAAGCTGCTTTTAACGATGTCAGGTAAAGACCGGCGTTCATAATTATGTCTATCCCAATGAACAGCCAATCTTCCACATAAGATCTCAAATAAGACCACACCAAACGAATATATATCTGATTCTTTGGTTAAGAGACCTGTACTCCTGTAAAGAGGGTCAAGGTAACCCACTGTTCCTTCAACATTGTCGATGACATACTCCAATTCGTGATCTATTGGACTTATCAACGACAACCCAAAATCACAAAGTTTTGCCTTCCAATCACTATTTAGTAGAATGTTACTGCTTTTGATGTCCCTATGTATCACCCTTTCTTGTGTTACAGAACCTCCATGAAGGAAATCTAGCACACTGGCAACATCAATGCAGATCCTAAGTCGTTGCATCCACGTAAGACTAACACCATCCAAATACCCATCAAGACTTCCGTTAGATGCATACTCAGAAACAATGATTTTTTCATCCATTTCGTTACAATAGCCTACAAGACCAATGATATTTTCGTGCTTATACTCGAAAAGAATTTCAAGCTCTGTCAAAAATTCATATTCTCCTTGACCTAGGCTTCTGTCAAACCGCTTTGCGACAACTGTGGTACTTCCATTAGCAAGTGAAACTTCTCCTTTGTATATCTTTGCAAAACCTCCTCTTCCAATGCTATTGTTATCACTGAAGTTTCCTGTGGCCAGTTTTATGTCTTCAAGTGAAATTTCGAGGATGTCCTTGCGGTTTTCCTGTGAATAATGAGACCCTAAATCAACTCCATAATAATAAATTATGAAATTCTCTTAAGTTACAAATCTTCTTATTCGTAAAATGCAAGGTTACTCTAAAATGGATGTGTGCAGTGTGTACACTACTTATTTACTACTAGCTAGGGATCAATAATATGAAGAATTATATATACTTATAGACTATTGACTTACTTGAAAGTATAATGCTTTCTCAAGTTCCTTGATGATGACTTCCATTGTTGGACGTTCTGCTTGTGTTTCTGCTAAACACTGATATCCGATTTTTGAGAATGTGTCCAGAGAATCTTGATCAGGTCCTTTATTAAGCATGAATATGTTTACATCAGTTTCTTCCTTTATTTTAGGATCTACCATTTCCTTTAATGTTCCATCCTTGAAGCGTTGTCGTACAATGGATGGAAGCCCGTTTTTATCATCAGCGATGTAAATTTCATCATATGCCAACCTCCCACATAGGATTTCAAATAAAACGACTCCAAAAGAGTAAATATCTGATTCTTTTTTCAATTTACCTGTCTTCATGTATTCTGGATCCAAGTACACTTCTGTGCCTGCAATATTATAGGTATTGAGAGTGCTTGCATGTTGATTAGTAGGGTGAAATTTCGAGAGCCCAAAGTCAGCAATCTTCGCCTCCCAATTCTCGCCCAATAAAATGTTGGCACTCTTTATATCACGGTGTATTATCCTTTGTTTGTCTTCCATTCTCGTATGAAGGTAATTCAGACCATGTGCTATATCAAGGCACATTTTTATACGTTGTGCCCAAGTAAGATTAATCATGCTATCAGTGCCTCCCAAATAATCATCGAGGCTTCCATTAGAAGCATGCTCATAGACAAGGATCATTTGAGGACCTTCGTCACAAAAGCCAAGAAGAGAGACTACGTTGGGATGCTTACAACTAGTAAGCATTTCAACTTCTACAAAGAACCCTTGTTCTCCTTGCCCATCTTCTCTACTGAAGATACGTTTTATAGCTACAGTGCTGCGTCTCTTGGGCATTTCACCTTCACTCTTCCCTTCTATTGCCATATCATCAAAATGGTCGATTTCTGCTTTGTACACTATGCCATATCCACCTGACCCAATGCAGTATGTTTTTGCAAAATTCTCGGTTGCCACCTCTATGTCAACAAGTGGTATCTTCAAGTGTTCCAAGTTTTTCTGCTGGACCATTGTGAAAAACAATAGTTAATATGTTTGATTTAATTAGAGTATATATAATAGAGTAGGGTAACTTTGAGTATCTAATTAGGATTAGAACAGAGATTTATTACCTTCCAATGGTTGGATGTTTTACCTTCTACTGTGAGTGTTGAGTGTTCCTTTAATGTCAATTGCAACAACAGAACATAAATTAACAAACATACAAATTCTTATGACAGAACTGAAGAAGGATGAAAGAAAACAAGACAAAAACCAAAGAAAATGATGGTCTTACAGGATTTTCATACATCCATTGAAGTTCCAATGCTTTCTCAAGCCTTTTGACGATCTGATCCATATTTGGGCGTTGTGTTCGTTGTTCTTTCAGGCAGCAGTATGCTGTTTCCGAGAAGATATTGAACGATTGAATGTCCATTTGCTTCCGTAAGTTTGGATCAATAATATCATCCAATTTTCTCTCTTCATAATGAAATTTGGCCAATTGAGCTAAAAACTCATTATCCTTGTTTGGAATACAAACACATGCTTTCCTCCCGCACAAAACTTCAAATAGCACCACACCGAAAGAAAACACATCCGACTTGTGGGTCACCCCTCCAGTCTTTTCATATGCCGGGTCCACATACCCTACTGTCCCGGAAAGTCGAGTAAGGAGAAGCCGGTGCCTTCGAGCTGCTGAATTTTTCATAGAAAGTCCAAAACCAGATACCTTGGCCTCCCAATTGTCATCCAACAGAATTTTCGAGCTCTTTATATTACAATGGATCACGCTATAACTGCGTCCGACGTCATAATGGATGTAACTCAATGCTCGCGCAATGCCAACACATATCTGTAATCTTTGAATCCATGTGAGGGTTGGATCACTTAAATACTTGTCGAGACTTCCATGGAGCTGATGGTTGTATACGATGATCTTCTCATGATTATCATCGCAAAACCCAACGATAGAGACCAGATTTTGATGGTGGAGAGTAGAAAGCATCAAAATATCTGTCCAAAACTCAGATACTCCATGGCCATACTTGCGATCTAACCTTCGTATAGCAACATCAATAGACTGTATTACTTGAGACCGCAAGAGTTTACCTTTGTAAAGCTTACCCAATCCACCTTGGGCAATGAGATTTTCTTGAGCAAAGTCGTTGGTAGCAGCTAATATCTCATCCAGTGGTATTCGTAAGGGAGCAAGTTCTTTCAGTGAAGACATTACTTAATGTTTTGGTCTATATACTTACAAAATAACTACGATATATGTAATGATTGATGCGAATGAATGAATTTCGTGGTAATTGCCACTATTAGCAGCTGGCATTTCAAAGAAACAGTGGTTAAGTTACTCTTTTTTTTTTCAAATGTAACTGTGACATGTTTGATTTTAGCATACATTTGTTTTCTTAAAAAAACTAATAATGAAGTTGTTGCATATGCATATGCGTTCACACACCAATCCACCGTCTCCAATGTAAGTCTGGGGACGGTAATTATACAATTGTATTCATCAACTCTTATATTTGTCTCATTTAACCATTAAACTATTTTTTGTATACATCTAGTCATTAAACTTTAGTTTAATGTTCTATTTTGAGAAAATGATTAAAAATAATGGCTAAATGTGTACGAAGTATGATAGTCTAATGGTCAAATGTGTACAAAATGTGATGGTTTAGTGGCCAAATATATATGATTTCAGTGATTAAACTAGGTTATTACCCATGTATTACATGTGTTAATTTTAGAAATTGATATTTATATACATGTATAATCTATCTATCTATACTATTAAAAGAGTAACTATACTCATTTCTGGTGAAGCCACGTGTCGTCGACAGGAATCGACACGTGCCAGTTATATATTTTAATAAGGATAAAGTAATTTAAATAAAATCTATCCAAATCTAATATAATCCACTTTTAAATTCAAATCAAATCAAATCAAACAAAATCTAATACTCTACTAACTAATTAATTGAATCTATCCAAATCTAATATAATCCACTTTTAAATTCAAATTAAATCAAATCAAACAAAATCTATTAATCTACTAACTTATTAATTATAAGATAGTATAATAAAAGTATAATAAAAATATATATAAGAAAATAATTACTATTCATATATATTTAGAAATATACAAAATTAATAGGTCATAATAAATAATAATATTTATATACTTTTGTTTAAAAAATAATATTTATATCTTTATTTTTTGTATTTATTATATTTTATATATATTAAAAATATCCGCATAATACGCGGGTAATAAACTAGTATAATAATTATATGAATAATAAAGTTGCTTAATTTTAGTTAGTTAGTTATTATATTAATCCATATTAGATTTACATAGATTTGATTTGCCTTAAAATTAAAATAAAACTGTAAATGACGTGGCAAAAGGAGAGAGCGACATGTGGCAAATAAAATGAGAGCATGTCATGTGGCATTTACTTACTCTTTTAATAGTATATATAGAAGATAGATATAAACAAAAATAGTTTAGTGATTAAATGCGTACATAAAAACAAATTTAATGGCTAAATGTGAAAAAAAATAGTTTAGTTACACATGATTATTTCATAAATGAAAACATTAAATTATGACTTACTTAAATCATATTTTATGTCTAAAAAAGCGCACAACCATGCATCATATCGTACTTTCTGAGATCAGGACACAAACAAGCAGCATCTCAAATTTACTCCTTTATCATATAAAAAGTTTCATCTGAAGAAGTCATTTACACCACACCACGACTACCTTAATCAAGAAGAATATTACGGCAATTGAGAAAAGATACAATCATTGATGGTCGGCGCGAGTAATGTCACCGTTGGTGTCATAGCATGAAGGTTGAACCGTCAAAGATTGTGTATCCGAAAGCTTTTGTCGTGGATCCACATCTTGATGTGAAGGAGGTTTAACCAACGGATGATGTATCGGGCGTTGGAATGATTGGGGTTTGTTATTGAAGCTGCCGGATTTTGGCCGGACTTCGAATGAAGTAGAGGCGATAAGCTTCCTCATGGCAGAGTGAGAGGGAGGTCCAGCCATTGAAGAAAGAGATGGAGGAGTCTTTGAATACTATACTAATAGCAAGTATACATTTGTATATATATATATAGCATAATCGACCACATCACCACAATAATGACTTTTCTGGTTTTCCTAGGCAAACAAAGGTGTTACTTCGTTACACGTAATCTTTAGGTCAATTAACCTACATCATTTTTAATGAAAAAAGAAATTATACATCCAATCATGAACAACAATTTAGTTAAATTATAAGTTAACATTATAAGATATGGTATATGAAAATTTAAGATATGATGCATAAGAAAAAGCCATAATTAAATAGCAATAACCTTTATATTTTCATTGTTGATAAAAACTATCTTTTCTTTTATAAAGTAATAAAAAATGATACCTACTTTTCATTTTGTTAATGTGGGGGTGGTCATAATTAGGTCACTAATCACTATGAAAATTGGTTTACCATCGCCACATCATAGCAAAGGACAAATAAGGTAATTTGGAAATTTCTTTGTAATTGAGTGCTAGCTTAGACTACTAGTTGCCTTTAATGACCAGGAGCTTTTCCATCCCCTAATTTGAAAACAGCTCCTACCGCTCAAATCAGCTAGGAAACCGGTTCGGTTGACGCCAAAACAGGTTACCGGTTAATTCATGTCAAAACCAATGAACATGAAAGAAACTTGGATTTTTAGGGAAAAATAATAATTTTACTTTTAACTTGGTTTACATGTTTATAAGATTTAGAAATTGGTATATCTTTAATAAACACGTTTTTAGATTTTTTTTTTTTTTTTTAAAACAAACTCTCTATTTTTATGATTTATAAATTTAATTATAATTGATGTCATCTGGTTTTTGAGACCTGTCCAACCGATCGAACCAGACTGATTTTTGAAATTGTTAGATGGCTGGTACGATGTCTAATCTAATTTTTAAAAACATGAGCCGAACCCAACTTAACTTTTGTTGATTTCACTTCATAAATGCACCCAATAGGGAAACCTCGAAATACAAAATCACCATTATTTTAGATTCACATATAAAACCAATGGGACCAAACATTCAAAAATATTTGTGGTTTCATGAGCACATCATAACCCTTAAAGGGTTTTTTGTGACCAAGGCAAGGAGATGACTCTTGTAGTCTTATACAATAATTCTGCACAACTTATGAGAGTTAATGCAAGTCTTCATGTTACTACTTTAAATCTAAATTTCAATTCAAATCATATCTAAATAATTTAATAATTAATTAACTAAAATCTATTAAATTCTAAATTCTTACAATTATTTATATATCTTTATAAATATTAATTTTTAAATGAGTAAAAAAAAAGTAATCAACAATTGACTTTTTGGGAAGGACAATTATAATTCATGATTCTCGTCTGATCTTCACCTTATAATTGCATACTTTGAGTAACATTATAAGTTGTTCAATCCATGAAACTAATAACATGTTTTAACCCATCCAGAGTAGCCTGCTACAAATTAGTCACGGTTTATAAATTAACATACATATTCATTCGAAGAAGACCAACTTTGGTACAAGACATGATTTATACATAATAAATTACAGATCAATGATTAGTTCTTCAAGTCGCAAATACTGCTATTTTGTGACGATAAGCTGGTGGGAACGACGGTTACTTCTTGCAGACAGAAAGCGTTAGGGCGCATGCATTGGCTTATCACAAATGAAACTTTTGCCCATCGACGACCTTTTATGCCATTAAACTCTTGTACGTCCGGTGAGCTGATAGAAAGGGTGCATGCATTGCCAAAGTGGCTTCATCACGAACATGTATCTTGTTTCCCCTATCAAAGTTACGCTTGCTAGGCAGCTTTTTTGAAACTGGTCAGCCGATTAACTTTACATTCAGATCATCACAGGATGAACACAGCCACAGAGGTTTAGATCCCCCAGTTCCCAACTCAAAAGACAGGAAAAGAAAGCTTAAGATTATTATACGCTGTTTTGAAGAAACATACAATATTTACATAATTAGTCACACATGTAGCCTATACAAGTACATTTTTATATACACATATGATGGTCACAAGTTTGTAAACACAACAGATAAAGTATATATAGTTGGTGGCTGTGGTAGTGACTGGTGAGGGTGGAAGATCACTCCTTGCTGTCTGAGGACCGGTCTTTCTTCTGTCCACCACCAAGGATACGAGAAATCTGCAGACCTCTGCTGAACGCTTGGTTGAATAGCATACGTGTTTGGAATTCCGAGACAAATGGAAACCAAGCCAGAAATGCTACTGGGGTGAACAGAAGTAAACCCATGATTATTTCGTAGTATTGTGCTAGTGTTCTGACTGAAGACCACAGTCCAGACCGTCGTCGCAGGAATGGTCTCAGAGCTTGTGCAATCTGATATGATTAAAGAAGACTAAATAACATCACTGATAGAATATAAAAAACAAATTTAATATCCAATTTTCCCGTCCCACCATGAGTCCAATATCAGATTGGAATATTGGATAAATTCAAAGAACTTACTTTGAGATCATGACAGGAAAAAAGTTAGGCTTTACTTACCAGAAGCAGTCCCCAGCCGGTAGGCAGGAACGCGAGGATGCATACGACTATATCCTTCATTGTCATATGAGGTAGTGCAATCAAGGTAATCAGGGTAGAAGCAAAAGCAACAACGATAAAACCATTGATCAATCGGAACAGAAGCTGATAATCAGCACTAAGAGTTTTTCTCCCATATGACATGGCCTGAAATCAGATATCACAAGTCGATTGAATTTCATATGCAAAGTCAAACATACAAGTCATGAACTTCCTCCATACAAAAATGTTTCATAGAATAAAGAAAAAAGAGACTTGATCTTGCCATCGAGTGAAAAATAAAAAATAATAAAATGATGACTTGCTAGTCCTGATAGATTAGACTTTTAACGTCATAAGTCACAACATCCTTTTTTTTTTAATGATTAAGGACTTCATTAAACATAATACACCAACATTATATCCCAAACTATTATATTTTTTATGAAGCTTTTATGTAATTGTTACTAATTATGTGGAAATCTAATGAACTTGTTTTAATTTTAGACATGGAAAATACGGTTGGTAATGGTTCTGAAAAGGTACCTTTTCATACCAAAATTTGTATACCTTGTCAAATAATTCATCTAAAAGTCTATGTAGATAGATGGAGTGTAATATTTTGAATGAACTTTTTGAAGGAATGGAATGGTGATGGGGATTTCAATCTGGAGGGAAACGGACTGAAGTGGAAGGCAGCCAACCCCAAGTGTTTGGTTGGCATGCAAGAGAATGGAATTCTTAGGAAATTAAGATGGTGTTGATGCTAAGAGGCTGCATGGATTGGCTAGGGAAGATCTAAGTTAATGACACACTATAATGATTACCCTCTCCAACCCTCAAAAGTCAAGGAGCCCTAGAGGACATAATCCAAGGTTGTCCTACATTGAAATCTTTTTTACCTTTTCGGGGAGGCAGGTTGGGACCGTTGGGGGTTCCGAAAGTTCATTTCAATGCTATTCTAATTGAAGAGATAATTAAAATTACTTGTATGAACGCACCTTCATTACGAGTAACACTCCAATCAGCACAAGCCATGAAATTCCATACACCTGCAAACAAGAAACGAATATTTCAATACTTGAAGTATTCAGTTCTATTAGAAGTAATAGACACTTATTTTTCACAAGTGGACACCCGTGATATGTACCAGAAAACTTTTGCTCTCTGTTAAGCTGAGGTGATACACAAGTCCGAACTGATAAATGAAGAACCGAAGTGCCAACAGAATCTCCACAACTGTACCCCGTACCCCAGATGATATAAGATGCTCTTGTTCTTTTTCCCACCATGATTCCCAACTTTTATCAACAGAGACACCAATTCCTCCACGGTTGCTTATCCACTTGCTCCAATCCGTCCAGTCATCAACAATTTTTTGCCACTCAAACCCCGAGGGATTGAAAAGGAAGGGAGCGAAAAGCCATGTTCCCACCATAAACCACATTGATACTGTAATCAATATATATGCAAGTGTGCCTCTATAGGATTGACCGAAAACCTCATACACAACAAGTAAGATCAAAAGCTCGATTCCCTTGACAAAATGGCTTCGAGAATAGAGTCTGTAATTCTCTGCAAACTTGGCATGGAACACGACAAATCCACGGCCTGTAGCTCTGTACTGTGCACCCCCATGAAGCAAAGTTCGTCCATAATAATGGGTTTTTGTTCCAAGTGAAAACGTAAAAAACACAGAAGCTAACTGCAGTTGCATCAGAACAAAATCAGTAAACGCTTTATGAAAACCTCTTTCAAGACCTATTTCCATCATCATTGGCAGTGCCATAAGAAAGCCAATTTGAACAAAAGACTGAGAAGCAAGAGCTACTTGAAGGGGTTTATCGTTCACTACTGCCCTATTTGTACTCAACTCTCTCTCCAATCCACTCAGAACAAGATAAAGGCGTCCGTAGAGAAAGACATACACAATAAGAACAGTGACCTGCCATAAACCAGAACTGGATGATCAGACTTCATAGACAATGAAAACTTACAATGAGCTTCTTGTTATTTTTAAGCAACCAACTATCAAAAATTGATGATCAGCCTTCATAGACTTATTTGGATTTAAAATTAAATAAAGCTCACGTAAGGGGGGAAAAGTAAAGTTTTAGTGACTCCATGCGTAGAAATTTAGAGGCTTCAGAAACAAAAAATCATAGTTGATGGATTTTATGGGAAAAAAAAAAAAGCATGAGGAACTATAATGGACATATTTTATAGTTAGTTGATAAAACTAACAATAACTCTTTCAAATACATGCTATTTTCACATCGTACCAGTGTATTAAAATAGAATCCCACTGTGGTGAAATAGCAAGAGAGCATGCGAAAGAAATCAAAGCGGTGTCCAAGCCTATATATATCACGACTCATCGTCTGCTCCCCATTTCCATTTGCTATCTTTGCCTCAAACAATGAGATCTGGTTGAGACCGACGTCTCTTCCTTTACCTACTTGTATATATTCATGGTGAGTAACATTTCCTCCACGTAATGTAGAATTGAAACCTGAAAATGGAAAATGTGAACAGATGACAGGCAAGTAACAAGGTAAAATAAATTAAAAGTATTCTTCAACAGAAAAAACCTGCCTGCAAATATATCCTCGCTTAGGTTAACGATTTTAGAAGCCTTGCTCACACCCCCTCTGGTCAAGTGAAATAGTCTATCAAACACATCTGGATGCCCATAGTGAAATCTGACTCTGAATAAGCAGGCACACATGAACTAGATAATTAGTTTAGAGAAAAGATTAAACACAAATACAAATTTTATATATATATATATATATATATATATATATATGTATGTATGTATGTATGTATGTATGTATGTGTATGTGTATGTGTATGTGTGTGTGTGTATGTGTATGTGTGTGTGTAAGCTTAAGTTATTATGAGAAGTTAATATTATCTTGCTCTCACAACTATGATTCATTAATTTTGTATATTGATTCACTAATTTTATATATTGATTCACTAATTTTGTACATAAATTCATTTATTTTTGAATTTGTGATTCAATATTTATATATACAAAAACTAATGAATCAATGTAAATATGTAATAAATTGTTGATTTATTTAATTCGAAATCTATGATTCATTATTTATATATTCAAAAATGGTGAATCTATATATAAAAAAGTGAATCACAGTGCTTCTCATATTCTCAAGATATATTTAGCTTCTCATTTAATCCTAAATCTACACACACATGTATATGTTCTTATTTTAGTGTAGTTCCTTGACCAATTTTATTGGTTTTGGTTGGAACTAGAACGAGTTTGGCAGGTGCGGAGTGGACACTCATATAAGTTTGGCCAAAGTCAAGACCCGGGACGTTAAAGCGGGGGTCAAAGGGGCGGAGCCCCTAGCGGCCGAAACAAATACGACTTCTAAAGTGATTTGACGTTAGAATTTATTTCGTGGTGTATTAACCTCATTGAGAAAACTTAACAACTTTGTTGATGTTAAGTTAAGGTTGTTAAGAAAAGGGATGTTAAGATAAGGCAGCTTATCTTAACTGCTACCTTGACAGCTTATCTTAACAGACTACTATCTTAACAGTCTTGGTGTTGTTAAGGTAAGACTTTGCCTTGTGAAGCTTGCTATCTTAACAACTTTATTGCTATTAAGATAATGCTATTGTTAAGACAGTGACGGTTTGAACCGCTTTTGTTGGTTGAATGGGAAGTTAACCTATTTTATCCACTTGTTTTCGTTGATTAAAAAGCAATATATATTTACAAACGAATTCATCAGTTGAAACTAACGCATTTTCTTGTGCTTATCGCATTGCGATATTTGCTTACCCAATTAAGGAAAATAATTGTTACAGGAAAGTGACTATAAACGGTCACGAGTTCTCATCCAAATGATTCCCAAGATCGATTCCATCTTCTATACACACGTTTTTCTAACTGTGTGTGTCTAGAATCGGTTCAAAAGAGTACCACTTGAAATCAAGTGCACCCAAAGGTACCACCTTTAAATAACTTTTTTTTAAATTTCTTTTTATAATCATGTTTAAATTAACGTTACACACATGATATGTGAATTTCACATATATTCACACTTTCGACGTCCTTAATAATTATGTGAATGTTCATGCATATTTATGTGAATGGTCATCCAGGTGAATGATTATTCACACCATTCACATATTTTTTTTACCATTTACAATTTTTATTTTTCGAATCTGAGGTATGGTCCTTTAATGGAAAGTCTTATGGTGTTGGCTTATACATGTCTATGTAAAAAAATGTGAATGGGCATTCAGAAGGGGTATACTAGGTACGCTGAAACTTGGTAATACGCTGTTGAACCAGATATATATATATATATATATATATATATATATATATATATATATATATATATATATATATATATATATATTGACATCCTGTTCTATTTTACTTGAGTCAGAGCAAATTATCAAAAGCTAAGCAAATTATATTCGGAAAAAGGATATTTTCTCCTTGAGAAGAATTCTTATTATATACTCAACATAGAAGCTAATCAATTACGAATAAAACTAAGCAAAAATATACATATATTTATCCTAACCTTGAAAAATATTATTTACATATATCGAATATAAATACATATATTTAATGCCTTGATTTGCTACATCTAATCTGGTGGTGACTTGATTTTCTGCAACAAGTCTGGGGTGTTGCTCCCTTCCGTTGTGGATGTATTTTTAGATATTCTAGTAAAGGAGGAAATTTCTATTGCATGAAATTAATCATAAAAGAGAATTTATCCTACTTAAAATTGCATAAAATAAATGAATTATGTGATATCATATTGTTCTTCAATAAAAAAGTGAGAAAGGGGTCAAGATAAATTCATTGCAAGTTTAGCATCCAAGCTACATAGTATCATCTAAATTAAAAATCTAAAAAGTATAACAGGAACTTAGATGGTACAAGCTAAGACAGTTATCATGCATGCAAATATATCATTCAATTCACCATAAACAATAGAGATTTTTATTTAAAGGCTAGAGACCTATTGGGTGATTGAGAGCATCCATGTTAAGAGATACTTACAGTGGAAAAGCAAAACTCAAGCTAAGTTTTCTTGAATAAAATCGATTGTTTGACATTGGCATTTACGATATTATAACATGAATATGAGGATTGTAATGCTTACTTTAACGGATAAGCCAACAATCTTTGTCCAATGGTTACAAAACTTGTCTCCTGATTTGACATGAACCATGCAAGAGAAGAAACACTGAAAGCATAAATCATATAACAAAAGGTTATCAACAATGAAACAGAGTAATGCACATATGCCATGCAAGTAGGCACCTTGCACTAGAGTAAATTGATCATAAACTGAAATGAAGGCATTTAATAAAATTGATAGTGAATTGCCGAATGACTAATGAATTTTTGAATAGTTTACGAGCACTTTCTAATTTTGATATTGACTCAGATATGTTCTTTAATAAGTGTTTCAAATGGAACATCTGAAACAACTGAAATTTGTCATCTTAAGTCTTAAAAGCTAAACCTTTCCTTAAAATTAAACTTTACTTTTTTCAAAGCATAAAGAACAATTATTGGCATTTATCTAATTTAGGTAGAAATAATTAATTAAGAAGAAAAATAAAAATATTATATAATATAACACTTCATCCCATTAGAAAGCCGCAACACTTTTCCATTGTGACTTGTCAAGAAAATGATGCAACATTCATTTTCTTGGAAGGTTGGAAATCCTGATTTACTTTTAGGCCTTAATCATTATTGGAAATTAGTACTTTTATCAAACTATATGTCAAGTCAAACTTTGTTGACCTGGCGGGAAAACCTAGGGCCCTATAATTTTCCTGCAAGAACCGGGCAAACCACCTATCCAAGGACAGGGACAGGTGGCCTCCAACAAGTTGAAGTTGGAGGGATTTGATCCCGGGACGACTCCTTTAGAGGATCTATTTCCAAGTCCATCACCTCTCAACTTTGTTTACCTAGCAGACAAACATTTAATTCTTCGGATGAAGCAAGTATGCAAAACTAAATGAAATAAAAACAGAAGAGACAAATAGGAAAAGACACAAAATAAAGTGTGAAGGCTTAGATAAAGGATATGTTTGGCACGACTAGCTGTAGCTTTGAGCTGAAGCTTTTGAGAGTTGTAGCTCTTTAAAAGAGCCGGAGCTTTTTGTTTTTATAAATGTGTTTGGTAAAAGTAGTTGTAGCGGTAGCTTTTGGTATTAAATGACATAAAAAGACATTAATTAAAATTTGTAGTCTATAATTATTTGGAGGGTAAAAGAGTAATTTTGTTTGACCAAAAGCTCAAGCTCATTTTGAAAGCTCTTTAACTAGCTTCTCGTGGAAGAGCTTTTGAGAGCTTTCAAATCTGAATCAAAAACTTAAGCTCCTATCAACCAAACGAAGCTTTTGAGCTTGAGCTTCCAAAAATCAAAAGTTTAAGCTCCTAAAAGCTCCCAAAAGCTCCTTACCAAACTCACCCAAAGAAGAAAAGGATATTAGGAAACAAGTAAACAAATGGCTACTTGATGTACCTGCCAGTAAATATATGCTCCCTAAGCCCAAGTATGGTTGGGGTACGGACGCCATGCTTAACACGAAACTCTTGAAGCAAATTCCTCATTTTCAAGGCTTCTTCCATGTAGTTGTCCTGTTGACAAGAAAATAAATGGGCTAAGACTAAGGCTCCGTTTGTTTTTTCCTCTTATCACTTTTTTGCCTCTAAAATCTGAACCGGTCAGATATAAGAGGTTAAAAGCCGTTTGTTTTTCTTACTCCAATCAGACATCTGATGTCTGACCGTGGTCTGTTTCAATCAGATTTTAAATTTGTCTTTTGTCTGTTCACTTTTGTCTATTTTAAATTTGTCTTTTGTCTTTTGATAAATTATATGTAATAAGACACTTTATTAAATTAAAAAACAAACAATCTAGTCTAAACAGATATTAGACATTTTTTAACATCTTATCAAACAGAAGGTAAAAAGTGTTTAGACGTCTAAACTCTTAAAAAAACAAACGGAGCCTAAGACTCTAAGAGGATGCAATCAGACCTTTTTAAAAGCATAACAGAATTACCTGGTTCATATCTATCGTCTGCAGGCCCTCTCCGCGTGTAAAAATTATTGCATGGTTTTGGTTTTCCGGCTTTCCCTCGCCCAATATGGCAGGTCCCGGAAGTTTTATACGATATATAACCTGAACAAGGGAAATTGTAGTCACTTCAGTTTAACAGTATTCTGTTACAGAAATACAAAACCTTTATGTCCTTTGCAATTAACATAGTCAATGTTTTTCCTGAAGAGTTCCATACCACTCATACTTACTTTATATTTTAAAGTGGTATATTTGAGATTCAAAGTTAGCAGATAACTCATAGAGTCATAGAGAACAGAGGTAGCTGTTAAACCTATTAAAATCTATACCTGATCTTGGTTTTGAACTGGGTCAGATGAGTCACCAGACTTTGGTACCGCTTTCACAAGAACTGAATAATAAGAAACTTGGTCAACCACTTTTTTCAATTTTTCATTGCTAGTTTCCTCAACCTCATCAATATAAGCAACACGAAGAGAAGGATACCTGCTCATGAATGTAAGGATGTTCAAAAGCTAGGTTAGCTTAGAACATACAAGAACATAGCCTTTTTACATAAAAATTTAAATAAGTTGTCCTACGTTGTCATGAGCCTGAGAATGTCATGGGCATGAGCCTGCCCTGCTCTTTTCTGGATACCATATTGTTGGCATGAAACCACATACGAGAACTTCATATCCACCACTGCTTGACATTGCGCCAATAACGATCTTTCATTGGTTTTATATTCTTCAGAATTAGATTCAGCAGCCTTGTAACCTTTCATCAACTCTGAAACAAAGAGAGAACTTATATAACATACTAATGTCAAGTACCATACAAATTACAAAGGGTAATGCTTAAACTTACCATCATCTTTTGCCATGTCAAGGAAAGTCTGAAGTTCCAATGCTTGCCGAAAATACATCATTCCTCGTACTATTATATATTCAAAGTGGCCGGATGAAAAAAAAACAGAAGATAGAACTTTAGTACTATAAAGAAATTAATAAAGAAACCTTAACTTTAGATAATATAATTATAATCATTACTGCTCCCTTCATAATGAAATTTTAAAAAAAGAAAAAGAAAAGATTTATATGCATGGAATAGAAGTGTCTTGAGTATTAGAAAATTATCTAATCACATACCAGTTTTGGTTAGTGTTTGGCCTCTATATGATGCCCAATGACGAAGCTCCTCTTCCATTTCTGGAATACCTTTCAGTTCATCTTCATTTTTGCGATCCACACGCTGGAGGAAATTTTCCCACTCATCTGTATATTACATATCTACTCAGTATCATATCACAGGGATTTAAGGGCCAAAGTGGAACAACTAAGAAAACAAACTGGCCTGGGAAAATTTTCTGCAAGTAAAAAAGGATAGAAACCCCATCTTCGTTCTGCTTTTCCAATGCATCCATGGAAAATAGAACATCCTCGTTGTAGTAAGGAGTAAGAACCCTTTGATAAAATGAGCAGTACCAAAACATCAAGCATCTCTATAAATGAGAGTTTACTGAAGATTGGGTGCTGCAGGCATAAACACAAAATTGATGCAGCAAACTTACGAGAAGGATATCATGTTTCGAACTTTGGGTGCTGCAGGCATTTCCATAAACAATGAATTTGAGAAGAAAGAAATACGCCTTCTGGCTTCTATATTTGATGGTACATCCATGGCAGATTCCTTTTCAGTAAGCAAGAGATGAAGCCTCCGTATCTGGAAGCAACAACAGTCATGGTTGATGGCTTACATATGCAGATACTTAAAAAGGAACATAAGTTAACAGGCAAATAGAGCTAGCTACATTATAAGAAAAAGGAGAAAAGAACCAATATTATCAACTGCTTTGACATATATAATTTCTGATTACCATAGGGACTACTTTCAAACCAAATAAATTAAAAGGAAAAAGAATGGTGTAAATTATGAAAGCTTTACCTACTAATGGAAGAATGAAAAGGTAAAAGTTTGAGTAAAAAACATCAACTTACTTTCTCTTTCCATGACTCTGTTTCTCTTGTAACAGGAAAATTAAGAACTGCAAAGAACTTCTGATATTGTTTACCATGCAGACCTTCATGATTTCCATATGAACCACCATGGTTTGATTCCATCATACTATTAGCAGGAAGCAAAAAAGAGTTTCATTCAATGATGCTAGCTAATGGGTGAGGTCGATAATAATTACTTCACTTTACCTAGAAATTGTTTCATTTATTATTATGTCTCTTGTCACCACCTCCAGCATGTTAAGTAACACAATCACAACATCATCCTTGTCTCCTTCGTCATTCTTAATCTGTAGAAAGCAAAGGTTAAGACATGGGATCAACAGTGACTTCATTAAAGATGTACAATAAAAGATTAATACTCCATATGTTACACTTTATATTTTGTATGGTTTTCTTCTTACTCAGGGAAGCCTATCTTCAGAAAACGTGTTACATACTTCACCAAATATAATATAAATCTAGCAACACCCATGGATATAGGCAAGTGGTGGATCATGTAAAGACCATGATTAATTTTTTTTTAACTTTTGCTTCCTATTACTAGTATTGTGTGTGATTATTGTCAATAACACACAAAATTCCATTGGGTTGTCATTATCGGAGGTAACATGTTTTTTCGTAACCAAGGAAATCCCATCAAAGCCAAATTTGTTGACATGGGAGACAAGCCCTAGCCCCCATGAATACCCACCATGGACCAGGAAAACCACAAGGATATGGTGACTGGTGAGTGGCCTCCAGCTAGGTCTCCTCCTTAGGTGGCTCAATTGAAGACACTTGCATAGTCAAACATGGAAATTAAATTGTCTATTTTGTCATATGTTGTAATATTCATGGAACAGGGAAGCAACTTGTATATTTACCAAAAACTTAATAAGTTGAAGAAATTGGTCCATGAGGCTCGGTAGTTCTCTCATATCAAACTCAATTAACAGATCTCCTTTCTCTATGTGAGTGTCAACCGTCTCGAATATTTCCCTCAGAACACTAAAAACAATGAAACAACATTGAAGGACAAGTTAGTCATATATACATATAGAGGTGGCGTTTTCAACCCATTTATATGAAAAACATATCAATTTGGGTTGCATTTCACTAATAACGAGCCAGGTCAAGTAAATTAAAATTTAAAAAAGCTAAAAAGGAAACACGTCAAATGGGTTAGATGGGTTGGATGTCACCAACCTGTTTACAAACTTCATAAACTATTTTATTCAAAAATCAGATTATTATTTGAATGATTAAGCTTTTGACATCATGTTTAATACATTTATTATTCACTAACTTTTTGAAATTGGACAGAAAAAAGGTGTTGCCAGGTATTCACCAGGCCTTCAAAACTAAACTTTTTATCCAATCCCATTTTGAACTGTTACCCAACCGGTGGTTTTGCCACCTTGTTTGATATAATACATCACTAGTGAAATGATTCAAATGGTGATTTACATACGCCTTCTCACGATCCCCCAAAACCAGAAAATTCAGAATATTTTTGCATGAAGCATAGCATTCACGAACCGCATGATCCATATAACTGTCTGAATTCAACCTCTTTCGCAGTTCGGAGTCCCTTCCATTACTATCTTTTGCCATGTCCAATGCAATAGGAAGCTGCAGAAACAACCATTACAGAAGACGATATACATGCATACAAATTTGAAAAGAACATCATTCAGGAGGTAACAAACCTTGCTAGCAAGTAAAAATGGAGGCCATTGAATGAGGTCCAAATCAAGATCTGCCCAGTATGGCATGAGTAATAGATCCATTTCCCTAATAACCATAACAAAATGCATGTAGCATCAGTAACAACTAACAAAAAAAGTTCCTGAAGAGATATATGCACCAAATCATCTTCATAGCACCTATTATTTATCAAATCCTCGTCCCTGAAACTTGTAATTATTTTATTCCACATCTGAGCAAACCTTGCAGCCTCCTCTTTGTTAGATGTGACCTGCAACAGATTATGCAAATAAATGATAAATATAAGAAAACGAGGCAATATGTTATACTATGTGGTTGCTAAGGACAAATAAGAGAGTTTGACCTTAGTGAATCTACGTGAGAGAGTAGCCTTGAGTCCCTTTCTAGTCCTTTCACTATTTTCTGCTGGAATTAAGCATTCATTAAAAGCACGTGGTAGTGACTGAAATCTGCTTCTCAACATATCCAGAGTTCGTATCTGATAAAAGGACAATTGAGCAAGGAAATACAAAAAATATATTAAAAAGAAGAATCGGTACTTCATGAGTTCTATAATTGTAAGAAATGAATGCAGACATTAGAGCACGCTCCATTATCATCATTATTATAACTTTTACATTCATAACGTGTAACGTTGTAAAAATTATTACAACTTCAAGCCATTGTTGATTGTTGATTATAATTTTATCCTAGAGTCAACATTTCATATGACATTCTTTTAAATATGTAATTTCTTCCCTTGTAAGTCTCTTAATTTTCTTCACTCCTTTTGGCTTCATAATTTTAAGCCTCTCAAGTCTCAAAACCCAAAATGATCAAGCAAATAAGAATATAAACAAAAATAGAATGAATAAAATTCTAACTCGGTCAGGTTTTTGCTAGGGAGATGCACAAACAAGATAGAATGTAGGCAACCTATATAAATCAGAGGACCAACCTCTCCAAGACGCCGAAACGCACCATAGAAACCACCAAATATTGTGGAAAAGATGGCATACCAAATTTGAGTATCCATGAAATACACCTGTGGAAGATTAAAAAAAAAACATTATGATTTACAAACCAAGTTTTTAAAGGCAATATATTGAGGTTTGAAGGATAGAAGATATGAGGAGAAAAAACATACAAGAATAATAGGGGCCCAGAGTGCAATGACAACACCAATATTGTTTTTAGCTGAAAAGAGAAAAGAACCAGCAATTTGTAAATTAGCTTCAGCTCTTAAAGTAGCTTCAAGAATATGGCGTCCAAGACTTGATTACCTTGGGGGAAGAACTCATGCCATTGGTACCGTCTTATGTGAACTCGCATAATTGCTTTTGTTGGACCCACTAGAGGCTTTATCTGCAATATGGTAAGTAATGAGGAAAAACATGTTCCAAGCATTACGAAAATGACAGTTCCATAACTATCTTCTACTTCGAGTGTAAAATAACTGATTATTAGATTAGATAACTATCCAGTGACCTTATCTTCCGCCTCTAATGTGAAATAATTGATTATTACATTAAATTTATTAAGTACTTTTCATACTCCTTTAATGTTTAGAACCAAACATGTTCAAGTCTGCATGGAAAAATATTTTTGCTGCAGTAAAGATAGGCAAACACCATGGATGTGCATCGGGTCAAAACCACATCTGAGTGGCAAAATAATGGAACCAAAATCCTGACCGAGTGAAGAACCGGTTCAGTACCAAATAAGACCATAAACCTAAGACAAACTTGCGATTTTCTATTTAAAAGTATAACTGGCGTTTCAAAAAGTGAAAAGAAAAAAAGAAAAAAAAACTTTTAAATACTCGTTTGGACCCAACAACCAGTTGTAGGAAAACACTAAAACTGAGAACAGAACCAAACATAGCCAATCCCAGTTCGGTTTTTCGGTGTTGTCGGTCTAGACCATCTTTTTCCACCCCTAATCAATACCCACAGACCCCAGGTCATTCTTAGGATAGCATTCTGCTAAGACAACAGTCACAATTTGATTGAAAGGAAAAAAAAAATGTTATATAGCACCAATAGGTCCTTAAAATCAAATAATTCTAACAAATAAGTGCAAACCGTAACAAGCAAAGACGAAGAATAGACAAAACACCTCTAAGTAGTAACTGAAAGCCAACTTTGCCACTATGAGGACAACCCAGAAGAATGTGTACCTAAAAAAAGAACATTAAAGATTATTCATAATGCAATAACCACAAATTCGACCAATATGTACATGTGTTTATAATAAGGAGGTCCTACTTAATTAGGGAAAGAGGATCCTCATGCATACCCCTCCCGACATAGAGCGGAAGCTGCAAAATTTCAAGAACTGCTTAAATAAATTCTGAAAGATATTTCAACAACAGTTTCCAGTGTACACTTTTATATGAAAGGAGTATAACCTGCGACCACCACATGATGAACCTCACGATTCTGTAATTTGATCTTTCTAGTTTCCGACGGACAAAGGGTAGGAGGAATAGTAATGCAGAAAGCATGTTTGGTGACAAATAGATAACAATTGCCAAAATGAACAGAGAGGGGGAACTTGATCCATTGCCAAACCAGTTCTTCATGGTCTCTCCAAATCCAGAAGGATTGTCCAAACTATAAGAATACGTTATTGGTAAAACTATGACCCAAGCTGCTGCGGAAAGAACCTTCAAGATGTATCGGAGCTTGACGTGAAATGACATGCTGAACCTTGCTTTCCACATCATCATCAGATCAATGAAAGCTGAATATGGAGGCACAATAACCAGATTAAAGGGAGTATGCCATTAGTTACCTTTTAATATGACTTGCAAAAGCCAAAATAGATGCTAAAGTAAATCAAAGCACTACCTTGTGCAAGTTTCAAAATTGCTGCTGTTATGAAGATGCTCAAAACTCTTTTGAACACTTTTCCGTCAAAGATAGAACTTAGTTCACCAGATCCATTCCATGCTATAATAATCATTGCCTTGAGTTGGTGGTTTATGTTAACCATGACAGAAAGTTTAATTAGTAAATGAAAGCAGAAGAAAGAAGCACGCCACTAAGGAAACAAGAAGATCACCTGTAAACATAAAATGAAAAAGCTCCACATCCTATCAAAACTCCTAAAGATATGCAAATATGAATCTATCTCAACAAAATTAATCTTCCCTATCCAACGACCACTGCTAGCAGGTTTTTCCACCTGAAAGAATAACAAGCATTAATTTTTTTTTTAAATGCAATGAAGTAATGAGGGAAAAAGAATGAATCTTATCAAATTATATTCCTTCTTTTTCATAAGAAAAATACCAACTTTTGCCATACAGACCACTAGACTAGATTGACTTGCATCGTATACCTTCTTTTCACTTCATATTAAAGATGTCACTTTACCATGAATTAAGTAGTCTGTTTTTTAAGCATACCCAGTTTACTTGTATTCACTGTTGGAATACCAATTTCAGAAAAGAGTGGTTGCAACATACATATAATCAAAAATTCCTTCAAATTGAATTTCATGTCCATTTGGAGATTGGTTTGATTTTATGAACATTAGTTTTCATAAGTCGCAGTGTGGTATTATCCTAAGTTGTTTGTGATGCGAGTATCTTAAGTTGTTTGTGATGTGAGTCTGTTGAATAAATAATATTATCAACCTTCATTTTGAAGCATTAATAAATCCATGTTGTGTGTTTGGAAGTCAATGGAACATGTCAACCCCGACTTCCATTTTTAAAATAAACAAGAAACTGACCTCATTTTTCCAATAATCAAAAGAATCAACAACCTTTGAACCTATAAAACGACCTTTATTTGATACATGTGAATGAAGTTGACATATGATATGCAATCATTCATAGTGACCCAAAATAGTTGAGACTGCCACATAAATTAAATTTTTATACGCCTAGGTAATTTGACCATATTGACCTGTATAAGAAATACACAAATTTCTCACAATTCAAATAATTTAATTGAAAACGATGTGTTAACTATGATATGTGGCTACCAAGTAAACTGATGGGGTCAGATTGACTTCATATTTGCATGCAATCAAATTTGAGGTTTCCCGAAAAGATCAAAGCATGTTAGTGTAAAAGAATAATTGTAAAATGGGAACTGGCACAAGTAATATAATACTCACGTCTCCATCTTTAACTTCTTGAGGAACTTGAAAGAAATCAGCATCGGCACGCATTGGCCATCCTAAACGGAAACAGTCAACGGACCTACAATGTTATGCCACGTTACTGCTTGAGTAACATATTTAATGTAATTTATCACCACATGGAATGTGATCTGTTACAAGGACGAGAGTGGTACCAGAAGTACTCATTTAGATCATCATAATTTCTCCATTTTGAATGCTTTGTCTTTCCTCCTTTGCTTTTATGAGCTTCCTGAAAGGAAACAGTAATCGAATTATGAACTGTAACTTACACAAAAATTGCAAGACCTCTGCAAATTTATTACACCTTTGCAATGGTGTTGTAGATAGGAGTCACTACTTTCTTCAAGAAAGCCTCCTTTTCACCCCCATAGGCAGGCTTAATATTCTCACCAGTCACAGAACTGACGCTCCCAGCCAGCATACCGTAAAGTTCAAATGCCATCTGTGAAATTAGGAAGCATAAAACAATCGAACACATGCATTTTAATCTAAATGAAAACGGTTAAAACAAGTTATAGAAAATCTATCTTCCAATCTTCCATAGGTTCCACAATTCAAAAAAAAATGATGTACTGACATTCCACGAAGTAATTCCTTGCATGACTTTCGTTTACCTTTTGTGTAAATTTTACAAACGATTAAAGAGAAGTCATGATCGAATTTTTCAATAACCATCTTCTACTTGGTCACTCCGACTATGAAAATTTGTTCAACCTCTTAAACCAATTTATTTGCATCTATAGTTGTTTTCAATATTGATCAAATCTTCTATCCTACTTTTCAAAGATTAAAAAGAACTAAACAATGCTGACTGCCCTGAAGATAGATCAAACATATTAAATTTTCAAAAAACTTATATAATTCACAGAACTTTAAATGAAGGAATTATATACACCTAAATGAAGTGCTTTTTTTATACAATTAATGTGAAGTCAATAGCGTGATCAGTCATAAATCACAAAACTTAAGATCTTTGGAATTACTTCATGTAAAGAATAACTTAAGGAATATTATAAAAAAGAGAAAGGAATATAAATGAAAAAATGTAACAGAATCATAATGCATACATGGTGATAGATGTAGCAAAGGCATTCCGGCATAAATCTCAAGTTTGCGGCTTCACCCCATATGAGAAGATACAAACCCATGTATAAAAGCTTTCTTTGTTGTACTTCTTTTTGAACATTAGGGTACCTGTAAATGGAGGACCATAACATAGTACTGTGTTGTCAAAGGTTGATTGGGGGTAAACTAAGAATCTATATATGCCTCTGTGTGTGTGAAAACCAAACTTTAGTAGAAAACCATGTTCAACCAATAATGTATGCATATGTGCACATGTGCATACTGTTAGAAAAACTTTGGTACAGGAACAAAAACAAACTTGGGAATTTGCCTTGGATAATCTTGTGATTGTGTATATTACTTTTTTTATGACAACAATTTGCCCTAACCGGGCATCCAAATTTTGTTATGGGATAATACACAAGAAAATGTGTTAGTTTCCAACTGATAGAATTCATTTGTGTGTGTGCGTGTATATATCGATTCTTCAACGAAATCAAGTTGGTAAGATCGGTTAACTTCCATTTCAAGTGACTAAAGCGGTTGAAACTGCCGCCCATAGGTGCACAGCAGCAGCAAGCTGCATAGTGACAACAACACTGCACTATCTTAACAGCAACCTTATCTTTAACAGCATCAAAGCTGTTAAGACGGCAGCACCAGCCTTATCTTAACAGCATCAAGGCAGTTAAGACAACAGCACTAGCTTCACAGCGGAACCATCGCCAGGGGTCCGCCCCGTGGACCTCGCAAGGGGCGCAGCCCCCTTGACCCCTGCTTTAACGCCCAGGTCTTAACTTTGGTCAAATTTATGAGTGTGCACTAAGCACCTCCATACTCGTTAGAGTTCCAACCAAAGCCAATAAATTGGTCAATGAATTACACTAAAATAATAAGCATACACATATTAACACGTGTGTACATATGTTCATATGCATACGGCACATGTACACTTATGCATATATCAGGAGTTGAACATAGTCTTCCAGATTCTCCACCGGAGTTTCTTTTCCATTGAACCATCCCTACACACACCCATATACACATATTTTCATGAAGCAATGTCAAGATGGCAAATACTTGAGATGAAAAAATGCATTTCCAGTTTATTTACAAATCAGGTCACAGATGAGTATTGAAATTATTAGGGGTTTATATTGCAGAATAGCAAGTTAGCAACGTATTTTTGATATGTCCCGCTTTAGTCACTATAATTCTTTCATACCGTTTAAGCCATTGTACTATGCAAATTTGGTACCACTTAGGTCAATGCCTAAATGGCTAACTAGATGCCCATTTCACATGTTAAAATTTTGACATGGCAACATACGTGGCATCACATTAGATGAAAATGACATCATTTTGTCACTTTGACTTCTCAAACTCAATTTATTCAAAAGTTAAAGTTCATTCCACCAAAGTCAAAGTGACAAAATGATGTCAAAACAATACTATTCCCTCAAAAAAGTTTGGGTGAAAAACGCTGTAACTTTCCTCTCAATCTGTGTGTCGATTTCGGAAAAATGTTGTGGTTTCTGATATTTAGACACATGATTTACAAATGGCCAAAATTCAAATAAACCCATGAAGTATCCCAATTTGACTGATTAATCCCTAAACTATTTTATTGGATGATTAAATCCCTAAAATTCATAAAAGTGAATGATTAAGTACCTAAACTATTTTTTGAACGATTAAATCCTAAACTTTATAAGAATGAGCAATTAAGATTCTAAACTTTATTTAATAAATGAGTAAATTTTATTATCATAAGTATTTAAGTTATTACATAGTAACAAATGTTTTTGGTTTATTTCACATAAATCATTTGGTTTGTAAATAGTATTTTTCTATAAAGTTCAGAAATTCAATCATTCAAAAATAGTTTGGACTTGATCACTCATTTTTATAAATGATTTAGAAGGTGCGTAAGCATTTGAACATACATTTGGTGACTTTAGACCAGTTTCCTTATTAGTTGTTCTTTCCTATTTTCTGGTCGACCTGATATCCAGAAAAATGCAACCCAAAATTTATCTTCTTTTTACGTAGAATGTTGAATTGCGGCCTCTAGAAATTATTCATCTTGTAAGATTAAGGATCTCGAAGGAGAGATCATTATATTATTGCGAAATGACCAAATCACTTGGTCAATAAGCATGAAAAACTTTAAAGAACCCAGACTCACCAAAGACTATGCTTGCGACCCAAATATTCACACCACTTCTGGTAATTTCTAAAAAGCTTATTCATGACCTCCTCAACTGCACGATCATCCAACTACGAAAAGAACAATGTACAAGAATGTCATCAGCCAGAGTATGTACATATGTACATTAAAAAATATTAAACTAATGGTCTAATGCAACACTCTAAAGTGTAATACCTTTGGTTGCTGACCAGGCTTTGGGAATTGTCGAATATGAACATTTGCTAGTAACAAGATCAAATGCTCCCTTTGATTTGACACATTGTCTTTCTGCAAATTATTAGAAGTCATTTAGATTCGTCACAAATTATCAAATATTATTGTATGATAAAATGAATCACCATGCAGCCTACCTGAAAACCAAACAATGCCTGTAGCCAATCCAAAATGTCTTCATCGACTTTCTTCCTGTACTCTTTAGGCCAAGGCAGACCTCTGGTATTTCGGAGAGCAGAGACAGAAGCTTGTATCTACAAATTAATGAAGTCAAGAATCAACATATAATGCCAAACGTGGAGGTGGCTATTTCAACCCATTAATATGGAAATGGGTCAATTACGTTGTATCTTATTAATAACAAGTCAAACATTTAAATTATAAAACTTTAGCTAAGAATGAGACGGATCGAAGGTTAAGTGAATCAGAAGTTTAACGTGTGCTCAAACATTTACAATGTTCTAAATTGTTTTATTAAAAGAAATTACATTCTTTTAATAATATAGTTTTTACCCCAAACCCATTTAGATCCATCACCCAGCCCACCTAAACCGTTCATTTTGCCACCTCTAGCCATGGCTATGATTGTCAAACTGAGAAGCCTCCATGCAAGATTTATGGTACTACAAACCTCTGGGTATCTCATTATTGCTTGACTTGAACTGTCAGGATCAAGTGGAAGTATATTATAAGGAGCATACATTTCCGTCTTCTCAGCAACCTTGGTGTGTGCTTCCAGAATCTTTTCACACATGCGCAGCAATAATTCGCCAAAATTGCATTAATAAATATAAGTAATCATCAAATTAAATACTTGAAGGGAAGTATCCAGCATTTACCTCATCTTCCACCTCAACAGATTCTGTCAGATTGACAGCCTTTAAAACCTCAAACAGAACAGCAGCAGTTTGATAAGCTTTTGTCAGACGTGTACTGATATTAGAAGTAAAATTTTGCAATCAGAAACGGGAATTGGTAAAGAAGACCAAGAATGAAAGATGATTACCGGTCAGCTTTATCAGCATTTTGCAAAGCTTGAATGTACTTCCCATAATAATGCCGATAATAGCTCTGCATTTCACGAGCATCACTCTTTGTCCGTCCTGCTATTGTTGTTTGATCTTCCTGTATAGATTACATATTCTCATCAAATGAGTGCAATGGATCCAGTGGAACTGAAATGAAGATGGCCATATATGCACTAGTGGGTTTTTCAGTGAGGAAACATGTTTAAAAGCACAGTTGATACAATATTGAACTAAATTTTGCCGCCATAATACAGTTTCTGTTTCAGAATGTTATGAACATGAAAAGTGTTGAGGAGAAAAATATGATAACTGATTAATGATGTAAAGGACAAGAGAACACATACCCTTTCTAGACGTTGAAGAAGGGCCGTCTTGAATTGACGGACACCACGACCACTTGATGTTGGATCTAGTCTGTGAGCTTTCTCAAAGGCATAAAATCGACCTAATTATGAATACAATTAGGGGACGTTTGGTACAGTGGAATGGAATGAAATGAAATTTATAAGGTATTTTAACCAATGATAGTCACATATGACATTGAAAATGAAAAAAACAATACAATAAAACTCCATTTCGTTTTCATCTTATTGATTCTCTCCATGTTGGTAAGGAAATGAGAGAAATGTAATTTACACTAAACTTCACTCTCTACTTTCTCTCATTGAGAATCAATGCTCTTGACATAAAAAAAGATTGTAAACCTCATGTAATTCCATTCAATTCCATTCCACCATACCAAACACCCCCATAGGTTATTGATGCCAGTGTATGTAAGCCAACAAAGTGAGGCATTACAGGTTGAAGGAATCGAAAACAATAATCATAGACCCTACTGGGGGGGGGGGGGGGGGGGGGGGAGAGAGAGAGAGAGAGAGAGAGAGAGAGAGAGAGAGAGAGAGAAGCGAGAAGCATTTAGCTATTAATATGTTAACGTTACGCCCTTTTGCATATACTTTAGCTGCATACAATAAAATTGACATGTAGCTAAGCATATTTTAAAAAAACTTTCAAATCTGTACCAAGTCAAATAACATATAACTTTGTGGTTGCAAATATGTGGACTCCTTCAGATCAATACTACATAAGATTCCAAAACCAAATTCAAATTGCTTTTTATCGTTGTTATTTTAGTGTAATTCCTTGACCAAGTTTATTGGCTTTGGTTGGAACTAGAACGAGTTTGGGAGGCGTGGAGTGCACACTCGTATAAGCTTGGTCAAAGTCAAGACCTGGGTGTTAAAGTGGGGATCAAGGGAGACTACTATCTTAACAGCTTTGGTGTTGTTAAGGTAAGGCTGTTGCTTGTGAAGATTGTTATCTAACAAATTTAGTGTTGTTAAGGTAATGTCACTGTTAAGATAGTAGCCGTTTCAACTGCTTTAGTTGGTTGAATGGGAAGTTAACCTATCTTATCCACTAGATTTCATTGGTAAAGCAATATATATATACACACACACACACAAATGAATTGATCAATTAAGCATTTTTCTGGTAGTTATCCCATAACAAGATTTGGTTACCCAACTAGGACAAATAATTGTCATTGGAAGTTGAAGATGCACGATCACGAGAACATCCAAGTGATTCCCACGGTCGTTTATGTCTTATACCCACGATTTTTCTAACATTTACAACACAATCAAGTAATCTACTGAACCTTTTATTCTACCTTTGGGCATTCCACAATATTTCATACACGCCTAGAAAGTAACTACCAAGATGCTGTTTACTTGGAATATATTTGTGTTTCCTTGAGCCACACACAGCATAACTTTTTTCCAATTTCTTATTTCTGTAACTATTGACTCCCACAGCCTTACATTCAAGAAATAATGCTTCTAGAAGCTCAACCTTTAATTACAGGAAAAAATTTTAAAGACTCCAACTTAAATTCTTTGTATTCCACACCTAAACATCAACCATATTAGTCACAAACTGTCATGGTTTTATATCATATTCTGATATCCAAACCATTGTTACCACTATATAGCTAAAAACATTAACAATTTAATTTGTCCCAAGTATTAGCTTGGACAGACAGTCTAAACAGCATATATTATAAAACAAAAAACACTAGATTGTGAAAACCATTCATTCCAAAAAAAGAAATAAAACCAACAGCTAGTTAGCACATCCACAGATGAAGACTTACAGAGATAGGCAACCCTTGGGTTGCTCGGTTCAACTTCGTTAGCAACACGAAGAATAGGTGCAATCTCAACAAGAGATGAAGGCACCACTTCACTGTCCATCATAGTATCCCCACCCAAATTACCAGCTGTTTGAGTCCGGAGCAGCCGGCCAGGCGGCTGCTGGTCAGACCCTCGTCGAGTATAAGCCATTGTTTCTTCTGATCCTTTCAGAAAAGTTAAGCTCACTCTAAATTACCTGCTGGTATAAACAATCAGTATCATATAGAACACCCCCCCCCCCCCCCCCCCCAAAAAAAAAAAAAAAAAAAACACCACTGTTGATCAGCAAAGTTTCAGTTAAATTAATACAGATAACACAGCTTGAATTTCTTAAAGTGAAGACACAGCAACTTTCCAATATTCCAAAGTAGCACCCCTTTCTAAATACAAACTGTCTATCCACAATCAAACAGTGGAATATCTCTAAAATTGTCGCTATTTCACGAAAAAAGTCATAAATCATAACAAAAACGAATTAATTAAACATCTCAAATTCATAAACCCCAAAATCAATCTAATTTTCATGAGAAAAGTACAAAATTCAAAGATCAGAGCCCTTACAGTAACTTTATCTTCTTGAAATAACGAATATGCATCAATAACAGTACGATCATTCATGTAAGACGATCATGAACTTACCAAGTAATCAAAAGACACATCAAAGTTCCATAAGAAACAAAATTCTCCAACTATAATGATTATTTATTGCTAATTACAAGTGTTTGAGTGTGGATAAGGAGATACTGAATCAGAAAGGTAGCTGCAGAGAAGTGAGAAGAAGAAGAGAAAGGGACGTTGGAAAGGTTTGCTACTTTACCATGTAATATAATATATAATATTATTGACTGACTTCCCTAATGCAGCTCTCTACAGTGAACACCACCAATCATAGACGGTATTAGTCTAAATCCTAAAATACAATATTTTGCAGATAAGGCTTCCAATTCTGGCTTTCCTCCATTTTTTACCCTTAAAACATGCTAATAGTTAAAACTTAGACATGAGTTTTAGAAATTTGCATATCATAAAATATAGTTTCATATCATAAATCTATAATATTCGTATTCAAAAATAAAGGTTTTTGGTCATTTTTTACCAACCAACTTTTAGATTTGTCTCATTGAATCATTAAACTATTTTTTTACATATTTAGCCACTAAACTCATTTTTGCTATACATTTAGCCACAAAACTATTTATGTACATGTTTATCCACCAAAAGTTGTATACATTTGATCATTAAACTATCCTATTTTGTGCACATATGACCACTAAACTATCATTTTTTGTACATATTTAACCACTAATTTTAATCATTTTACCAAAATAGAACACTAAACTAAAATTTAATGGCTAATTGAGTAAAAAAATAGTTCATTCACTAAATGAAACAAATATAAAAGTTGAATAGTTAAAAATCAACTTAACTCTTTAATAAATCTTTACTAATTTATATAATATAATAATAATATATTAGGTCTCATATGATAAAGATTAAATTAAAACAAAATACCACTAAAAAATCCACATACAAAAACTAAGATGTGTATATTAAAACTAAAAGTATCAAACATTTATATATATGGTTATTAAAACTTTTAATGTAGTAATGATTTATAACTTAAACTTGTTAACATGTCAATTGAGTTTATAATTTCTATCTTGATACACCGATTCTTTACATGTTTGATATTGTAGTATAAATAACATTAACTATATATTTTCTTTTAAAATAAATATAAATAATATTTGATGATAGGCTTCTTGTTAATAATGAAAATATAATATTGGTATAAATTATAAAAATAAATTTTTATGTAACTTATGCATTGAATATTTGAATGCAAGGTATACTTGGTCTTTTTTCTTTTTTTTTTTTTTCTTTTTGTGAATGAAGGCACCTTTTGAAAATAAACAAAGACATAATGTTGTTTAATATGTTGTATAAATGCACATGCAATGGGGACCAGGCAAAGGCGGTGGCCTATTGGATTAGGTGATCACCATAAAGTCATAAACAATTGTTTTCGAACGGGTTTTTTAGTGTTAATTACAAAAATTGTCCTTCTGATTTGTATCAAACTTTAGATTTGGTCCCTGAACTTTTACTTTTGTAAAATCGATTATTATCATCAATGTTTCCTTTCAAAATTAGTTCATTATCCATTAACTTTAATAGAAATACTCATTTTACTCTTGTTTATATTTAAAATTTTGACTCTTTTAATTACAAATCATTACCAACTCTTTATTTTAATAAAACAAATAGATTTATAAAAAAAACATATTTTTAATAATAATGTTCAGATTTATAACGTTGTATATATATAAAGTTATAACATGTTTTAATTCTCTTAATGAAATATATAACGTTTGATTAATTGTTTCTTGAAGTTGATACATTTAGATTTATTTCTAAATAAATGAAATATCTAGTTTTGACATTTTCGCAAAATATATAATTTTTGGTTTAACAAATATATAAATATAATAATATACTATTATTATTAAAAATACTTTAAATATTTTTAGGTATCAATTATATAAGATTAAATATATAGATATTTACATACTACGAAACAAATAGAAAATAACAAATTATCTGAAGGGAAACGAATTAAAAATAAAGAAACTGGCATTTTTTAAAAAGTGATCAAACTAAATCTTTTTAGGGGCCAATTATGTAATTCGCTTATGGAAGTTGAAAAAATTAAAGAGAGATAAAGAATAATAAATGATTACTTAAAAAATACCATCATTTAATAAATAAATTAAAAAATACAAATGTTTGGTAAATAAGTTTTCAAATCACTGTCATCTTGTAAATAACTCCTAATTTTGCCAAATCACCCATAAGCAAAAGTAAGTTGTTTTAAAACATGGTTATCGAATCAATAATTTGATATAAAACAATAGAGTAAATTACATAAATGGTCCCTGTGGTTTATAGCATATTACGGTTTTGGTCCTTAACTTTTCAAAATTACATAGACAGTCACTAAAATAAGATTTTGTTGCATGGATGGTCCTTAAAATGGATGTCCGTTTACTTTCACCGTTTTCTTCAATATTGGTAAGGGTAATCCCATCTTTTTACCCTTCTCTCTCATTGACTTTCTGGGTTTAGGGTTGTTAAGATCCCTCTCAGAATGTCTTTTAACTTGTGTATTGCCACAAGAATTATCTACCAACAAGTGTTCATCTTGAGCCCGACTAGCCTCTGAAAAAGAAACCACATCAATATCATCCTTTGTATGACCATCTTTACCCTCTTTATCCTCAACAGGCTCGAGTGCAACACATTCACAACTATGTCAATCTATTGGTTCTGAACCAAGGCCCTTTCTCAAATCAGAAAGTGAATTCCCACTCTTGCCATTTGCAGCAGACTGTACTTTGTTATCCAGATCACCATCGACATCAACAGAACCTTCTACAAGGGATGCAGATGGGATGGAAGCATTGCAGGCCGGATTCACAATTTCCGGTAGCAGCACTTTGAGTTAAAACATGGGCAGAATCCTTACCTTTTCACTTCCTACTGCAGTTTAAATGCTCCTGGCGAGCTCTCTGTTTCAAATAGTAACATCGTTTCCACCCCTTTCTAAGCTTTCTTGCTGTGAAACATCTATTTGGCGAGGATCCAGTTAAATGGCCCCGACGAGGACGTAGAGCCTAGTTCACGATTGATTAAAGTGAGTTCCACAGGATTATGTATCAGTATCATAATCCATCTCTGAAAAAAGAAAAATCCCAATAAAAGTATTGCTACAAAGAAAGACAGATCGTGCCTACCAATATTGGAATCACCATGAAGGTCGGTGACAGTACTTTCAAGTACATCCATCTCTACAGACGAATTGATGAGTTCACCATTGGTCATGTCATCGTCATTACCCTCTAAATCACAGCTTATCCATAGAGGTATTTGGGAAAAACTTGGAAGCTTATTGTACTATAAACAAAAGGCATATTAACAGCATCAGCAATCTAGAACAACATACATCCAATAAGAAAAGACAAAAGAGAAGCAATTTTAAAAGAATGAAGTCCCCCAGGTGTATTAAACCCAAAAAAAATTACTCCTAACAAAAAATTACTCCAAGATGTTTTTATAATAGCATTTCTTCCACAACCACAAATCACCATTGTTGATCTTCAAGAAGTAGAGAGTAAAAAAGAGTGTTTTAGGCAGCAATAGGAGAGAGAATGGTAAAAAGACGGGATTACCCTTACCAATATTGAAGAAAACGGTAAAAGTAAACAGACATCCATTTTAAAGACCATCCATGCAACAAAATCTTATTTTAGTGACTGTCTATGTAATTTTGAAAAGTTAAGGACCAAAATCGTAATATGCTATAAACCACAGTGACCATTTATGTAATTTACTCAAAACAATAAATAAATCTAGTTTTCAGGAAGTTTTTAACTTTTGACCCAGACAGAGAACCCGATAAAGATCAGAACAAACAAAAATCAGCGACAAGCGTTCATCATCCGAGGGAAAAAAGGAAGACCAAAATCGGATTAGTAGAAAAGTTAAAGCAGATATCAAATGGGTGAAGAAAGCAAGCCGACGTCATCACTCCCAGACACTCCGTTCTTCGGCCTCCTCTCTAATCTCCTCCAACAGGTTAAAACATTCCCATGTCCCGTCTTTAATTATATGGGTATAGTTGTAGAATATACCAATTACATTTGATAAATTTATTGGATTCTGATGAACTACATGATCTGGGTATTTGATGTAGCGCTGTGGTGTTTTATTTGATCGTGTGGCTAGATAGATTTGATGATCTATTATGATTGTTGTGGATTGGGTACTGTTTGAAAAATCATTGAATTAGATAGAGGTCTGGATTCTGGAATTGGAATAGAAGCTTGATTCCTGTTCGATATTGAAAATCTGGTTCTAGTTCTAAATCACGGAATTGAAGTTCTGAAAACAAATGATTATTAGGTCCATTTTTCATCATTGGGCTTGAAATGGCCTCTCTTTTTTTGAAAATGGAAGGAAGGTTGGGCATTGGTTGAGTGCTAAGATGTTGAGTGTTTATATTCCCATGTGTTGCGAATGGCCAAACTAAAAACAAAGAATCACAAAATATAGGAGAGCATAGAGATCTAGGTGGTTCACCCATTAAAAGTGTTTGATATATGGATAATATAATACTGAATTATGGAAAACTAAAAATGTATGATGCTATTTGATGACTTCCAAATGGAACAATTCAACGTTCATTATAATGAAGAAACCTAATCCTGAAGTCATTGAAGTGTTTATAGACTGTAATAGACAAATACCAATCACATCCTACTAACTCAAATGTCAATTATAGATGGATAAGGGGTTTACAAATATAATCTACTACAATCTTGTTGCTTGGGTGGGAGTCTAGTATCAAGCCTCAATCTCATTGAACAGAGACTTTTTGTTTGAGTTAGGATTTGAGGCATCATTATGGATTTCTCACTTCAAGTCAATAAGGATTAGAGTTACAGAAGGAATCTATAAGGAGGACCACCTACTAATGTTACAATGTTAGTAGGCCGTCTAGTTGACCATGGTGGATTGAAATTGGCATACTTGGGTCATTGAGTTTGTGCTTACATAATTACTGCATGTCCAAATTCCTACATGCAAATGCAATCATATATTTTTTCAAAGGCAAATGGCCCAAGGATTGAAGCATGCTGGAGTAGAACCCAAGCCTCAACTGTTAAGCCACCACTTTGGGGTTTGATTGCAATCATATTAAATTAATAATTGTGGAGCTTGTGGCACTTGATTACTGATAAGCTAAAAGACTGGTAAATCTTTCAAAAAATTGAAGTGTTGATGGCAATGAATGTATATAAAGTTGGTTTTGGAATTTGGATTATAGGATTATAATCTATAAGAATGACTAATGAGGTACAAGACGATAGTGAACTTGATGTTCTTGATCGTATAAGACATGCGGGTCATGGATGTTAAGTGGATTGGTGGTGTGTCTGAGGCTTTGAGCCTAGTTGGGTTGAGTTTTTCTTGGCTTATGGGAAGTTGGTAGGCCCTTATAACTTGCCAAAAAATCAAAAACTTGACCTTTGGCTTTGTTCTTTTGGGCTTGTTCAGCTCGTATAAGAATGAGCCTGCCATTTTCTCAACTCAAATGACTTATATAAGCATGTATAAAACTATAATCTGCAACGCCAAATTAATTTCCAATCAAATCCTCTTTCAGAAATTTATAATTGAAAGTTTCCAACGGTGGGCCAAGGAAGGCTGAGAGCTTTCTGTTGACCGATCTTAGGCCTTGTAATACCAATCAATTTTCAAGTTACTGAGGCTAACCTGTTTTCCCACATGATTCCCACTAATGAATTTGTTTTGCATAAGTTGTGTGGACTATCATGACGTGTGTTGTGCTTGTGTCAAACATTATACAGGTGGAATCATTGACTAATCAAGAAGAAGTTGAATTGCGTGCCAAGATCAAAGCTCTCGGGTTAGAAGTTACTAAAGTTCCTTCAAAGTCTACACAGGATCTTGATGAGGTAATTTCAACTTCAAAATACTTTATCAATTATTTTTTGAGTAAAGTTAAATGATGGTTTGTTGAATCATCAGCTAGAACTAGCTTCGGAGTTGGATAAATTATCTGCAAAGCTAGATGACGTGGATGAGATGATATCATCAGCAATGGCTGCTGATCCACAAGTGAAGTCACTGTTAAGTAGTACTGCTGATGTATGGATGCCTGTCATAACTGCGACTTCTGATGAAAGACAGAATTTTGCAGCATCTGTGGACAACAATAATCAAGCTGAAGAAGACTCTTCCAAGTAGTACTGTGACGGGTTCTTTTTCTTTTTTGCATTTGGTATGATCATAATTCATTCTGACCATGTATACCACCACATCTATTCAATTGAACTATGTGGAAATAAGTCTCTCGAAAGAATCATGTGATCTTAAGGGCCTTACTTTCATTTTTATGCCAAATTTGGTTCTGGGTGTTGACGTCGTCTTAATGATCAATATTTTTGTCTTTAGAATGATTGTAAGACATTCATCATTTCATGGAGTGAAAGATTTCATATGAAAGCATTACTTATGTTTTGAGAAATATGTGAGTTTGTGACCATACCGATAGACTTGAGTGTGGTTTTTTTATATTGTCTAAAGGAATTTTCTGGCATTGAGAATCTACGATTGTGTGTTGAATACTTGAACTTCCACATCTCTCTTTTGGTGGTGTAATCCAATTTACAATTGTGTGTTGAATACTTGAACCTCCACAATTCCACATCTCTCTTTTGGTGGTGTAATCTGATATATTAAGGCAGAGTGTTCAGTATGACATAATGAGAGGGTCATGAAATGGTTCATTCCGTTGGACACGACAATCTCCCGACTAAAAAACAGAATTTTATGGTGCGTGAACTGCATAAGAAGAAAACCAACTTTTTCCTTTTTAGAAAAAGGGGCATAATGTTGAAAAGATTATTCAAGTCTAAACTTTCATATTTTTTTCGTTTTAAGATAACAAACTTATGATGTTTTTTTTCTATTGTAATTAACAGTTTCTATCAAGAATGGCCAATTTCACATCCATGTCAAATTTACTACTTGGCGATAATTTTCTTGAATGATAATGTTTTTTTCCCTATATTACACATTGTCGGCTTATCTTTAAGTCAGATTTGAAATCTCAACCGTTTGATCAGAGAGCACCCACCAACCACTAGGCCAAAGAAAGTCAAAGCTTGAACCCTTAAACTTGCAACTTTATAAATCGTTACCTAAATAATACATATGGTTAATTATGTTTATATGCATTTAGCTTTTTTATTGCTTAGTTGCTACTTCCATGTGGTGCGTGAACAGACTGAAACAAAACCCAAAAATGGCATTATAATTTAAAACAGAAAAACCAGACCATTTAGGCAGATAGTACCGATTTGATCATGTTCCAAAATTTCCAAACTGTTACAAAGAAAAGAAATTCTCCCAAAATAAAAAAAACAAAACATTGATAAAAGCCAAACCATTCCATGCCAGTTTCGGTTCATCGGTTTTCCAACTCTGCACGAGTTGACTAATAGGAAAGTAACCGACAAGAACTTTGATACCACATTTTAACAGACAAAAGATCTTTTAAACGTGCTTCGATTCTTTAGATTGAAATACAAAAGTAATCTGGTGTCCAAAATTCATCACTTTCTGTAATAACTAAGAAAGTAGAACCAAAACCATTTTGTAGTTTCCCACTTTCATAAAACTGTTAAAACTTAGGAGGTGTTCATTTGGCATCAATAAGTACTTATAAACCCCAATCACTTGTTCGATAAATGAAATGAGGTAATAAATGCGTTCTTGTAAAATAAATAATAAGTGAAAAATATCACCGATTTGAGACTGATTCGACAAGTAAAGAAATTTGACTGATTACAACCTTAACCCTAATAAGTAATCTTGCTCTTTCCCTCTTCCCCCAAACTTCACGTTCCCTCTCCTCCCAACCCTGCCGTCGTCGCTCTCCTTCTCTCAGCCGTCTACCACCGCCGCCCTCTCCTTCTCCCAACCGTCGCCGCCGCCCCTCTCCTTCTTCCACACCGTCGCCGCCGCTCCTCTCCTCCCAGCATACCGTCGGCCGCCCAGCCTCCCCGTCGCACACACCCTCGGCGGCCACTGGTTGATTTCTCCATCTTTCACCTTCGAAGAAACAAGGTAATATTGGTTCATACCACTGAAACAAATCAACAATTGTGTTCTGTGGCTTCCTTTCACCGATGCACCTCCTTTTGTTCATACCACTTTGGAAATTAAGGTTCGTAATATTGGTTGTGAATGGTAATTGGCAAGTCTTCTGATTATGGGATGGTTGTCGTGGTTTCTTTTCCTTGATTATTTCATTTTCTTGTTTCTTTGTTTTGATTTATTAGATTCAAAAACGATACATGTATATGTATTTCTTTGTTCAATTATGTATTTAATTTTTTTATGTTTATACATGTACATGTAAATTAAACTAACAATGATTTTTTTGCAATGTTTACATTATAGTTTATGTGTACAGTTGATCATTTATTTTGAACTAATAATAAGTTTTTATGTTTATATTATTTATTAGTTTGGACTCATATTTTAAAAGTTAAAAATTTATTACATATTCAGCATATAAAAGAACAGACTTATTATTTCAGTAATCAGTAATCAGCGTCAATCAATTATTAATCAGCACTGCAATCAACTTTCAGCTACTTGTCACTTATGTAAAAGAACAACACCTTAGTAACATTTCCATCATCTCTTTGCTCGTAAGGTCTGTAAACTTTAATGGGAACAACATAGTAAATTGCTTCATAAACGTTCTTAACATACCTCTAGCAGAAGCTGCACAACCAACCTTTTGTGCATTTATTTTCTATCAGATTTTTTGGAGCTATTTAAAACAATGATGTTTCCATACTTCAGCAAAACCAGCATGTAGTTAAAACTCAACAAGACCATATGCAGCCTCACCAAAATTATACAAATCAAGATACAATGGACCATCTACCTATTGCACAGTTAATTAAACATGCAGTCAGCCACATAACCGCAATAGTACTCAAATACGAAACTCTCTACCTACTCTGTTCGAGTTACAGTAAAGAGCCACTCCAAATAGTCCCTCATAGCAAGGCTTTTCATATAGAACCGTGTATCTACAGGCAATTATTATTATTTGAATTTATTAAAAAAATTATATGTAGACCTTTCGGTTTACCAAGTTAGGCAGACTTCTTGCACTGTTTTTCAAGCCATTCCATTGTAACGCTTTTTGGCCTCTCCAGTGGCAACCCAAGAGCTCGATCCCATATGAGCTAAAAGGATAAAAGAATACAGTAAAACTTAAAAACAGTCAGAGAACAACTAAACAATAAAAACCATTAGATTAACTCTTATTGAAGGTATGAAAGTTAGTGAGAGTAACCTGAGAACAGATTCCAATTGCCCTCGACACACCAAAGAGAACGGTGTAATATCTGTCAGTTTAATGACCAAAAAAATGTTAGCAGCATATTATCATTTTTTCTGAAACCAGTAATTAAAACTAGAAGATGCATACCTTGCTTCTGTTAAACCGTAGTAGTTAAGCAGCACCCCGCTATGAGCATCAACGTTGGGCCAAGGGTTTTTCACCTACATGCATGATTCCATATCAAAATTGACGGAACTCCATTAGAGAACCAGAAAAGATGATGATCCAAAGTAGTTTTAACTTTTTCTTTGTAAGATAGAAGCACTAAAAATCAGCTCACCTTGCCAAGTTCTGTAAGTATTGGTGGTACCACATCATACAGTTTAGAAACCTAAATAGATTTTATAAAAACAAAAGGAAGAAACAGTTAGTAAGATCGTGATCTGGTTAATATGACATGAAAACTGACTTCATTATCAGCTACTAGGTACTAACCAGCTGAAACAGAGGATCATTAGGCAAGTGTTTCAATGCAAATTCTCGTTGGCACGTATATCTCGGATCTGTTTTTCGCAGAACACCATGTCCAAATCCAGGAACAACCTACATTTCAGAATGAGAGGTGAGAAATAAAACGTCCCACTTCAGTAGCAAAATTGTTTCTAATATGAATAAAAAAAGTTGGTATTAGCTTACACAGTAGATACAATTTTACTACATTTTATAGTAACTAGAAGCTTTTTATTAACAGATCACAAGTGAGAACTAAGAAAAATTACTGAAGCATATATATATTGAAGATAAAAAAATGCAATTATAATAAAAAATTACCTGACACGAAGCATATATATTATTGAAGATAAAAAAATGCATAACAGAAAAACCAAACTTTAATACATTACCTTGCCACTGTTCAAGGTTTTCCAGACGTAGTCCTTCAGTTGGTCCTTGGTTATGTTTTCTCCACATTCATCTATCACCGATTTTATCCATAGCAGAACTTCCTGCACCAAACAAAAATCAAATGTGAAGCAGAATTAAATATGTTCCTGATGTCCTCAGAAAATGAGATACAAAAACCATATAACAGGCTGTCATAATCATCAACCACCAAAAATGCATATGAAAGCTAAACTTTAAAGGACATGATAATATAGCTAAAGCAAGTAATGAATAAATTAGGATAAATAGTCTAGAGGTAGCAGAATGGAAAAGTCAGGTGGATAGGGTTGAGTTGCCAACACTTTTTATCCATTACTAAATAATTGTACTAATAATGTATTACATATGATTACTAAACTATATTTTGATATTAGAATCTGATTTTCTTAAATAAAAATTTTAGTTTTGTAAACATTTTGAATACACTTTTGGCAACTTCCAACCCATCCGACCTATTTGATCTGTTTCCTTTTTACCTATGTTTTCCTATTTTACCCGCTTGATCTGTCATCAAAGAAATGCCACCTAAAGGGATCTGTTTTCATTTAATCAGATAGAAATCGACCTCTCATAAAGTCACAGAAAAGAAATAACCCCACCAGCAAAACGATACCTGATTCGCCAAACCATGGAGGGGTCCAGCTAGACCATTCAATGCTGCAGCAAATGACAGATATGGATCTGAGAGGGCACTGGCAACCTAATATGCATCAAAACCAGTTACACAAGGAACATGCATGGATCATGACTAGGGGTGTTCACAAAAATCAGAATTCGAGAATCTGAAATGAAAAATCCAAAAATTCAATCTGTAACTATCCGAAATTTCGGTTTCGCATTCTGATATTGAAATTCCAAGTTCAGATAATCAAATATCCGAAATTCAAAACATTTATTTTTTGAAATTTTTTGCATCTTGGTATTGATTATTTTACATAATATTGAATGTATATTTTTATTATAATGTACACTTTTGAGTTTTAACTTGATATTATACATTTATTAACTAATATTATTAGTATTTTATTATTTTAATCATTATTTTGTTGTTTTGAGTAAAATAATTCTGGATATGGTTGGTTTGTGATATATTTGGACATGAATTTGTATTTTAGATAGTTAAATATTTGATTTAGCTTTTTAAAATTTCTAATAAAAAATAGAATTTTCGGAAAATCGGATATCCGAAATTCGGATTGCAAAAAATCACTATCCGGAATTTCAGATATCCGAAATGGATATCCACTTTTGAACACCCCATTCATGACTAATTACATTGAGAGTTGAAATAAAAGAAACGGGATGCTTACAAGATGACCAGTATGGGCACTGACGTTTCCACCTTCATGGTCACTGCAACAATTCATATGTGAATTAGAAACATATTTCCTTTAAGCATATACAAGTGATTAGATATAAACCTCAATGCTGCAGAGACACAACCTACCTATGGATGGTGACATAAAGCCTCATAAGCTCTTGCATTTCAGGACCATCAAATCCAAGCATGTGTGCAAAATTTCCACCATAATCTAGTGAGTCATCCATGGGTATCCTTTCTCCATTTTTGTACATTCTTCGAAAAAGCAAGAAAATTCAAACTAGTAGCTAGAGAGCGAAATCTCAATACACCAAGTACAAAACAGCATACTTGTTTAATGAAGGAAGATATATACACACACAAACATACTTGTGAACCTTAATATATATACCTGCGGTAGATATATGCGGCTACAGCTGGAACTTGGGCAATCAATGAAAGAGAGTCCTCAAATGTTGGCTCCCAGTATCTATAAACAGGATATACCTCAGATAATTAATTCTGCATGAGTAAAAGAAGTTATTTCAATAGATAAATACTACAAAGAAACTCACTTGGATTTATGGATCCCCTTCTCATAGGCTTTTGAAAATTCACTTTGTACCTGAAAGAAGAATGAGTAGGTGAATCATTTAAGATACAAGTCATATAACTGTAATGAACGCAACAATATCCTAAAAGGTTGTAGCCTCAATCATTGAATTGAGTGTCCAAACTCAACACTTCTGAATTCTGGTCATTAGTTACAGGATGATTTACATAGTAAAAGCAAAAAGGTTCATAATTGGTTCCATGGGAGAGACACATTTTTCGTATATCTCATTATCATAGCCAGCCTAATAGATGACCGTGTTATTTTAAAAAATTCCATCATAATTCTTCAAATGACATAAAATGTGACAGGTAAAGTTTTATAAAAACCTGAAGAGCCATAACACCGGTCGTAAATTGAGTCATTGGATGTGCTGTTACGGGTAGGGCGTCGATTGCTTTATATACATGATCTGCATCAATGAATGGAGTTTAGCAATACCTAGGTACTTTTAACAAAGGTAATTGAAAATCTAAATTAACAACAACATGCTGACAGGACCCGCACATAAAATATGTAGAAATTGAATACAATACGAGACTAAATGATCAGCTTATGGGCAAACTAAAAGCAAAGGACCTGGGATAGTGGCACGACTGCGCAGTTCCTTGGATAAAGCATCCACTTGTTCTTTAGTCGGTACCTTATTTTAGCAAAATTAGAACAAAAAATTAGGTAAACTAAAAAAACTAACCCAATCTTCTCCGGTTATAATTGTATTAAATAAAGTAAAAATATAGTAATGAAGTAGAAATAAAAAAGGATGAAGACAACGATAAAAGCAATGTATCAGAGTCACCATGCTTTTGCCTAAATAAAGAAATGTTAATTTCAGATACTGGATCACCACATAACAATCACAAATGGTTTTCTACCTTTCCAGTCAGAAGAAGCCAGAGAAGACCCTCAGGCAATGGCTCTCCACCAGGTTTTGCTGCTGGTAATAGCTTTTGACATTCAGGTATAGAGAGACCTCGGAAGCGAATTCCCTGATTTACGAGAAAAAAGAAGCCCATTTTCAATATAGTATGACTGACTGTTTTGTCCTGTATTTAGTGTTTCAACAAATTGTAGGTTGTACTGCATGAGAACAGTTCTATCAATTGGCAACCAAAGTGTATACCTCATCTGGGTCAAGTAAGGATGTTTCCCACAGTAAACCTGTCATTCCTCTCATCCCACCAAGTACCTTTAGATTTGTAACACAAGAGACAATAGATATTAATTAAAATATGTCATTAAAAAAATTTCTCATAGCAAATATGAAAATGCAATCAATCCAAACAGATCGCCTTTCAACTTCAAAACTGTTAATTTATGATAGAAAATTGATGACTATTTTAGGCTATAAAAAGCATACCCAAAAAATTTATATGCACCCACAGGGGGGGTCTTACTAATGAAATTAAATCATATTTATGGTGGGTAGTATTTAGTTATACATTTAAAGTCAAGCTGGATGTCTTGTCGGACGGAGGAAGTACAAAATACAAAGCCCAATTCACCCTAGTAACAACAAATAGAAATGCTGAAATGCTGAATGATAAAACTAGAGCAGCAAGAAAAAATAAATGGACAAACAAAACAGAAAAATGGAAAGAAAAAGAAATATGAAAATAAAGAAAAAGAAATTTCCATACCATGTCCACAGTAATGTTACCCAATTGAACTTTTCCATATTCTGACTTGATCTTTTTTAGGCGCTCCTGCATAGCATTTAAACAATTAATGCAAAGTAGTGAATATCACGTTATATTACCAGCTTTGGCATGTGTATTGATCATGATGAGAACTAGAGTCACTGGTATTAGATAGGGTAACTAACTAGTAACTATGACCTAAAGAGGAATTCTACAGGAATCAATTTGACATTTAGATATGAAGAAGTGCATAACTAAAGCATTTAAGAAAACTGTCAAAAGTACACGACACAGTAGCATGACAAAAATATAAGTTAAAATGACAACACAACCATATATGTAGGAAAATGTACCTGCTGTTCTGGAATCAATTCCTTAAGCTGAGAATGAAGGTCCTACATAGAAGTAAAGTAACTTAATTAGGGCCTCCGGTAGAAATTATCAAATCCAACACATGGATTAATGTATACATGTACGTATTTTAAACATGCTTGATAAATTCCTGTTGAGCAAATCGGAGTATATACTAACAAAGCCATGGAGATGGAAGCACCAAATCCAGTTGAATAAAGGATGTGACAGCAGGAAAAATTGATATAATTGGCTGCAACTATAAAGAAAAGGTATTATGCTATTTAGTTACTCCTTTGATAAGCATAGTTATTTTATTTATTTATATCCTTTTCCAAATACTGCAATACTCAGTTTTGCAGTCATATTGTATGTTCTAAAAATCAATAACTGTTTTAAAGAAACAATAACTTACATGGATCTTAAAACGTAGCCTCTAAACACCAACCACGTAAAAAAGTTACAGAGTTGGGAATTTTATGCTCTACAGGCTACCTATGCCTCTGTTAACAACCCTGATCGGGACATGTCAGACAGTTTTGAAAATTTTAAATAGTTTTCATTAATATGTATTACTCTTCTCCATGGCTGTAAGTAGAAGCAAACAGGAAAGCACCAAAGCACTAATACAAACTTTCCAACCTACTCATCAGATGATTTTCCAGAATATGAGCAGTATATAACATGCTTATGAATTTGTTATCAGTAACGTATTTGAACCTTTTATTGTAATTGAGCAGGGATCTAATTATGTTTACATGATGTTATACTATGTGTCAATGATACAAGTATGTAATCTGCTTCAATTTGGATCTCTTTAAATGTTGTGTTACATGTCACATCACAGATAACCAATGATAGAGAACAAGGTTGTTAACAGGATGGTGACAGCTTAAAATAATAAGCACCCAAAACACAATAAAGATAAAATTCATTTATTTGCTGATGTTATACTATGTGTCAACGATACAGCATGTAATATGCTTCAATTTGGATCTCTTTAAATGTTGTGTTATATGTCACATCACAGATAACCAATGATAGAGAACAAGGTTGTTAACAGGATGGTGACAGCTTAAAAGAAATAAGCACCCAAAACACAATAAAGATAAAAGTCATTTATTAGCTCATCACACTATGGGGTAACATTGGCAACAAAGACTTGGGGCCTTATCACATCCAACATATAGACTATAGACTATAGAGCATAGAGAATGTTTTCCATTTGCTTCCCCTTTGCAGAAAGTATATAAAATGGAAGCAAATTATCTTCTCACATGCTTTCCCACATCACATCCAAAATTTATGTAGCATATGGAATTATATCTTTCCAGTTGTATATTTGCCTGTGTACTAAAGTTTGCTACAGTTCTTTTATTGCTTGTTGAAAATAGACTTGGGAGTTGGGAACCTATCTATTGACATAAGAGCATCTCTATATTAAATCCACCTTTACAGTAGCCAAAATTATTTTCCACAAAATAAAAAACTAAATCGGCCTATTACTAAAGACATCTTCTAGGAAAGTCATTCCAACATCATTAACCCTCTAAATGTTGTATGCTTCAAACTTTTGTAAGCTTACTCTAAAAAAATACCCCCAATTTGACTTTTGTGGTCAATAAACTTGTGTTGAAAAAATCCATAGTTATACCAATTAAAAAAAACTCTGTGACCTTTGGTGTATATAGAAGTTCATACTTCATACTAGTTTATAATTGAATACTGGTATGATCATCAACACTTACAAGGTCAGATGAGGTTTGGATTTGCAGCCACCTTACTGAATTGGTCAGACTAGGCCGTTGAACCTGTCAAACAAACACAATCAGTGGATATAAGATGGACCTTGATCATAATGTGACACCTGATAAGTACATAGAGATGATGATTCACTAAATGACCGGTTAGTTCTCTCTAGTGAACAGAAAGAAAAGTCCAATTGTATGCTGTATATCTAACAAATAATCAATTCAGAACATAAAGCAGGTCATCTAGTTTCTAATGTTTTAAGTTCTTTTTTTTTACGAAACTAAAGAATCTTGTACAACCTCTTCCAAAAATAGAGCTGTAAAAACCTTGGAAAAAAAAAATCATCCCATTCATAAATTAGTGATGGGTTTCTTGAAATCGTTTAAATGTAAATCTAACATTTCACCAATTCCAATACGTTAATCATAGCAATATCATCAATTTTGTGATTGGTAAGCTTAGGTTTAACATCGAGACGTAGCACATTTTTAAGAAACGGAGGGAGTGACAGTCTTTCCAATCCGTATCATTACCAAAGGAAATTTCACAATACTAACCTAGAACAGCGTACAAAAGAAAACATAAAATCACACAACTTACAACTCGATTTCTTAGTTTAGAAAGAAGCGAAACACTCCTGTAGAACACCATCGTCGAAAAACAAACTCCACTGCAACAATCAGCCAAAAAGAAAAAAAAAAAAAAAAACAAAGTCGTTAATACAGATCTAACAATTCAAATTGATACAGAATCAATGGATTTACATGCCTTATTGTCGGATGATTGTGTATATAGAATGATGAAATTGAATATGAAGTTATGATGATCGATTGATTAGAAAAGAAATGGTAAGAGAGAAGAGTTGAGCACACGTACCTTCAGATTCGAAAAGGAAGTGGTGAAAGAAACGAGAGACGAGAATACTGGAAAAGTTTTGGGGAGAGATGGAATGGCGGTGTGTCGTTGAATAAGTAAACAAAACTATAAAATGAATAACACAAGCCGTCAGGGCAGACTTGTCAATTATGTGACGCTATGCTACTACCCACCATTTTGGAGTTCAACTGGTGAATTTTTTTCTGGAAAAATGCCTTCTTTATCTTTTGCATCAATATCTTGTATAAATTTTCTTTTTGGGAAAACCAAACAAACTCTATCAGCATCAACTACTAGTCTGCTAGGGCTTGTATCAGTTTGGTTCAATCTAATTTAGATGCAATTGTTGTTTTTTTTTTCAATTTCTTTAAATAAAATATATTAAAAAACAATTATAATCAGAACCTAAATCTTTAAAACATAAATACATGATGATAAAGTTAATCAAATAGTCAATATAAGACAACTAATTACTGAAAGATTAATAAACTGATTACATATAATACGGTTTGATGTTAAATGTTAACCATTAAAGTTTTTTGACTATAAACCCGTCATGGTGTCTGATGGTGCCAAACCACTGACTACAATGTAAAGTTGTAACATCATATAAAAATCTAAAATTATAAAAACTTTAAATGTAATAATTCATTCTAATGTTTTAAATATATATTTTATAACTTCATCAACTATGATGTTGTAAAATGATGAAATAATAGATGTGTTGTTTGATTTACTTCTATACTTAAAATTCATTGAAAGCTAACACAAGTAAAAATATGAAGAAATTCAATTGAAATCTTATATTATGATTTATATGTTTATCTATTATATTTATGAATTGATAATATATAATCTCAGCATCTACCAACCATCATGTAACATTCCAAAAGTTATCCTGGTACGTGAACTGGTTTTAATTATTGTTATTGTGTTGGTCCAGTTAGTTGTTGATAAGTGGATTTAACATGTAGAGATATTGAGTGATATGTGGCTTCGAGACATAATTTTTGTCGATTATTAATTTAAATGAGTTCACAAGATTAAATGGATTTTTTTGGTATTTAACTTGAAAATGGGATAACGGTGTTGGGTATCGAGTATGGAACGTGCGATATAACAATGTATATATCCCACCCCTTAGTCTCTTATTGAGAACACTAACCAAATTGTGTGTGAGTGCATGTCTGTCTGCATGTTGGCATCGTTGGAGCAAATAGAAACAAAGAATCATTTTTTTGCTCGGAAATCATCTTCGATCGATCATATTCTTCGTCTTCTTCGTTTTTAGAAGATAAGAAAACTTGAATTGTGTTAATAGTAAGCAAATGTTGGGAATTGGTTTTCAAATATATTAGTAGTGTTTATATGTTGTTTCCATTGAGTTAGACAATCGAAATCATATTATTGAGTATATATCAATGTAAACTTTCTTATTATGTTTATATCATTCTATACCCATTAAAACTCTAACATATTTCCAAATATCTAATTAGTTATTATTCAATCATTAAAAAATTCAAACCATTATCTTTTTGTTTATCCCATTATTAGATCCCCTAAAATACCACTTCCTTAAAAAAATGCAAATCTTGAATCATAACTATCTGGATCGAACAACCAGTACACATAGAAATGAATCGATTAAATTGAAAAGTAGAAAGTCGACTGGTGGAGAATGAATAGATCGGTGATATTTTTGGCTTGGGTTTTAGGTTACCGATGAGTTTTTTTTTTTGGTTTAGCGGGGATACATTAGAGATTTAATACATGAGATGATTAAAAAAATAATGTTTGAATTTTTTAATGATATTTTAATAATTAATTAGATATTTGGACAAACATGAGAGCTTTAAAATTTACAAGGATATAGACATAATAATGAAGTTTATAATAATATATGTATAATGATGAAAATTTATGATAACACAATCTTTCAATGCATGACACAATCTGTATTTTCTAAACAACCTTGATTGCAATGACAACATACGTCAAGTCAAAACTTGGTATCAAAATATCAAATTTCAAGTAATTATTTATGCTATAACGAAATGTCGTAACAATGTTATATTATTTATTAATCTTTTTTGTTGACAATTGAATCTGACCATTTGGACGATTCAGTCTATGGAATACAAGCTAGTCTAGGGTCATATACATATGAGCCGAATAAAGATGCCCAAGCCCTACAAGGCAGGGATCACATTGACAATTCTTAAGGGGTGTAAGACACACTTTATATTTTAACGATAATTGTGCATTTGACTGGCTAATACTACAGATAGGGGTGAGCAAAGAAACCGAAATACCGGAAAACCACAAAAAACAAAAATCGTAACGAACAAAAACCATAGGTGTGGTTTATGTGTTTTCTAAAAACCACAATTTTACATTTCGGTATGGTTTTCGTCCAAAAACCAAACCGGTATTAACCGAACTGCAACAATACATACATATGTGTGTGTGTGTGTGTATAAGTATACATGATTATTCGTTTATGATTTTATAGTTTTGTCAATCGTATATATACAAGTATATATGAATATATATTATTCTATATGCATTTACAACTTTGTTAAAGGTTTGAAGCATTAACGACAAGTTAAAATAGCATTGTTTATTCCATAAAAGCCATGAACAAAATGAAAGATCATAAACATAAAAAACATTAAAGGTGAAGTTTCCTAACATTATGCATTGTAGTAAAACGTTAAAAAATGGTTGTCAGTTACCATCATTCATGAGTACTCATGTTAATTTTAAAACCCGAAAACGTACTATATCACAAAGAAAACCGAAAAAACCAAACCGCAAAAAACTACACAGACTCGATTTTTTGTTTTAAAAAACCGCACTTTGGTTTGCACAACCCTAACTACGGATGATCAAAGTATACCGACAAATGTACTTTCACAATAAATGCTTGTGGATAATGTGGTGGTTCTGTAAATCTAAGGAACGTTTAGATGCATATGTAGGTATTTGCAATCTCTCTTTGGGACTCACCAAGACTGTAAAACATATTATTTTATCACAGTTTTTATCATATAAATATCAAAAATTTTATTTATAAAGAACTTGACTAAAATATGTTTGTTGCTATCAATTATTTGCCTTCCATAAGAAATTTGAAATGATAGTTTGTCAATTGGTCATCAAGTCTTTCGCGATCACAATGCTCCAACTTCTAATGGAGTGATATTTTAATGCTTAGAACTTAAAGTCAAAATTCGTTCGGATATCAAACCGACTCGAGTAAAGTAAAAAAACCAAATTATAAAATGAATGAGATAAATGTTTATAGCAAGTGGAGGGCTATATGGATATTTAATTTTATATATATATATATATTGCCGACGGAGCAGAGAGAATTCTGCTCACGTGGCATTCAATAATTGGTAGAAATTCCTATATTTAATGCTGATTTGGCAACATATCATTGGCTATAATTCAGATTTTAATGCCTAAATCACTGCTATAAATAAGGCTGGATCACAACAGAAATTTAAACTGCATTTGAAAAAGGGATAACATCTATTAAAGAGGTTGCAAAAATACTGCATAACAAATTGCAGAATAATAGGGGATAAAAAAATTTAGGCAATAAAGGTGACAACAATGAATATAGACATTAGAACCGCAAAAAAATAAAAAAAAAATCCAGATAATATGTGCTGAAAAACTGCATCTTGATACATTCAAAATAGAGGTTGTTGGATATAACAAACAATCAGAAATATGGGATATTACATCCCGTTTTATTAATATTTGCAGCTGAAATTCTGGATAATATCAAAGCAGAAAAAACGTATCAGACCTGGAAAAAGGATATATATTATCGTCTAACTGTGAGATAATATATGAAATAAAATGTGGCTACTTATTTAACAAAAAATCAGGAAAATAAGGGATATTGAATCCCGTTTGGTTAATATTTTCAACTATATATACATGGACTATTCATTTTTAACAGAAGCTATATTCAAAATATTAGTGAAAACTGCATCACAAGATTGAAAAAAAATTGTACCATTATGAAGATGAATGTCAGGTCCAACCAGATGAAGTGTCTGCAGAAAGGAAAAAGGTTAGTAATAATACTAATACAAACTACGAGATGAAAGACACTCCATATTTTACACACACACACACCCCAATATGCAAGGTAAACTTCTGTGATCATTAGATCTCACAGTCAAAATATTCTTATTTATTTGTTTCAATTGAGTTGACTAATATCAACCTATTTTTTCATACAAATGAGAGTTTTTAGCTGTTTAGGAGGAAAAAGACAATAAGTATCATAAACATTAAGCATAATGTCAACCACGTAAATAAAAACAAGTAGAAAAAAAATCAAAGTATACAGATTTTTAATTCTGTTAAGTTCTAGAAGTTAAAATAAACATGTTTTGAACATAGATAGTACTACTTTAAAATTGTAAAAAAGAAAAAAGCTGATATGCATTTATGTTATAATCTTCACGGATTGCCCTTTCTCTATCAATTTTATAATATACAAGACAATTCAAATCCTCGCAAAAAGTTCAACATACTCAAACAATCACACATTGTCGATATCTGAGAATGTTAAAGTAACATCAACCAATATAATAGAAACAGATAGTAAAATCCTTACTGCATCAAAATGAATTGCAAAATATACAATTTCAATATCAAGAGGGTTTGTTTACCATGTGTTTGTTCAATACGAGAAGCATTAGTGAGTGTCACTAAACTTTGAACCACAAATACAAACCTAAATCATAAAAAGGAACAACAAAAATTGAGTTTAGTCAAAACTATGATTTTAAAGTAACTTGCTTTTAGTTACAAACGGAGGGAAACTTGAATACCTCTCGACATGCATCGGAGGGCCAGCTGATCACCAACTGACGGCCAAACAAGGGGAGAACGGCGAAGCGGGGGGAGAATGGCGGAGCAGGGGGAGAAAAGGAAAACGATAGGGCTATGGTTTCTAAAAGGGGAGCGCGTGAAGAAGGAAACCAAGGGCAACACTGATCTCACGTAATGGGATACCTATGTGTATTTTTGTGTAATAAACTTTCATGGTTTTAAAAGAATTATAATATATTACATTTTATATTTATTTATTATTTAATTAGATAATTAATATAAGAATAATTTACAAAAATGGTCTACATGGTTTATTTAAAATTTCAAAAATGATCTGGAATTATGTTAACACCTTCGTCTCGCTTGGATTTATTCTTATAATTATTATGAGCATATTTATATAATTATATTTAGGGTTTATTATGAGAAAAATTGGTCTAGCAACAATTTTTTAAGTTTTGCTATAAATGATAAAAAAAGTTGATGTTATTAATGATAAAGAATAAATAATGTTGTTATAAATGCTGAAAATACATAAAGTTGTTTATGTTTTTAGCAATTGGTCCTAATCAATATTCACGATTAAAATAAGTAATTTTTTATTCATGAACAATGTATAGTTCTCTTAAAAATATTTTTTTGTGTTATTATTTATTTAAAAATATTAATTTCGTCACACATCACTCGAGCAACACACGGGCAAGTTGGTTTATGGGTAATTTTTACGCACGGGTATTCAACTAGCAACAATTTTTTTAAGTTTTGCTATGAATGATAAAAAAATATAAAAGTTGATGTTATTAATGATAAAAAAATAATGTTGCTGTAAATGCTAAAAATACATAAAGTTGTTTCTGTTTTTAGCAATTGGTCCTAATTAATATTCAGGATTAAAATAAGTAATTTTTTCTTCATGAACAATGTATAGTTCTCTTTGAAAAAAATTTGTGGTATTATTTATTTAAAAATATTAATTTCGTCACGCATCACTCGAGCAACGCATGGGCAAGTTGGTTTATGAGTAATTTTTGAATGGTTTGGGTTGGGTTGGCATGAAACATTTTTGTCCAAGTTTTCCAATTTTTATGAATAATTAGTGAGTTCAAATACAATCAAAAAAGTATTACTACAATAATATTTTATTTTTATTAGTCTGAATAAATTTTTATTATAAATATGTTAGACTATATTCGTAGTTATACTTTAAAACTACATGTTTGTGTATAATTTTATGGGAAAATGATGAGTTTTCATTTTATCATAAACTATTATTAATTTTTTCTCTGTATATTTAATTCTGATAGAATAATCTTTTAACGCACAATTAGTCTTTCGATCAACTCACATGTATTAATGTATAGTTTTCTTAAATAAAATCTATTTTTTATGTCATTATTTATTTAAAAATATTAATTTCGTCGCAAATCACCCGGGCAACGCACGGGTATTCAACTAGTTATTTAGTTGGACATGACCCAACATTGATCAGGTAATGTTTGGTTTGTCGAATGTTTATGAAGAACTTGGTGTCTGAGAAATTAATTATAATGGAGTTTCCTATTAATTATAGAACCGAGTGTATTTTTGTCTGTATCACGTGATTCACGTAAAAAAGAAAACACAACTTATGAAACGGAAAATGAAAACAATATTTTGGGGCGGCCCATTGGCCCAATAAATGGTATAGTACTGTAGCCCATCACCATAGATGGGCTTTTGTACATGAGGGAACTAGGGTTTTGTCGTTCGCTATATAGTGACAATCAACACTTGCTCCATTCAGGTGTGGCGATGAAGAAGGGTTCCTCAGAGATGGCGTGTTATATTAGGTGTATTTGTACTCTATATTTTTAAGCATCAAGATCACAACAACAAATACCGGTTTACGTACGGTTTCAAATTTACGAATCTCTCACAACGTTTTCTGTTTACTCACATCTCTTTATTTGCACCTGATTTTGAAGATTTTAGCGTGTTTTGTGTTTCTTTTCGATTTTTGTCATTGATCAAGGCAATGATGAACAGATCTAACATACCATCAAACTCTGAAGGCTTGACGCTTTTATTTGATGATTTTTTAATATTACACTGAGCCTATGATTTGGATTTAAAAACTTCGTTTTATACTAATCGATACATCAAAACTTGAATCAGCTTTTCGGCTGTGTTTTTTTATTGGATTTGACTTTGGAATGATCCGATGGCAGGCAACAAATTAGAGTCTCTGATTTGCTTTTTAGTAGTGAAATCGGTGCTGTACGTTGCCGATAACGATTTGTAATTGAGATTCTGGCACATGTCTTGTTTTTTTATTGGATTTGTGCATTCAGATATTTCTACATTCTAATGGTTGCTTCAACTATTTGATCTGTAGTATGTTTAGAATTAGATCATTAACAAAGCCACGGGACTTTTTTTCGTTGTCGATCATATTATTGAGCTTGATTGAACAACAACAAAATTGTTAATATTGGTGGTTTATTTAATGGATGTAGGTATATTATAGTTAAAAATTTGTTATTTGTTACCGGTTGATCCATGGCAACATATTAGAGTCGCTGAGACGCTGTTTTTGTAGCGTTTTTTAGTGCTGAACGTTGCCTATATAAACTGGAGTGGACTGGATTGTGGCTTAAGTTTTACGATTGCTTGTGCTGCCATAAACTTCAAACAAATGCTTTTATGAACAAATTCGCAAAACATCAAGACAACTTTGAAATTGGATTTGAATAAACGAAAAACCAAAAAAGCCATGGTGGCTTTGATTCATAGATCATAAGCACCCCAAAACAATGGAAGTGAATACCACCGCAACGATCTAAAGCACTTCAAAACAACTTACTTAACTACACGTATTGAATGGAGAAGTGATGGTATATTGGTATCATTAATTTTTACACTTAACCACGCATATTGAGAAGTCTATAAGCGTGATTGTTTATTGGCATCATTATTTTTTGAAGATATAGAAGTCTAATAATGATTGAAAAATGATCAAAGTATGCAATTACAAACCGTTATAAAAGTTATTAACTATTGATGGTTACAAGTTTTCAGGGACTAGAGAAAATTGTTATTGAAAAATCATTATGAGAAGAACACAAAAAATGTATTAACAAGCAAAACTACAATTCTAAGACTATATGCAGTATGCTGGAAAAAACGAGTCTACCAAAAGTCACAATCAGATTGCTTTTTGTACCAATTTTCCTCCCTTCTTTCCTTTTAAACAAAAACCCCTTCAAAGAACGAAACAATCAAAAGCAGTTTGCCTCATCTGCCAAATTTCATCCTTGCAGTTCACTGAAATCAACGCCCTCCCCCACATAAAGAGACAATGTTTCCTTTTCCAATCTAATGGCTGAAACCATTGTTAGTGTCGTCATCGATGTGCTGGTTGAGAAGCTCTTCTCTGGTGACTTGATGAAGCTGGCTCCATATGAAGGAATTGATTCTCAGCTGAACAATTGGAAGAAGTTTTTGCCCCTCATCCAATCTATACTTGCTGATGCAGGCCAGAAGCGGATAAGAGATACAGCTGTTGAATTGTGGCTGCACGAGCTCCATGATTTGGCGTATAATATAGATGATCTTCTCTATGATTTGGCCATAGAAACAATGTGGCGCAGGGTGAATCAAGAGTCTCCTGCCAACACCTGCATAGGTAAAGTAAATTCGCTCCACATAGCATTAAGTATGGTTGTAGAATGAGTTCTAAGCTAGATGAGATTACTACCACATTGCAATATCTAGTCGACCAGAATAGTAGAAAGGAGTCTGGGTTAAGATGTGAATGTTTGAAGGTCAAATAGAAACAATAGACGGTTGGAGCAAACATGAAAGGTGCTCTCAGTGTACCGCCATACGCACCCAGACATTAGACCAAGCAGGAACCGGGGATCAAAGTTCCATTGATTCATCTATCTCAAATTTGGAAAAAACGGAATCAAGAAGGGGTCAGCTGACGAGTCCAAAATTATGGGTCGGGAAGGGGATAAAGAGGCATTTACAGGAAAGTTGTTGGGGAATGAAGCTTGTAAAGATAACGTGAGCATAGTGTTGATAGTTGGTATGGGAGGCATAGGCAAAACCACTTTCGCCAAAGTCATGTACAACGAAGAGAAAGTGAAGGATCACTTTGAACTCAGGGCATGGGTCTGTGTTTCTGAAGGTTTTGATGTTGTTAATATTAGCAATACTATTTTTCAAGCTGTAGCCAGTGAGGACAACAACTTTACTAATCCAGATCTGCTTCATGTTGCTCTTAGAGAATAACTTTCAAAGAGAAGGTTCCTATTCGTTCTAGACGATGTCTGGAATGAAGTCCAATAGACGTGGGAAGCTCCTGCTAAGACCTTTTGTTGTAGGGGCATCTGGAAGTAAAGTTTTTGTGACGACTAGGAAGAGACTATAGTTGCATCAGTGATGGACTTTGTTGAAGCATACAATTTATAGGTTCTGTTAATTGAAAAAGCTTTGTCTTTATTTGCTCAATACGCATTGGTGAAGAGGTTCCTAATTGTTCTAGACGGTGTCTGGAACGAAGACCACCAAAAGTGGGAACTCCTCCAAAGCCCTTTTGTTGTAGGGGAACCTGGAAGTAAAGTTATTGTGACGACTAGGAAGACGATGGTTGCATCGGTGATGGACTCTGTTGAAGCTTACAATCTGGATGTTTTAGCAGATGAAAAAGCTTTATCTTTATTTGCTCAATATGCACTAGGAGAACACGATTTTGAGAAACATCAAATGCTTAAATTACATGCTGAAGGTATCGTGAAGAAATAATTAGATGAAGCATCTAGGAATGGGAAGTAATCCATTATTACTTCAAGACTGTATATCATTGACCTCTTTAACATAAAACAAAAGATGATTCCGTGTCAGTCATAGACATGCACCGTAATAATTGCTTAATTTATATATTATTTGTATATACTCCCTTTTGATTTATTGTTTTACGGAGCTTAATTGATTAGTTATTCTTACATTTTACCTTAAATGATAAGAAATTATAGAAGAATCCATAATTAATCATGTTAATGCATATATATTTTGTAAAGGGTTTAAATACCTCACACCATCACATTTGTGTGTTTTCATTGAAGGGATTAAAAGACAAAGCTTACAAATGACAAGAGGTTGAAAGTTGGAAGGTTTAGTAGTGGTTTTAACTAAATCAAAATTTAAAAGGACATGAATTGAAGTGGAAGCTTTTTAGGGTAAAAAAAGGGGTACGTCCTCAAGAAGAAAAGAAGAAGACTGAATTGAAGGAGCAATGAGAGGAAACAAGAGCAAGAAGATCACGGTTCAAAACACTGACATTTCATTGATTCATTCTCTTTACTCTTGAATTGCTAAATTCTTAATCTAGTCGAAGGTTAAAACTAGGTCTGATTCCAGTTAGGTTTTGAGACTTGTTGATTTACATTCGATGTTCTTGAATATTTATGTATTCTCCATATTTGGATGTTGTTACTTTGAAGTTTGATTAATTAGTTGAATGATGATTTATTATTTGATTGTCAAAGCTTGTTATTGGAATGTTAAGCCCGTAGTTGCTTGATTATTCTGATACATGTGGCAATTAACAAAGTTGATTACGGTCAAACTCATGATCATTATTAGAGAATATGTAATATGGTTTAGATGAATCGAGCTTACGAGTTTGTCAATCAAGATTGGTCGCTATTTTTAGTGCTACCAAGAAGTAAAAGAATATTATTATTTAGGCTTGGCTGTACGTTCGATAAGGAAAATAATCAAAGTGTTTATTTTGTTTATCAACACATCAAAGAGAGACGTGTTTTTAGAGCCATTTAAAAAACAAACCAATTTAATCTTGAACATTTGTGTTATTTTAGCATCATTGATAAAACCCGGGCTCATGATAAGTTAGTGTCTTCAACTAGAGCTTATCTTCTAACTATTTTTGTTCTACTTCAATCGATCTATCATTATTTGTTAATATAATTCATCATTTTAATTCATGTTACTTATGTGTTTAATCAAAAGCCCTAGTTTGAGTTTATTTTATTTTTATTGAAAAGGTAATCTACATCAATCTTTATCTTTATGGATTTGATCTTACTCACTGCTATTTATTTAACCAAAGTAGGAAATTATATTTGTTGGATTCGACACCCACCATACCATACCGATTACAGGTAATCAATGTATGTCATATTTATTTTTACTAAGAGACTAACTTGTGAATCACATAATTAATCTCTAGTTAGTTAACATAATTCTAATTACAAATATAGATTTTAGTTTACCAATCACATTAAAGTTCAAATTAAATAAACACCAACCTAGTTAACAATTGGATGCCCAACTATTTATACTATATTTACGAAAGCTTTTTACACAACCCCTGAAGAAAGAAACAATCAGATTCAAATGGCTTCATATATCAATTTTTCATGCCTATTCTTTGAAACCAAAACTATTGGATATTTTTTATCCACGTTGCAGTCAAAGTTAGTTTGCTATTTTGAAGTAGTTTCCAGTAATTTTAGGAGTCAAATAATTAGTGGTTGGTTACTAGAAGAGTGGTAGATGTTAGAAAAATTGGGGTATGAAATTGGGAGTCAAGCCTGAATGTTCTTGATCGTGTATGGCCACTTTCCGATAACAACAATTTGTCTTAACGGGTATCCAAATTTTGTTATGAGATAATAAATAAGAAAATGCGTTAGTCTATTTATCTTGTTTGTGTGTGTGTGTAAGCGTATCATACGAATTGAAATGAATATGATTGGTAACCTTCCAAATAACCACCACCTTAATAGCAACAAAAGTTGCACAGTGCAACCAACAAGATCAGTAACAACAACCAAAACATTCACAGTGAAGGTTTGGTTAAGCAAAACAAAATTGTTAACCTTTAATTAAAGGAAGACAAATGTTGTTAAGCTTTTAACGTAAAAACCACTTTAGAAATTGGAGCTTTGCTTTTTGGACCCCACTAGGGGCGCTGTCTAGGACCCTGCAAGGGGGCGCAACCCCTTTAACCCTCGTTTTAACGTGTGGATCTTTACTTTGGTCAAATTTATACGAGTCGATATTCGCATATCCAATATAATTTTAGTTCCAACCAAAATTAATAAAAGTCAAAAAAAATTACACTAAAACCATATTGGATTTATGTGATCAGAATCAGATTGCTTCATCTGGTAATCTTCATCTTTGCCTTTCTTTGAAATCAAAAACCCCCTAACCCAAAGAAAGTATCAGAATGAGATAGCTTCATATGCTAATTTTCTTCTGTGCGGTTTCTTTGAAATAAAAAAAAACCCAAACAAAGAAAGAATAAAAAATATGCTTCATCTGTTAATTTTCATCGCCGCTATTCTTTGAAACCAAAACCACCCAAAGAAAGAAACAATCAAATCAGATTGTTGTCATCTGCCAAATTTCATTCTCGCTTTCCTTTGAAATCAACCCCTCCCCCCAAAATAAGAAACAATCTTTCCTTTTCCATATTCCAACGGTTTTAAACTTGAAATCATTGTTAGTGTCGTTGTCAATGTTTTGGTTGAGAAGCTCTTCTCTGACGACTTGATGAAGCTGGCTCAATATGAAGGAATTGATTCTCAAGTGAACAAATGGAACAAGTTCTTGGCCCTCATCCAAGTTTTGCTTGCTGATTATAAATGTTCAAAACTATCTGAATTTGAAGATCCGATTCAAAAAGTATTCAAAATTCGGATATATCTGAAAACCGGAATATCAAAAAATCGGATTTCAAATAACATGCTTCCAATTTGACAATTGGAATTGAGGTATACTTTAATTACTTCATGTTACTTACTGGTTGGAATCCAGATTGTTGTTTTGTCTAATACCACTAAGTTTCATGCTTCCAATTTGACAATTTTCACTTTCCGAACACTTAAACAAACTATGTTTTTTTTTATGTCTTTGCTTATTTGGTTGTAGTTTGTTATAATTTTGGTTTGTATTTTGTATTTCTATTAATTATTAGGATATTGGATGTTTGGATGAATGATTTTTATTAGATTTTAAAAGTGTTAAAATTTTTGGATAATTCGTTGTTCGTATCCGAAATTTTGGAAATTTGTAAATCGGATACGGATAATCATTTTCAGCTATCCGAACAGGTTGTGAACAACCCTATTGCTGATGCAGGCAAGAAGCAGATATGAGATAGAGCTGTTGAACTGTGGCTGCATGAGCTCCATGATTAGGTTTATGACATTGACGATGTTCTTGATGATTTCTATTTTCTCTACAGAAGCAATGCAGCGCAAGTTGAATCAGTTAAGAGTCTCATGTCAGCACCTGCATTAGTAAGGCACTCAAGATAATCCCAACTTGTATAAAAATCACTCCACATAACTTTAAGTATATATGGTCGTTAGATGAGTTCTAAGCCAGATGAGATTACTACCAAATTGCAAGATTTAGTTGACCAAAAAATAATCTGAGTTTATATATGAATGTTGAACGGTCAAATAGAATGAATAAACGATTGGAGCAAACTTCGCTGGTTCATGAGTCTAAAGTTATGGGTGGAGAAGGGGATAAAGATTAAAGAGGCATTGATATGCAGGTGGTTGGGAAATGAATCTTGTAATGAAAATGTGAACATAATGTCCATAGTTGGTATAAGAGGCATCGGCAAAACCACTATTGCCAAAGTCTTGTACAACGATGAGAAAGTGAGGGATCACTTTGAATTCAGGGCACGAGTATGTGTTTCTGAAGTGTTTGATGTATTTAATATTAACAAGGCTATTTTTCAGGCTATAGCTGGTGAGGAAAAGAACTTTGCCAATCTTGATCTTCTTCATGTGGCACTTAAAGAAAGGCTTTCGAAGAGTAGGTTCCTTATTTATGTAGACGATATCTGGAATGAAGACCACCAGAAGTGGGAACTCCTATAAAGCCATTTTGTTGTAGGGACACCTAGAAGTAAAGTTATTGTGACGACTAGGAAAACCACCGCTGCATCTGTGATGGACTCTATTGGAGCTTACAATCTGGAGGTTTTGTCAAATGAAAAAGCGTTGTCTCTATTTGCTCAATATGCGCCATGGGAACAAGATTTTGAGAAATGTCCAATACTTAAATTACATGCTGAAGGTATTTTAAAGAAATGTGTTAGATTCACTTTGGCTTTAATTATGCTTCGGAGAGTCTTGAAGACAGAGAAATGAAAATGAACGGCAGGAGTTGTTGAATAGTGAGATATGGAATCTACAGGACGAAAAGGAGATTCTTCCAGCAGTAAGACTAAGCTACTGTGATTTGCCTCCACATTTATAGCAGTTTGCATATTGCTCATTATTTACCAAGGACTTCAAGTTTGACAAGGATGAACTAGTCTTGCTGTGGATGGCAGCAGGATTTTTGTCCAAATCAGATGAAAACAAGTCAGCGGAGAGTTTAAGCCATGAATATTTTGAAGAGCTAAATATGAGGTCGTTTATTCAACGTTCCATGGAAGGCGCATCACGATATACACTGCATCACCTGATAAATTATTTGGCTATAATGTTGCGAGAGAGTTTTTCTTTATGTTGGATGATAAGGTGGATGCATATGAATTATGAAATAATGAAAGGAATGAAGCTTTTGAGAAGTTTCGTCACTTTTCATCTATAGGTCGAGAACATGGAGCATATAGAAAGGTCAAGGAATTATGAAGAGCTAGATGCTTGCGAACTTTCCTACCAGTGTCATTTGAGGCATGAAGATGGAACCATATGCTTCCTTATTGAATGCTGATATTGTCGAATTACTTCCACGGTTACACTTCCTAAGGCTGTCAGCCAACTTTAACCAGGGCCATTATTGGAGGACCTGATAGGTTTATAAATTGAGCTTAAGGACCCATCACATGTTCAAGGTTTGGGTTTCCTTTGAGGGGCTACACAAACACAACGTTAAAAAATGCAGTGGAAGAAAAAAAAAAAAACCCAACTTACAGCAAAAGAAGCGTCTTGCATGAATTGGTGCTCCAATGGAGTGATGTCTCTCATGATTCTCGGAATCAGTGGTGGATCCAAGAATAATTTTCATAAGGGTTAGAATTTAACAACGCTATTTTCAAAAAAAATTTAGACCCAGAAAATTTGGGTCGGTTCACATTGATTAAGAAATACAACAAATATTTAAAAGTTATATTGTCATTAGTTGTTACAAATCAAAATCCCTACGTGTTTTAATAAATAGTTACACAGTTTCGTATTTTCATTGATGTTAACACTATACAACTTATACTTTGTTTTTGCTATTGTGAGATGCATAACTAGACATTGTCTGTTGATTACAAGAATAAACTAAAACTTGATTTCATTGTTTATCCTTCACCTTAGGTCTCTACTAGGGGTGAGCTCGGTACCGTACCGTACCGAACCGGTACCGATCCCGAAAATACCGAAACCGAATTATTAGTTTTGAAAGAACCGAATACCGAACCGTATAATTTTATATGGTGTCGGTTCGGTTCCGAATACCGAATTTTAGCTAATTTAAAAACCGAATACCGAACCGAAAGTACCGAATACCGAATTGTTGCTAATTTAAAAACCGAATATATTAATTCGGTATCGGTCGGTACCGATTCGGGTTCGGAAAATGGTACCCGCCGCTCACCCCTAGTCTCTACAGGGCGGGTTCTCAGCATTTTCATGCCTAGACAATATAAAAAACGTCTCTCTAATTTTTTTAAGAACATAACATACTATTTTCTTAAAAGTTAATGTCACACAACATCAACGTACTTTTTCAAATGTATCGATATAATACATGAACTTTTTTTTTTGTCACTTGTTATATCTTATGATTTTATTATTCTTGTCATATAATATTATTATTTTTGTCATTAATAAAGATATGAACATTAAACAACAAAACAAAGTTTAGTTTATTATTTATTAGACTGAAAAATTAATGTTCCTCAATAATTTGATGTCCTAGGCCATAGCCCGCATGGACCCCCCTTAGGTCGGCTCTGTGTCTCCAAGTCTGTTGTAAAGCGTTACAACTTGGTCATATTGACTCATTCCTTTTAGAGCACACTAATGTTAATTTCCATGTTTCTTCATAATGAGGCAATTTAAGTTGTCGTAAGTCGCTTGACATGGAAAGATTAAGAGTTAGATGTTCTTTACATAAGTTATAAGTAAAAGTTGATTACAATATTGATTGATAAGTGATTACTGATTACTGAATTAATAAGTCTGTTCTTTTGTATGCTAAATCTATGTTAAAAATTTTAATTTATAAAATATCAGTTTATATTATTAAATAATATAAACATTAAAAATTGTTTCCTTTCAACGATTAGATGCGATGACAACATTGACTTCTGTCAACCTAAATATAAATCCAAATGGAGAAGTATGAACCAAATGGAGAACCATGAACCAAATTAAAAACCATCCATCCATCATATCTACTTTAATATGTAAAGAACAATCATGTGCAAAACAAACATGCTAAACAACACCACACAATTAAACATTGACAAAACACCATTTCTAAAATTGATATGCCAAGATGATATTCAGAAACGAGATCCATATATTCAGAAATCGATTTCATTAATCATCGGAGAAGAGTATATCTTGAATCAAAACACATAAGAACAAAATAAAAAGACAAGAAGGAGAATTTAATTACAAGTTGCAAGCATAAGTAAATTGTTTTTACTACACAAATTAAAGCCAAGAGTTAAAACGTCAATTAGTTTAAAAATCCTCACCATATCTACTTATCTACCACTATGATGCAATTGCAACATACAACAAGTCAATATCCATGAGTCCACCAGGTATTATCCAACTTTCCGAGGAGCAAAAATGGCATGATGACTCCCATGAATCTGAATTTGTAAAATATCAACGGAGCTGATCTGGGATCTCCTGGTTTTACGTTTCCCTTGTTGAAGTTCGCTGCTCCCTGTTTCGCCTTCTTCCACGAACCAGGTCGGAGAAAAGGGACGACGCCGGGGGAACGACGGCGGAGAAAGGGGACAACACAAATGAGGATAGCTGTGCAAGGGGACAGCGGCACAGGGGGGGACAACAACCACTGGTGTGATGCCCGACAGTGGTGGTGAGGATGGAGTTTCGAGGCTGTTGGTGGTGTGGGGTTTAAGAGAATGACATGATGAGACATGAGAGTCTTTGGTTATTTTCTAATCAGTAATAATAAATCAAGTTTTTTAACTGACCGAATAAGTATTAAGTCAGTCAAATTTGATACTCGATACTTATTCTAAAAGAACACACTTATTGGTAAATCTCACTTACCGAATAAGTAATATGAGGGTATAAGTACTTATTAGAGGTAAAAGAACACCCCTCAATTTGTCTCTTGGGTATTTGATAAAAGTTTGTTTTATGAAACTCTGTTTTTTGTTTATATTTTTATAAGGCAAATGGTCAATTTTAGGGTATTAGTTTAGTTGGCAAATTCTTCATTGACAACATTGATATGTTTTAATGGTGCTTTGATTGTCGATGTGATGGAGTTCCAAACAATTTCATTGTCACACACATGATTTCCTTTTCATGTCTTCTTCAAATGGACCTGCTATTTCAGTAGAGAAAGAAAGCTTATCACAAACAATTCAAATGGATACGGTTAGTTTCACATGAAGTATTGTGTTGATAAATAATATCGTTAGTTACTTAGTTGCGTTATCAATATAAACATAAACTTGTTATTATAGTTTTCTCGACTTAATTACACCTCTCATTAGTGCTTGAATGCCATTATGAAATTCTCACACCTTAAGGCAAGGGTGACAATTTTAGCTTATAATTCTTACCGGTTCAAAGGAAAAAGCTGATAGAGATGTTTTGAAAAAAAATTTAAAACAATCTTATAAATATGATATATAAAAAAAGTTTACTTGTGAGAAATACCAATCGTTTTATAGAAGTTCATGGTTGTATTAACTTTTTTAAAATTTTATCAATTATAACAATCTAGTTTAATAAATTTTCTTAATTATAATAACATCTATCAATATAATCGGTAAAATATGAAGTCACAATAATGCATCGTAAGAAAGCATGTTGTTATTTCTGGCAATCAATCTTATTAAAAAATGTCCATTAAATTTTTTTTTTGGTAATCATCTTTTTGGTTCTCGCTTTTGTCCTCCTGCTCCTGGGCCTTGGCCCTCGATTGCTTTAAGAGTGCGTTTAGTATAGAAAATTGAATTGCAGAGAAATGACATCAGAGAATGAAATTGCAGAGAATGTGAATTGATCTGGAGAAAAAAACAATTGATTTATCTTTTTGGTAGAACAAAGAATTCATCAAAGAAATATAACAGAAAATCATTTTCTTGTTTGGTACAACATAGATTTCTATAAAAATTTATTTTTTTTGTATTCATTATTATTTTGTAAAAATTTCTTTCAAACCCAAAAATATTAACAATTAAATATTTCATTGATAAAAAAAAATAATACCAACGTAATTTACTCATTTAATATTAAATAAAATACTACAATTTGATTCAAACCAAAACAAAATTACAATTTGATTTAAATCAAAACAAAGTAATACAATTTGAATTAAAATACCAAAGTCTTTTGAAACTACGAGGGTGTTTGATTTTGCGTTATAAACGTGATTATTAGCTTATTACGTTACAATAACGCAAATAATTGGTTTAAAGTGTTTGGATTGCATACATTAATAAGTGATTATTTGTGTTTAGCATTTGTCCTACCACACTTTTTCATAAGTTAAAAATTGTAGTTTATTTGCTTAATAAGTGATTATTTGGTCATTTTACAAGTAAAAACGCAAATCCAAACATTTTAAAACCTGATTATTTGATAATTATGATATCAAACAGCGGAAGCTAAACCAAACACTACATTTCCTGCAGCACTTTTTGTTACAGCAATTATCTGATTATTAATTTTCAAAACGCTACGACACTTTTTAAAACGCAAATCCAAACACCTCTGCAACGTAAGGAAGCATAAAGAAATTCACAAATAAATATCCCTATACCCTTCATCATATGTTGCTAGTCGGTTCCCTTTCAATTTAGATACATCGCGTAACTTAGGGGGCGTTTGGTTCTGGGATTTTCTGGGATTTGCATTTAAAATCCTGTGTTTGGTTCGCAGATTTCAGTATGTGACACCCTTGCCACAACAACCACCATTTACAATACTCCCAGGATTATTCACCAACATGCAAATACATAATGATCTGATAACCTAGTTAAAAGTGCGGAAGCATTAAAATACATAAATAAAGTAGTGCAACAGTGACAAACACCCTACGGTGCTACAAGGTACCCAATTCTAAGTCTACAGACTCAAAAGTTTATTACAATCATCCCAAACATATTATAACATTTGTCCCACAACATAATTACCGATTAAATAGCAGATATCTTCCAAATCTTCCCACACGACCTAACTAGAAGGTCCCGCTGCAGATTTTCCTTTACCTGTAAGATAAAAATAAACAACTGGGGAATAAGCGGATGCTTAGTGAATACAAAGATTACGCATTTTATAAATTTTTATGAAGCCCAAGGATAACACAGATGACCAACATCGGATATCCTCTTCGTACACAAAGTACGGACCAGAACCGCAGCCCCTTCGAGCCCACAGCTCGACATTTAAACATACCATCTGAGACAAACGTACGATCGGGGATGACATACTGCCTACCGGGCCTAGGAGGGATCAGCTCCAGGTCATATAGCACAGTAACATCAGAGTAATCGATGCGACCCACCGGTCCATCACTAGATGCACAACAACCGAAAGGACATGCAACAAGTAAGAATGTGCATCTAAATCTACGCAAATTAGTAGAATTCCAAACAAATAATTGAAGCAACAGGTCTCAGCAGGCAAAGCTTACATAAAACAAATATAAACATGCGAAATCTACTGTACTCACAGTGGGTGCGTAATTTATCTTTTAACCGATATTATTTCTCTTCGGGCTTTCAACCGGATCCACCAAGTACCCCACTGTGGGTTAAACAACACCACAAGGGACCTGTTATATCAATTACAACAATTCCTCATATCATTAACCGTTTAAATCCATAAAATCAAGTTTCGTAAATTTGGCGATATTTTCCCCCGTTTCGGGTACATGTCTAAATTTGAACTATAACTAATGTTTGAACCCATTTCATGTTCATACATTGTCCTTTGAATAACTCTTGTCATTCTATGTGTTGTTTATAAGTTTCATTCAAAATATACAAGTTTAGAGAGTATATTTCTCAATTTTAGGCATTAAACTCGAATTTAATGGGTTAGATTCGAAACCATGCATCAGATTCGAATCATATGCATCAGATTCGAACCCTTAGGGTCAGATTCGAACTCACCTTCGAATCTAGGGTTAGATTCGAACCCCATACCACAAATTCAACTTCCATTCGAGTTTAGGTGATAGATTCGAACCTCATGCATTAGTTTCAAACCCCATTCGATTCTGGGCATAGATTCGAACCCTCCATTCGAATCTAGGGGTAGATTCGAACCCCCCCCCTTCGAATCTAATGTTACACTCGAAAACACACTCGAATCTAGTACCAAACTCGAGTTTGTTCTTGCATTTCGACTCTGTTCTTGACATATTCGAGTCTGTTCATCATTTCAGCTTAAATCCTTCATTTCTAAGTCAAAAATCATGCATATATCATGTATGATACCTAGATTCGATTCTATTATGCATATACTATCATAATCTTGCAGTATTTCAAGCAAAACAAGCTCCAATTTACATAAAATGACAGATTCGAATTCTAATTTACTTCAAAACCGAAACTATAAACTTAAAAGGATCGATTCTTACCTTAATTCGTATGAAATCAGAAATCCGATTGTAGATTGTTGTTGTACTCCTCGATACCTTTCCGTTGACGTATAATTCTCAAAAATCTGACGGTCGGTTTGTGAGATAACTTAGAGAGATGTAGAGAGAACTTCTAGAGAGATAAAGTAGTGAGATAGTGTAAAATAGAAAAATGAAGCCTATTGCCCTTTATATACAACTTTCGTCATTTTTGCACATTTCACCACTCGAACTAACCGGTTCCATAAAATACTGATTTAATCTTAGAATTATCATAAATAACTTTTTAATTCCTTAATATTCCATAACAATGATTCTGAGTTCAATTTTCTTAAAAATAGCAACAAACTTCTAAATATCCCAAATACATAATAATTGCTTAATTTTAACTTAAACATATATTTTCCACTTAATTAACCAAAATACAGTAAAATAAATCCGAGGATGTTACACAGTAAGGATTTGAAATCCCACGATTTCTGAAATCTCCCAAGCTGCGAAACAAACGCCCCATTAAGATAACTTTTTCTTTTTTTTTTTGAACAGCAAACTATCCTAACTATCCTACTCCTTAACTACTCCTTTACAAACAGACTTGCTAACTCCACCTAAATTTCGGGTGATCTTTTGTAACCTCCCCCTCTCTGTGGTAGATAATTTTTTCTTGATACCTTTACATTAGCATTGCGCACATGCCTGGACGCACTGATTACGAGTTACGACTGGATATTGCCGGATTGAAATTCAACTCAATGATCTAAAACCTAATTGCTCGTTTTATTTCCAGGATCTGGAAGATTTGGGCTTTACGGGAGCCCGATCACATATCTACTAGAAACGATCATGTTTACGCGAATTTTCGGAAAACCCAAGCAAGAAGCTAATGCCGTAACAACGTTAGAAAAATTAAACGAGGTATTTTTTGATTAATATCGGCTTTTGTTGGTTTGCTTGATGTTAATATACACTTTTTTATGCGTATATAAGGTGTGGATTATTTAATTTGGAAGATCTATAGTTTAATTGTTATGACTTACCTCTGAAGTGTTAATGATGCTACATTTTGAATTTTATGACTCTTGGTTTGGCTTTGATCTCTTGTCCTAGAGACCTGGAGAGGATATTAATTCTGGGTTTCTATAAATGTCTGTTGATTGGTGTAATATCCTAATAGGATGGGATTTTCTGTGAGGAATTTCGGATGTGCAGTGTTGTAGGATTGTCTAGAACTGTGTTTACTCTTCCACTTGCTAGTCAATTGTACTTAAGCTACTTTGTATGAAAGTAATCACTTCAGTACAGGATAACAGACATGAATAATACAATTTAATCAACTATGGCTCTCTAATTGAAAGATTAGGTTGTTATCAAGCATAATCATGATAGTTGAACTTATAGGGTAAAGAAAACTGTATTTCTTTCATTGCTTGAAACTGGCTATTTCATAGACAATGATAGTAATCCTCAGCTTCGTAACTAGATGTGTACTTTCCCCTTTAGTTTCTTCCATAGAGGGTACAATATCTAAATTTAGTTTATTAACTACATGTACCTTCTTTGCCTTTTTTTTTTTAATATTTCCTATCATTGTGTTTCACCACATTATTCTTGCTTATATTTTGCAAGTTGTGTTGCAAAGAAGGATTTTTCTATGAAGATAATTTTTACAAATGGAGAATACTTTTGTGATTGAGGAAGTAGGAAGTATGTCTTGCATGTAAATTTCTGCCTCGGAAGTACTCCATATCTCATGTCTTGTATTTTGTATCTGATGTTGACTTGTAGTTTGTTAATTGTAAATATAGAAATGACTTTATAGTTTATAAGATTTAGGGATTGATCGAAGATATCCTAGGCATTGATCTCTCCTCTCTATGTGTATATATATCTAACTTGTATGTATGAAAAAAATATCAATTGTTCTCTGAACACATGGTCTGAGCCTCAAGGAAAAAAGTCAGGGTTCGTACCCGTTAGGATGTCGGATCTAGGGGTCCTTCGTTTTGAGTTTATATTGGGTCTCACAGCCTCCATAGGGAATTCAGAGTACAGTCATCAGCATACGCTGAGAGTACGCCGCTGTATGCCCTCACGTATCATCAGAAGTTATGGATTTCCTAGTTCCGACCATGCATTGGTGTTTGGAAGACATCCATAGTGACTTGTGGAGGCCGTCAGTGTGATGGAGGGGAAGGACATCGAACTGTGGAGGGGTGGGGGAAGAATGATGGTCATTGGCAGGTGGGGTGGAGGGAAGGTTTGCTTCGTGGGGGTGGGAATAATAAACATTTATTGCTGATCAGATAAGTAGACAAATACAATACGTGAAAAATACTACTTATTACTTTTTTAAAAGAACAAAGTTATTGGCAAATTTCACATACCTGGAATAAGTGAATTGGCCCTTAAGTACTTATAGGAAAAAAAGTACACCCCCTAATGTTTCCATTCGAACCTTGCATAGCATAATGTCTATAGGCTATATGCTTCAAGCCTTCAACATGACATCCTCCATGAGTCATCGTGTTGTGATACACCAGCTCAAAATGGGGTGGTCGGATGCGAAACCTGACACCTATTTGAGGTCGCTCAACTTGTATTCCAAATAGATATGCTCATAACAGATTATGGGTTGGTGCTATCTCAATGACTTGTTTCTTATCAATCGGGTGCCATTAATTGTTCTTGGTGGTGATGTTCAATTTTCAGTTCTCTTTTCTAAAAAGGTCTATTTCGTATTGAACCTAAGATATTTGGCACTCGCTTCGTTCGAGACACTCATCCCATCTCCCTAAGTGGACTCAAAATCACTCAAGTTTGACTTCTAGATACTCAACTCAAGATGGGTATCAATGCTTCTGTTCCACACTTCATCATTATATTGTCTCATGTGATGTCACATTATAGGAAATTCTACCTTTTTTTATTGTATCCACCTCTCATAACAGGGACAACTGATTACTCCGGATTCTGACTCATTTGCAAATGTGAGAATTAGTGACTTGAATTAGTTATGGGTGTTTTTTGTAGTTTTCTGTTTTTGTTGGAAAGTTTGTTAGTTGTTCGTCATTGTTAGACTTTATACGGTTAGTATAAATAGGTCATTGGGTGAATGAGGACAATAACTCAAAATTTGTAGTCATGTAACCCATTTTGGTAGTGAATTTGAATTCTTTCTTGATTCACATTTGGGGTTCCTGATTTGATGAGTTCTTGATAATCTTTGGTTTCAATTCTGGAATTCTTGTTCTGAAATTCCTAACAAGTGGTATCAGAGACAGGTTTGTGATCATCGCTTCTGAATTCCATTGTCTTCATGTTCGTTCTTTCTGGTTTGGAAGCAGACGTCTCTGAATTTCTCAGAATCGTCTTCTTGATTTTGCAATTCTGGCATATTCTGAATTTTGGTTCTCAATTGGCTATCGCTTCTGTTTTCTGATGATTTCCAATTGATTTCAACAATGGATTATGGTGTTCATTTTGGAATTAGCATTCAATTTGAAATTAGTGGTCGCTCTTGGTCAAATTGAAATCGACAATTGGTTTTGTGGAGTACGCTTTCATGGTTGTAATCGGATTTTGAAATTGATTTTGCCAAATTGGAATTTGGCCGTCGTTTTTCATGCGATCAGCCATTTGAAATTCTTGGGACTGATTTTGATGATCGAGGTTTTCAATTGGAATTTTGCAATCGATAATTGGTGTTCGATTGCAGTCAATTTTTACACATCGATTCAAGATTTGGAGGTCAATTTGGCGATCATCGCATTTGAGGTTCTGGATTTCTTCTACGTCTCCGCTGAATTTTTTGTGAATTTGATTTTGCCATTCAACTCGCTCTCGATTTTGGTTCTCCGTTTGGCAATCGCTACTGCTTTGTCATTCTTTCCAATTGAAGGTTTCTATTATCAATTTAGTCGTCAGGTGGTCAACCGGAGGACGCATATTGGCGTTGATTAAGCAATCTGAATTTGAAGTTGGAATCGACAAGCTCTGATTGAATTTGAGATCGATCAGGGGCGTCGTTCTTGGATCTTGGTTTCAGTCTCTACCTGTCGAATAATCTGGGCTTTTGGGCTTCGAGGTTTTAGTTGGAGGATCGAAGATTGTTTGGTTTTTGAAGGAGTTATTCATCATTCCTTCATCGCTTTCTGATCTTGAACCGTTGAATGTTTGATACTGTTTTGGAATATGAATTCGCAAGTCGTAAGGATTGATAAGTTCACCAGAAAGATAGCTTTAGTTTGTGGAGAATCAAAAAGCATGCACTTCTCAAACAATGTTGGGTTTGGGCTCCTCTTTCGGGTGCAAAACCGGTTTAGATGAACGATTTGGAGTTTGCACAACAAGACGAGAAGGCACATTCGACTATTTTGCTATCTTTAGCCAACGAAGTGATTTACGAGGTCGCTGAAGAAGAAATAGCAGCAAAACTATGGCTGGAATTGGAGTCTCTATACATGACTAGGTCACTTACGAAGAAGAAGTTGTTGAAACAACGTTTGTTTTCTTTAAAGATGAAGGAAGGAGTGGTTTTGAAGGATCATCTTGAAGAATTGAATTCCATTTTAATGGATTTGAAGAATGTAGACGTCAAGATTGATGATGAAGATTTGGCGCCATATTATTGGTTTCGTTGCCTCCTTCATACGAGAATTTTGTGAGTTTGTTTGTTGTTGGTCGGGATACGGTGTCTTTGGAAGACGTGAGGTCTAGCCTTCACACTCGTGAGCTTCGTCAAAAGGCGTCGGGGAATGGTTCGGAAAGTGAACCTATCGGTTTGGTTGCGGTGGGTCGTGATAAACGCAATGATTGTTCGAATTGTGATGCTAGCAAGCATAGAGAAAAGAGTGTGTATCCGAGAGACATTTGCAACTATTGCAAGGAGGTTGGCCATTGGAAGAAGGATTGTCAGAGGTTGAAGGCAAAGGCTTCGGTTGTGGTTGCGAGAGACGATTCGATATCGGTTTTGGAGGATGATTTGGTGCTGTAAATTGGTATGTTGTGCAGCTGTAAGTTTGTAGTTTAGTTTGGTTTTGGGTGGAAATTTCTCATTTGTCGTTTGGTTGCTCGTTTGTTCCAGCCAGATATGTGTGGGGGCATTTTGGGAGGAATTACACATTGTTTTTGGTAACCGGTTGATTTTGGATATCGATTTGTCCTCCGGTTTTTTGGTGCACATTGGTGTTTGGGTCGCATATGTGATATTTGGTCTTCGTTGCTTTCGGATTGAAGGTTTTGGATTCGAATTTGAATTTGATAGTGTGTTTCCAAATAGGTGGAGTTTGATACTTTGTTATTTGGATTGGGGGAACGCAAATTTGCTTTTGGGAATTGGGATTTTGTTTTCGGGTTTGAAATTCAAGTCAAGGTGGAGATTTGTGAGAATTAGTGACTTGAATTAGTTATGGGTGTTTTTTTGTAATTTTCTGTTTTTGTTGGAAGGTTAGTTAGTTGTTCGTCATTGTTAGACTTTATAGGATTAATATAAATAGGTCATCGGGTGAATGCGGACAATAACTCAAAAGTTGTAGTCATGTAACCCATTTTGGTAGTGAATTTGAATTCTTTCTTGATTTACATTTGGGGTTCCTGATTTGATGAGTTCTTGATAATCTTTGGTTTCAATTCTGCAATTCTTGTTCTGAATTCCTAGCAGCAAACTCTCCTACCCCTTCTCCAAATAGTTCTTAGCAGCCTTCCAGGGCTGGACCAGTCATGTCTCTAGTTCTTTGTAAAACCTTATTCTGAGCAGTCTTTGGAGCCTAACCTACCACGTGTTGTTAACCATCCTGATGGCTGCTTCATGCTTTGTCTGATTCTGATCCTATGCCGCTCACTTTGTTGGTAGATTCACCTAGCAATGCTCCTATACAACCACCCAGGCATCAGACATGAACCACGTATTGCTTTCCAGAAAGGTAAACATGCATGTACTTATCCTATTGCATCCTTTGTTTTTTTATGGTCGTCTATCTGCTTCTTGTTCAATTGTTGCAAAAACTAGACTTGATATTGTTCCAAAAACTGTTGCTGGAAGATTGGCCCATTCTGGATTGCGCGTCACTATGATTGAGAAGATAAAAATCTTTGATCATTGTGAGACTAGGTTAATACCCATGTATTACATGGATTGATATAATTAGTTATAAATTAAATATATATAAAGATGTGGAATCTCTTAATAACCTTTAAATTTTTTTAAAAAATTAAGATACAATAAAAACCAATAAATAGATGACATACATGCAAAATCATTAATTGAATGATAAAAAATGATGACTCTAAGTCAACGTTTCAGTTAAAAAAAAGAGGTTAAGATGTGATTAAAAATATTTGAATTATTGATTTAAATATAACATTTTATGGTTCTTACATATTTCATTCAATTTAATTATTATCTTCTTATTATTGATTCAAAAATGTTAAACCTTCATTCTATTTAATTTGTTGTTGTGCTATCATCAATCCCATAGAAATAAACAAAAGAATTATTTTATATTTTTAAGTTTTATGAAGTATATTAATTTTAAATTGTTAAAATTTATTAGAGACAATAAATTATACCATTTATAAGTTTTACTTATTGAAAATGATTAATTAATAATAAATATTTATCGTCTAAGTGATTAAAACTTGATATAATAATTCCATCATCAACTTATAAAATAATTTTTTAATTAAGATTATTCAAAATTAAGTTAATTTGAAATATAAATTTTGCTAACATTTAATTTTGAAGTTCTAAAACATATTAATACAAAATTTTATCAAGGAAATTACATTTGAAACTTGAATGATTATTTTTTTTAATGTGTCAAAATTTCATATTTAACATATAAAGATATGATAACAAAACGTTTTTCAAATTTATTGTATACTAAGTTATTTAATTATTATTACATAAAATTATGTATCCTTACGGACAATTAAATTTGAAGTTTATTATTTTATTGATCTTTTAAAGTTTTTACATTTTACATTTAAATTTTTTATTTTACTTATTGTTTTAAAATTATTTATTCTTTGTGACATTTAAACTTGAAGTTTATTATTTTATTAAATTTTATTATAGCTTGTTAATTTTGAAAACTTTTAATAAGTGTTAAATATAGTTTCAATTACTTCGGGAAACAAAATAATATGTTTCGGTCATAAAGTTTGAATTAAATCATTTAAATATATACATGTTACTTAAATTAATGTTAAATTCTATTTTTGGAAAAAGAGCGGGAAAATGAAAATTTAGTGTATTAGGAGGATGACACGTGGCACAAATTGTTCTCATTTATTATAGTATATAGATTAGTAACTTGAATTTGTTGTATTAGTTAAGGGGGTTTAATGTAATTCTCTGATAGTTTGATATTGGTTAGTTTTGTAGTCATTAGTATAAATAGTCATATGGGTGAATGAGAACAATAACTCAAGTTGTAGTCATGTAACCCAATTTTAATAGTGAATTTGATTTTGTTCTTTCTTGATTCACATTTGTGGGTTTCTGAATTTTGTGAGTTCTTGATTTGTTTGTAATTTAGTTTTCTGAAATCCTAACAATCATAATGGTACGGATTACGGAATTGGTTCATATACTTGTTGACAAAAAGACAATTGACTGTAGGCGGGTGTTTACAGTAAGGTTAATCTAGATTACTGTGCAGCTTGGCTCAAAGCTCATTACGTGGCCAAAGGTTATGTTCAATAGTATAGTGCTGACCTATTCAGAAACTTTTTCTCTAGTGGTTAAACTATTTTAGTTGGACTCCTCATCTCTTTGTCATTCACCTTTGACTGTTGTTTACACCAACTAGACATCAAAAAATGCTTTTGTGCATGGTTCCTTCCACGAGGAGGTGTATATGGAGAGCAAATGAGCAACCAACTGGATTTGTTGCTCAAGGGGAGTATTGGAAAACATGTTGTCTTCAAAAATCAAACATCCTTATATGTTCTAAAGCAAAGCCGCCGATAATGTTTTGGAAAATTCAATTCATTTAGTGTTGAAATATGGGATGCAGAAGTGTAAGCCTGGTTATACACTTTTCTACAAACAATCTGTAAATGTTGTGATCCTCTTGGTAGTATACGTTGATGATATTCTGATCACTGGGGGACATTGCATTAGTGGTAAGTGTTGCAAGTCGTTCTATGTCTACACCAAGTCACCAACAATTAATCATTGGATTCTTGTGGGGAAACTTCTTTGTCACTTGAAAGGGTCCCCAGGGCATAGATCGTTTATCGGAGTCATCAACACGCAGAGGAAGATGGCTTCACTGACGTAATGGAAGCCTATTCAGATGCTAATTACAATGATAGAAGTCTTAATGTGTGCACCAAGTGGCATACAAGACATAGGAGCCCCATATTGCTTTAATAAGGATTTGGTTGTTGAAAGATAGTCATCAGGCTAGTTACAATTTCTCAAGTTTACCCATTTATAGTGTTTAACATTTATGTTGCATCAAAATATAGACAAATTAGATAAATAGTCATTATACTTGATACTTGCATATTTTTCTTACTTACAGACCTGGTCAATTTTTTTTATAACCACGGATATTTCTCCCACAATCAAAAGGTGGTTACATCATTTTCCTCCAATATTAATTTAAATACATCACATTAGCGGTCAACCTGGAACAAGGGGACGATGAGAACAACTATTCACATAGAAATGCTAACAGCCGTTATTGATAACTTAATTTTTGTAATTTGTTTAATCTTGGGTGGAGATGATGCAACTGATACGATTATAAGAGTACAACTGTACAAGTATATATGGGTGTTAATGGGTCAAGCCAAGCAATAGGACATTTGGACCTGGCTCATTTAAGTAGTATGCAGCTCAAGTATTTGTAAACAGATGGTGGGACAACCTCATCCAGGACGACAAGGGTGGTCATTGTAGATAAGTGAACCCCACATTGCCAAACATGTGAAAAATGTTAGGTATATGAGTAATCCTTGGTGTTACAAGACAAAACATTTGGGGCTACGAGCACTACATAGCTCATTAGAACTCCACAGTTACCCGTGCTTGGATGAGAAATGTAATCAAGGGAGAGTGACCTCAGCGTGGTTGCCAAAACAAACCATATGGGGTAGGAGGCATAGCTAGAATCATAGAGCAAACAATATTGTGTTATTGTAGGCAGGTGTTACAAATAGTATCAAAGTTGCTTGCATAGGGATGGTGGGCAATCTTCATTGAGGACGATCAGTCCTCAATCCGTTAAAGGGGTCATTGTGTTAACCTTAGGCGAATCTCAGACCGCCATAGTGGGGTAAATTTCATTCCTCCTACCCCCACAGGAAAAAAAAAAAGTGGGGGGGGGGGGGGGGGTTGATTATAGCTGGGTGAATCCTGGATTGGCAAACCATGGGAAATATGTTGGCATGAGTAAGCCTTGACCTTACCAGACACGAAAGCTTAGCCAGAGCGTCAGAGCAAATACTATTCTGTCATGGTAGTTGGGGTGTTACGTGGTTAAACATACTTTGTAGCAATCAATATGCCATATTTTAGTCTTAATCCTTCCAACAGGATGCGGTGTATGTTGCATTATGGAGTTTAGGACTTTTGGTGAGACTTCCTCTACCAAAAGGCATATTGCTGTGATCACAAAAGAACAGCTTTCTAATCATCTTCTAAAAAAGTAGATTTAGTTTTCTGTTGTATTTTTTGACATGAACTGTATCATCGGTTATGAACTATATCATGGTTTATTTGTATACAGACGCTTGAAATGCTAGAGAAGAAAGAGAAGGTACTTTTAAAGAAGGCTGACGCAGAGGTGGAAAAAGCCAAAGAATTTACTAGAGCCAAGAACAAAAGGGGTATGTTTGAAATTCGTTGAAAATATATTATCGTCTGCCCTTGGAATTTTACGATCCAATTGCTTGTCGTAGTGTTGGTACTTACTATGTAATAAGCTTAATATTGTCTACTCACAGGCATACTTTGGGTGGATCTGCTGAACTTATTTCATTGCTTTATTGTATGACATGTGAAGCAGTTAAAGTTTGCTTTTGAGCACCACCCTCTAATCTCCATTCTCCCCTAAATACGCAGACACACACTCGCACCGTAGCAAATTTTGCTTCTATATATTTTTTGTATTAAACTATTAATTACACTTGGTTGGTCTTTTATGTGCTTTGTTTGCCTTGTGATGTTATTCAGCTGCAATACAATGTTTAAAGAGAAAAAAGCTCTATTGCTTCTATATATTTTTTGTATTAAACTATTAATTACACTTGGTTGGTCTTTTATGTGCTTTGTTTGCCTTGTGATGTTATTCAGCTGCAATACAATGTTTAAAGAGAAAAAAGCTCTATGAACAACAAATTGAACAGCTCGGGAACTTCCAATTACGTATTCACGACCAGGTCATTTTCTACTCATGTACGGTTGTCAAAAGTTATGTATTTTTCAAAAAATCGTACAATGGACAATAATTGTAACTCTAGTATTTTTTGAACTTGGATAATCAGATGATTATGCTGGAAGGTGCAAAAGCTACCACAGAAACTGTTGATGCTTTGAGAACTGGAGCATCAGCAATGAAAGCCATGCAGAAGGCAACGTAAGTACACTTGTACCGTTATACCCCTCATTATTCGACATTAAGCTTTCACCTCTTGGGTTCCACATACCTGCTTAATGCTTATCAAGAAGAAAGAATTAATATTCCCTAGTTGGTCATGATTACACACTTTCTATATGCTTTTCATTTTATCTCATAGACTGATATTACACACTCATGTATTTCTATTCATGATAACCGATGTGATTTATTGAATCATGAAAGTGCTGAACTGATGCTATTGAAGTCCATCAGTGATTCTTTTTAAGAAGTCCCTGTTATTGGATTACTCCTCAGCAACATGCTTGCTTGTTTCACTACGACATACAATATAGCATCCATAACACCATTTGTCCGAGGGCTGCAAATGAGTCGAGATTTAATCAAGCACATTGAGCTCTGCTCAATCTGGTCGAGTTTATATTGAGCCCAATCCAGAAAACTGAGCTTGAATAGTGTAATGAGCTGAGCTCGAGCTTTTAATGGCTTGGCCGAGCTGGGGTCGAATTCTTATTGAGCTTTTTGAGCCTTATATATGTATATATCTGAGTTTGCAGCTGCTCGAGCTTTAACTATAGTGAGTCGAGCTTTTTTGGAGTTCAAGCTTGAGCCAAATATTCAAAAGGTAGCTCAAAAGATGAGTTTAGGTATTAAATATAATGTTTATAGATATATTCGAGCTTTCTAAGCTGAGCTTGAACCTGCATCTTGAAAGCTCTTGAACTCGGTTCTACTCGATTGCTGATTTTGTCCTGTGTTTGAATTAAAGGGAAGTAACTACTGGATTTCATAGTTCAAATATTTTCATGACTGCAGGAATATTGATGATGTCGACAAGACTATGGACGAGATAAATGAGCAAACTGAAAATATGAAACAAATTCAGGAGGCATTAGCAACACCCATTGGTGCAGCTGCTGATTTCGACGAGGTACTACTATCCATGATTTTTGTGACTCCCTTCGTCCTAATATTATTTTTTTTATACACATTAGAGTAACTTTGCTAAATCCAGGATGAACTGGAAGCTGAACTAGAAGAACTGGAAGGAGCTGAGTTGGAGGAACAACTTCTCCAACCAGCCACAACGGCCCCTGCTGCTCCAGTACACGCTCCAGCCGGCAGGCAAAAAACTCGCCCAACTCCTCACAAGAACACAGCCGAGGAAGATGAACTTGCTGCATTGCAAGCAGAAATGGCACTTTAAATAAAAAAAGGTTAGTAATAATCCTTGTCCTTGATTCCATACAATGTATGCCAATCTTTTATTCTCGGGACTTTAACACATGCAATCTGAATCTAGAATATTTTAGATGTTTAAGGAGTTCTTGAAGAAGTACATTTGAATACCAGATGGAGAACTGGAGATGCATGTACCATGAAGAAATGGTCAGGTCAGAGTTTGGTTGAAGTTATCTCTTGTACATTTGTGATAGTAAAACTGAGTAACAATTTGAAATTTCGAAGATCAGTTACATTTGTACATGGACTCAAAGAGATGAACATTACTCTGTATATGAAATTCTACAGTTGCGACTCGGTTTGATTAGTTATGTGATTATGGTTGAAATTAGTAGCGTAAAACTGAAAGAGTCCTGATAAAGATATAAAAATACCCGATTATTTGGCTGGGTCTCTTATGAAGCCAAAGGTTTTGGATTTTGGTTCTGTAATAGTAATAGGTCGTGTAAATAATTGAGCGAGAAACTTTGTTTACTTTACTTTACATGGTCAGATTTCAAGTGATTAGCTATTTTGCCAACAAAAATGCGATGTGCATATAATTTGGCCTTGATTTTCTTTCTTTTCCTCACCATTTAAAATTATTTGGAGAACTAATAACTTTTATGATTCCTTTTTATTTCTCTCTTGTAATAACACAACGTTTATATGCACACATTTCAACTCTTATGTTTATGTATTATTTGATATTTTATTAAAGATTTGATGTGACATGAACCAACAGGTAAATTTGACGCAAATATAATAATCTGGTTTGCTCTGGTTTTGTTAAGTACCATTTTGACCATTTAACTTTCAGATTTGTCCCATTTAGCCACTAAACTATTTTTTGTCCTGATTTAACCACTAAACTTTAGTTTGATGTTCTATTTTAGGAAAATGAATAAAAGTAATGGCTAAATAGATACAAAATATGATAGTTCAGTGGCCAAATCAGGACAATTTTCAGTGGTTTAATCAGTTTAAAGAAAGTTTAGTGGCTAAATATGTACACAAAAAATAATTTAGTGGCTAAATCAAGATAAAAAATAGTTTAATGGCTAAATCGAAAAAAATCTAAAAGTTGGATGGTCAAAATAACACTTGACTCTTTTTTTTTTTTTTTAAATTAAAATAGTAGGGGAAAATTGGGACTGGATTGGACTAACACGCAAAATTGACACAAATATAATAATTTGTTTTGGTCCGGTTTTACATTTTTAATTGAAAAAGTAGGGGAAAACCGGGACTGAATTGATACCGGATTGGACCGAAACCGAATCGGTATAATTCGATCCGGTTCTCAGTTTTAATTTTTCAAATTTTCGGTTTTTGGTTTGGTCCGATCTGTCTAAAGGTGAAAAAGTTTGATAGTAGATTGGTTTTGGTTAACCATCCAACGTACATAATTCATCCATCATTTAAACAAAAATAAATAAATTATTTTAAACAAAAAGTTATTATTGGGGTGAGAGTCGATGACATACAAATACATCAATTTGAATACGTAACCCAAACTAAACATGAGGAATTGTTAGACCACTAAATCCAGTTAACAAAAAATGAAAAAAGGGGGGGCTGATAAGCGTAGATTTCAAAGAGAAAGGGTCTAAAATGTCAGTATATGAAAATATAAAGGTTCGCTAAGGGAAAAGCAAAACAAGAATCGATAAAATCGATCCCGACGGTTTCCGAGGAGGGTTTTCTTCTTCTTCGTGTTCATCGATCATCACCCATCGTCACTCCCTCCATACTCTCAATATCTGAATTCTCTTCAGTTTCTGATCATTTCAGTCGATCGAAAGACTGTATTATTTGAATCACCATCTTTGTGTGTGTGTGTGTATATATGCATAGAAATATACATACACATATAGCAAGATGAGTGTGGAGCTAGCTTCGAACACCCATGGGAATCTGGACGAGCAGATTTCACAGCTCATGCAGTGCAAACCCTTATCCGAACCCGAGGTTTCTCTCCCACCCTTGATTTGGGTTTATATTGCATTTTAGGGTTTCTAGGATATGCGGTATTTGTATTTGTATTTCTTAATTTTTGATTTTTCTATCATAGTTTGTGTTGTTTTTGATGGATCCGAGTTCTTCACATGCAGTAGGGGTTGATCAATTGTAGAATTGTCTAAAGTGTGTTTCTATTTTGATATGTGAGTAATTCAGATAATTTGATAATTTGCGTGTTCTTGTTCATTAATCAATCTGAGTTCTTGAACCGTATCGTTTTCCTGCCAAATTTCGTGTAAAATTCGGCACCTTACTTGTAGATATCTCACAGTAGTTTTACAGTTCAAAATTAATACCTACTTTGAACTTTATGAATGGAATGATTTTGTCAAAATTTCAACGTAGTGCATACAAATTTGCATAAGAGAGTTCCTGAGTTTGACATAAAAAAAATTCAACCGCAGCTCTGGTAGGAAGAGGATTAATTATTACCTACTTATTCAACATGTGCTGTTGAGTTATCCTTTATCATACCTTGAGTAATTCATAATACACTTTTTGGTTGCTGTTGAATGGATCAGACTATTACATACAATATAAAAGAATATGAACTTCCATGGAAGTCTGCAAGGAAATTTGTTTGAATTCTGTGGTAGGTTGTCTTTAAAGAAATATGTAGGCCCATGTGTTTGATGCTCTGCTATAGACGTTTTGAAGCAGTTATAATAAGCCAAATATAGATAGGGGGTTTGCCCAATTCCATTTGTTTGCGTAGTATTTGTGGGGTCCCTACTCCCTTGTTTGCCTACCGGGTCAACAAGGAATGATTTACTGGTTACCCAAGAAAGGAAAGCCAAATATTGATATTATAATTACTCATATTTGTGGTATTGATAAGAATCAAGAACATGAATTCATATAGTTGATTAACTTGCCAATACATTTTTCCTTTGGGTTATCAATAAAAAAGAATATGCAATTACATGTTAGAACCATCAAAGTTTCAGTCATAAAAACTGAGAGGTAAGGTATAATAACTAAATTGCTATGTCGAGAACATTAAAGATTGAAGCTTCTTGAATAGCAGTATGTTTGGAAAATTAAGGACAATGTTATTGTACTCTGGACATAAAGAGGCTTCTTTTTCAACATTCCTAATGAAGACAAATCAGCATCACTCAATGTGAAAAGTAATACCAACTTTTATTTTCCAATTTCTTGTCTGTATTTTTTCTATGAACTTGTTGGGCGTGCTTTTGTTGTAAATAGCAACTTCCATCTCTCAGTTTGTAAATTGAGGATTTTTTTTGGGATAATTGGTCCCTACATGATATATTCTAACAAGACCAAACAAAGAAACCGGGCTAGTCACATAAATATATCCAATAAAACAAAGGAGATGTATATCAACAAAACAAAGAAACTGTGCTGGTCAATATAATAAGAGAAAGCAAGAACATAAAACAATCAGGACAGACATTTCTGCTTTTCAAGAAGTGCATCGGTGGCTGTTAGTTTTCAAGAATAATCATGTCGAGATACATGCTCTTTGTTGATGTAGGTTAGGACATTATGTGACAAGGCGAAGGAGATATTAATGGATGAAAGCAATGTTCAGGTATGAGCTCTCTGTTTTTTTCATGGTGGGATTCCTTTTTGTTTTCTACCTATATATCTGCTTGTTTTCAATGTCATTTTGGTTAACATCAGAATCTCCATGACTCCATGAACGGTGAACTGTTGGCAAACATGCTTTTTAGCCTACTTTGGAAAATCGGAAGTTGCTGTTTTTACTTGACAATAAATATCTATAAGCTACATGCTTTTTGAGATCTTATCAGAAATTCTAGCTGAAAATAGTTGTGGTGACATAACTTGTAACTTCTATTCTGATTAACTCGGCTATTGTCATAATTGTCTATGGACTTCCTGTACGTGTGCAGCCAGTAAGAAGCCCCGTGACCATCTGCGGTGACATTCATGGCCAATTCCATGATCTTGCTGAACTTTTTCGTATTGGAGGAAAGGTATTCCTTTGCACGTCTGATTCATGTTTTTGTGCTTGACCCGTCTATGTGTGAGTGTGAACAAAATTTTGAAGGACGTGGTTAATGACATAGGGAGATAAAATACGTAATATTCAAGCTGGATTTAAGACTATTAGCTATTCACATGGCTATGAGGCTATCGAGTTGTTTTACCTGCTGTGCCCTATTTTTTTTGTTTTTATTTTTGTTTTTGTTTTTTTTTTACTTCTTCTAGTTCTTAGTTCTTACATGATTGCATCACATTGATATCATATCTAACGACATGACAGTGCCCGGATACAAACTACTTGTTTATGGGGGATTATGTTGATCGAGGGTATTATTCTGTGGAAACTGTCACGGTAAGATCTCCAATCATGCCTGCCTTGTGTGCCGTGTATCTATTTTGTATATACATCTGTTTGACTTTTTACTTTTTTATAACTAGAAACTGTGGCCATTAGACGAGTGGGCCATGGATGGCTGTAGATGCCATACTATTTTACACGTTCTACACTTGGGTTGACTGTTGATACAGTAATTTGTATCTTGTATGAAAAATCACGAATACCAACATCTCTAATGACCAAGCTCAACCATAGTGTAGAAATGCAAGAAATAATTATTTCTTAGAGTCTTAGATTCTCCCAGCACAAACGCATAATTGGTTATGGAAGGAAGGAGATTGTGAAATGACTGAAGTTCAATTAATATGGTTGAAACACCTCCTTTAGCCGGGCCACTTACCAGATGAACATGCTTGTGCACAGTTCTTGGGTAAGGGTCGTGACCCGTGAGGGTCCAAAGGGCCCACAGTTAGGGTTGTTGGGCTTGTCAAGCTTTTGTGATAAATATTGCTTAGATGCACAGTAACCTTGCGATGACATGATTGTAGCGAGTTAATTGAATTACAATGGAGGAGAATACAGGCAGCCATTGTATATGGATAGTTTAAGCATCAATTTCTTGCTAAAACATTCTTTTATTCTTTGTATAAATGCTGAAATGTGTTAAGAGGAAACATAATATTATATACACGTTATGGGTTGATAAACTTTTTTTTTGAAAAGGTTTGATTCCGCATCAAGTTCACATTTGGACTGCACTTAGTTGAAATTTAAAGTAAAAGAATAATTCTATTTTGGAAAAGATTGTAGTGATGCTTCTGCTACCAATGTATTATATAAGTAGTATGAACAAAATCTTTTCTCATTCAATGGTGAAATTTACCTTTTTTTAACATGTTAAGGCTATCTTGACTGATAACAATGTTCTTTGTTCAGCTCTTGGTGGCTCTGAAAGTACGGTATCCTCAGCGAATTACAATTTTAAGAGGGAATCATGAAAGTCGGCAGGTATTTTGCTCACTTGTTTATTTTTTCCTTGCTAGAATGGAATCAAGTACTTTTGCAGCCATGGTTTTCTTGTTATCTTGTAATAACTAACAAATGGGCAAGAAACATAATTTCTTGATGGTATCAGTGATGACTTGACTTCACGGCAATCAATTGAACCCACCTGTAATTTTAACAGTTTTATATATGTGATTTTGTGAATCCATGTATAATGCTAATGTAGAGAAGGAAGTGATAACTTTTAAATGTTTTAGAAGAAGTTATGAAGGTAGAGAGACAAAATACAATTGAGAAAGGTTGGCACTGTTGTCTAAGGTTGACAAGTTTCTGGTTTGTTCTTTCTACACTATAACAAGCATTATTACCCATGGGTTGTCGATCAAATCCCATATCCCTACACTGCTACACACACATACATCCGTGAGCCTGTTAAGTGTGTTTTCCAAATTCTCTGTTTTAAAATCTAACTAGTTTTTTTGTTTATAATCGGACTATTTTTTTATATGCAGATTACACAAGTCTATGGATTTTATGACGAATGCCTTCGGAAGTGAGTTTACTTCACCCTTTTGTTTACCCCACCTTTTTTTCCTTGTATTATTCTGTTGGCTGGGGGCAAACTTCATGAATGCTTCATTTACATCAAAGTTGCTCTTAATTTTTGTCTGCATGCATAGCAGTCTATTGATCGATACACATTCTGGTCTGATAGTTGGGCATTCATTGTACTAGAAGTCCAACACTCTTAGTCTCTTATTCAAGTTGGTGTATTGTTGCTGGTGTATATTTTAATTGTTGATCTACAGGTATGGCAATGCAAATGTATGGAAGACCTTCACAGATCTGTTCGATTATTTCCCACTGACTGCATTGGTTAGTATCCCTGTGTTTTCATCCATTAGAGCGACAATTTTTTATTAACGTTATCATCCAAGTTCTACACGTGTATTTTTCTTCTCTTTTTCTACCCACTAAGTTTTGGATAGCAACATCTTGACTTGGTAATTGCTTGCATGATATGTTTGTTTTTTTATGCATACTGAATGCCTTACTTTATACCCTTGATGCCAGGTTGAATCAGAAATATTTTGTCTACATGGTGGGTTGTCACCATCTATTGAAACCCTTGATAATATAAGAAATTTTGATCGTGTTCAAGAGGTTCCACATGAAGGTCCCATGTGTGATCTTCTATGGTCTGACCCAGATGATCGTTGTGGTTGGGGTATCTCACCCCGTGGAGCTGGTTACACTTTTGGCCAAGTATTTATCTGTTCTTTATATATCTCTGAATGCTAGAGCACCAGTGACGATTTGTTAACTTGTCTTATAAAATGCTATGATACATTTACAGGATATCTCTGAACAATTTAACCATACCAACAGCCTAAAGCTTATTGCTCGAGCTCATCAACTGGTCATGGAGGGATTTAACTGGGGACATGTAACTTTTCTTTGAGCTCCCTTTTGAATGATGCTGTTGTTGCTGAAACTTGTTTTTATACCTTGACTTGTGGTTGACAGGATCAAAAGGTGGTCACTATCTTTAGTGCGCCAAATTACTGTTACAGGTGTGGAAATATGGCTTCTATCTTGGAGGTTGATGATTGCAAGGGCCACACATTTATCCAGGTTTGTCTCTCTCACAAATATGAATAGACTCTATAGAAAGGTATCATATTTTAACCTCAAAGCCTGATGGCATATTACTGCTAAGTTGCCTGTTCAGGATTAGTATTTCTGCCTTCCAACAGGTCTTTTTTGGGATTTCTTAATAAATGCAAATTTAATTCTTTAGCTGAGCTCTAATCCAAAAAGTTGCCTTTTTATCCATCAGCAACCGCTATAAAATGGTAGTAGTATTATTTCCGATCTACAATATTTCTCTTTTAGCCAATGCTGAGACTTAGAAAGGTCATGTTATTTGGCAAATACTTCATGTCTAGTCAAATGGTGAGCAATTGGCAAATGTAGACAATTGGTTGATTGAATTTATGATTTGTTATTCCAGTTTGAACCTGCTCCCAGGAGAGGAGAACCTGATGTAACCAGAAGGACACCCGATTATTTCCTGTAACTCAAGTGTCCAATGCTTGTGATGATCCTTGAAGTGAATGGTTTTTTGCTACAAAGTTTTTATCTGATAGAAGGTAACAGGAAGGGCTTGGACTTGTATATTGGACATCTTTTGGGGCCTTCTTCACATTTCAAGTTACACTCTTAACCTAGGACTATGCCGTCATACCGTCTGAGGATGTAATCTATGATTATTTCATTTTTGTAGATTTTTGTGTCTACTTATGTATATCGACCATGTTTGTATTCTTGGCACTTGATTTGTATCGGCTATTCTGGGTTGAAGATGGTAATATGCATCTGCAATTGCAACGATTCGGAATCAGGTTCTTCATTTATTTGGCTTGTGGCATTACTTGTTTGAGTTGCTTTGAAGACAAAGCATGACCCCCCTGGAACAACGTTTTGCTTAGCATTTCCACATGCAGTTACCAAGCAAGGGGTGGCAAAGCGTCCATGGCCTGTTAATATTGGTCTGTAAGGACTTTGGTGTGGTTATGGTTCGTCATTTGGATCGGTTAGCGAAGGAACTTGCTTCACATTAACATCGAGAATTTTATCACTTCATAAGTTTTAATTAATTAAATTTTTTCCTTTCAGTTTGTCAAAATATGTATTTTCGCTTTATATTTGTAGCATACTTCTTGCTTTCTAGGTATTTTACATGGCTGGTGATTTTGATCCTCGAGGTTGGATGAAATATTAACTTAAAAATTATCCATACCATGTCATTTTTCTTTAAAAATGAGTCAAATGTATACTTGGTTAACAGAATAATGAGAATGTTGCTTAGTCTATCCAAAATTTTTACCATGATATTAAATGGACAAGTGACCAATGATGCTTTTACCTATTTTTGGTAATCAACCCAATTTAATACACAAGGATTTGACTTTGTAAATGCAAAATAAGCTTGATTTCATGTAAATGATCATATTATGAATGCGATCAAATTAACAAACCTTACGTGTGGCTACATTGTTTTATTTTAAAATTTATATGTTAATTCTATTAAAATTCTGTCAAATTTGATTCAATAGCAAGTTATGCCTTTTAACTAATGTACATAATATTAGTATAAAAAATTAGGTTGTATTGTAGATAACAATATGCATGTATGCAGTTTTTGTTATCTCACAAATAGGATGAAGTGTTGAAAGTATAGAGAACAATATGGGACTACAAATAGACTTGTACATAGAGAAGTCCCCTTAAAGCATTATTTTATCTTGTGTACCATACACATACTAGTATCCTAAAAATATAGTATGTTTGTATCAAAAACAAGTAAGAGAGAAAACCTCTTCACACATTCACATTTTAGATCGGTTATCACATGGTAAGATGAAGAACACGCTTTTTCCGAGCACCTGCTTTGCCCTTAATAAGGTGTCCCCATACTTTTGCACAACGACTCACCATTTTCTTAAGGCTGACCCCATCAAGTCCCTTTTCACGTTGTTTCACCACCAACTGAAGCTCCTTGTCTTCCTCCGTGAAACGTTCTCCAAGCGAGCTTCTGCATTCTGCATCCTCCTCCTTTTCGCTAAGAATTTCTATGAACTGCTTCGTTCTGTTATCGTCTTCATTTTCTTCATCGTCGTCTTTCAAAGCATTCACTTTCTCCCCAAAGAGCGCTCTTGAATGCGCTTTTCGGGTTCTTCTCGACATGGTGATATCATAACGGGGCTTGGTTGGATTGGGTACACTTTCCATTTGTGTTAGAAAACTTCTCTCAATTGGAGCTCACAAATTGTCAAGAAAAGATTTATACCAAAGAATTATAATTGAGTTTAATAAGTAGGATGCTTAGTAATGAATTTAACATATCTATGGTCATAAAACTTTGGTTGGTGGCCAATTTTATCAAGTCATTGTTAATGGTAAGATGTCTTACTTGCAAATAGTGAATCTTAATATAACCTAACAAAGTTGAAGGAAAATGTGTTCCAAAAAATTGATAGAACAACCCTTCCTTAACTTTGCACGTGTGTTGTTTGTTTGTGTGATATTCCAAACATTAAAATAACAATACTACACCACTAATATATTTTAAATGAATATTATAAACGTAGATGTTATTTTAGATAATTGGTGATCAAATTATTTTTGTTAATTTATTTGGTTTAGGATGTAATATTGTTTACTTATAAAAAACGTAAACTAGTAAGAAAAATATATTTTGCATCTAAATATTTCGTAAAAAAAGATTGAATTATTGGTATATAGAGTTTTATAATATATGCACCAGATAATATTTTGATTTTCATGCAGATGATATGCATGAACAGTAATCCTTGCATCTTTGAGGGTGTTTGGTTTTGCGTTATGAACGAGATTATTAGCTTATCACGTTACAATAACACAAATAACTAGCTGAATACCCGTGCGTTGCTCGGGTGATGTGTGATGAAATTAATATTTATAATTACTTTTTGAACGGCAAAATAATCTACTCCTATTCCTAAACTACCCTTTTGTCCCAAATGGGGACTTCAGAAGTTACTTTCACTGCCTAAATTCCAACTTGTCTCCGACGGGAGTCGAAGCCGTGATCCGACACTTACACGTAACATCTCATACCCAATGGGCTAAACCCCATTGGTATTAATAATTAATTGATGTCTTGATGACAAACAAAAGTTTGTTTTTTTAAGAAAACTGTACATTGTTTGCGAAAAAATGTTACTTATATTAATCGTTAATATTAATTATTACACATAATTATATTTGAAGTCTATAAATATCTAGTTTAATACATGTGAGTTGATCAAAAGACTGATTTTAGTTAAAAAAAAATCATGTATAAAAATGAAGTATATAGAAAAAAAAAATAATCTACAATAAAATAAAAACCCATCATTTTTTCATCAACTAATATACAAACACGTATTTGCAAAGTATTACTTAATTACAATATCGTCTAACATAATTTTATAATAACAATTTATTCAAACCAATTAATAAAATGTTATCAAACAAAGACAGTTATTATAAAAAAATTTAATTTATCTTAATAAAATCACATTGAACAATTTAAATGGTAAATGACATATCCCATTGTTTCATCCAAGGTTATCAAAACCGCGATTTAAATCGTAGGATCGTACGATCCTACGATCTTACAAGTGGATTTCGATCAGGATCGCTAGTAGGATCGATTTTGGGTAGGATCGTAAGCAAGATCGTAGGATCGTTAGTAAAATCGTAAGATCGTACGAAGATCCAATCCTACATACGGTTTGTTTTCGTAGGATCGTTAGTAAGATCGTTCGTAAGATCGTAGGATCGTTAGGCCCCTCCATCTGACCGCGTATTTTTTTGAATCCAAGGTATCAATATAGTTCTGCTCATGACTGTGATTCTTGTTTCATCAAAGGAGCACTATATACGTGCCTTGAATGAATGGGTAGGAAATGAATCTCTTTTGTTTATGATACAATACTGTGATATATGATATTTAATTTCGGTAGGATCTTACGATCCCGATCCGATCCTACGATCCCGATTTTGCAATGACAAAAACGATCCTAGGTAATATCTCGATCTTGACAACCTTGGTTTTATCTATAAACTAATTTTTTAATCTATATTAATTAATATATATCTATAGATGAAAAATTTAGAATAATCAACTATTCATATCTATTTTATAAAACTATAAAAATAATAATTTTGAATAATTAATGTTTAATTGTAATTTGTATATGTAAATAAATATCCCATTAATTTTTGCAAGTTTGTTAGTTTGATAGGATTGCTGATGTTATCCTATTATTTTTTGAATTTTAACAAATTATATTGCGTCAAATCAGCAACCTTAATTTTCTCAATTTTAACCAATCATATTGTGTCAAATCAGCCTTAAAAATAGGGATTTCTACCAATAATATTGTGCCACGTGAGCATTTTTCTCACTGCTCCATCGGCAATATATATATATAATTGGTTTAAAGTGTTTGGATTGCATACGTTATGTGATTATTTGCATTTAGTGTTAATCCTAACACACTTTTTCATAAGTTAAAAAAAATGTAGCTTATTTTGCTTAATAAGTTATTATTTGGTCATTTTACAAGTAAAAACGCAAATCCAAACACTTTAAAACTTATTATTTGATAATTATGATAGCAAATAGCAGAAGCTAAACCAAACACTGTTTTCCGGCAGCACTTTTTGTTACAGCTATTATTAGTTTTCAAAACGCTACAACACTTTTTCAAACGCAAATCCAAACACCCTCTTATAATCAAGTTACGGATTTTAAAACTTGATAAAAAAATTTTCGTAGCTAACTTTGCTACCACAAACAAAGGTATTGATCCAAAGATAGAAGTGGAGCACTGGAGCATGTGCATCGTGCAACATCGTCCGTGGGAGCATGGTCCATGGGCCAGCTGACTTCGGACCTCCCTTAGTCCCATCGCGTGATTTGGTCCCAAGTCCATAAATAAAACCGGTCCATCTACCGACGCCTGTTAAAATTTTAATTTTTTTTAATAATTTTTAGCTAGTAATTTATATTTGATATTTGTAATTTTGAACAGCCTTAAAAGTTTGTCACTGACAACATTTGCTACCCTTATTCTATTTTAATTTATCTTTATACACGTTGATATTTAATATGAAGCCAATATTAGATATGCTATCTAACCATTTTAAATATATTTATTATGATAATTTTTATTATAAAAGTAAATTCGTTTCATCTGAAAAAATATAGAATGAAATCATGGTGTGAAAATAACAAAACCGTTGATGATCCTATTTAGGGTGAGGGGAGTGGATGAAACAGACCACCCCATAAGACAATGTTCAAGATCAATACAACAAAGAACATTGTCCCCCTATGAGATACCCCACTACCACCACTACCATAACGACTACGATTACTACCACCACCACTAACTACTACTACCATCAATACCACCATTATCACAACCACTACCACTATCATTAACACAGTTAGATTGCTCTACTACCATTACTAAGACTTCTAATACTACTACCACCAACAACTACTAAAACTACTAAAGTTATTTTTGACACATAACTTTTATAAGCTTTTGTTTATAAAAAGATCTACTAAAACTTAATAGTTTTTGTTCAGAATGAAAAACTAAAACTTTCATTTTCTGAAAGATTCTTCTGTAAAACGCTAGTAGAAGTAGATATTGAAAAACTCTTGAGCTTTTGATTATACACATTTACTTTTTAGCCTCCTAATAGATATAAACTATACCTTTTAATTATTATTAATGTCATCTAATATTAAAGTTACACATATATTTATTTTTACCAAACACATTTACAAAACTAAAAGTTTCAGCTACTATAGAACTTCATCTCTTTTAAAGAACTCAAAGTTACAACTAGTTTTGCATAACATACCTAGTCGTCCTGAATTTTTATATAATGTTTTCTACCGTTACTATATTTGTAAAATCATGAGGAATTTATAAATAACACACGTTTAGTATATATTTAATACCTTGGATCCTTTTTAGAATACCTTTGAAGAACATAGAAAATTTTTAAATTCAGAAATATTATTTTATAAACCGAAATGTTTGTAATAAGAAATCATAGACATTATTTGTGTAAGGTCACTTTATGGACGTTTATGTAGGAGTGATAATTCGTGTCAGGTTAGGATTGGTATGTTTAGATTGACGTGTTATTTGTCCATTTCGTGTTGACCCATTATTGACCATTTTATAGGAAGGTTTAGCAAAAAAGGTTTTTGATTTGCTCAGGTCCGACAACTAATCGGTTTCGGATTTTTGAAATCAAAATTCTTTATTAACACCACAAAATTTAAAGATTATTTTTTTCTTAAAAATAGAAATGTAATATCTCAATTAAATAAATAATTGATTATGTATATAATTAAATAATCAAAATAATTTAAAAAATTCAATAAATGATAACTTAAATAATAATAATAATTAACTCAAAAATTCAACAAATAAAAAAAAAATAATAATAAATTGATTTTTTAAAAAATGATAAACGTGCTACGTGGGTTGAAAACAGGTTGACGGGTCAACCCATAACCCATCCATTTAATTTCGTGTCGACTCATTTATGACCAGATTAATATTCATGTTGTGTTCGAGTCAAGTTACCCATGTTTGGTTCGTGTCGAGTTGTCATGTCATGTTAGAAATTTCCATCCTTACATGTTAGGAGATGAAAACTTTCAGATTTATTTAATTATTTTTAAAAGATACTATTGAAAACTTTATAGTTTGTAAATTTTACTATAACAGTTCCTTATAAAATTTAAAAAGTATATGGTTTTATGCATCATACATTTATTTTGAAACAAAAGAAATAGATAACAACTTGAATATTTTTAGGTTGTCGGGGAGGCCTTCAATTTCAATCGACCAATTGTGCATTGTGTGATATCGTTTCGGAATGTGAGAATCATCTGTTTCATAAATGTGATGTTTTTAGGAAGCTAATTGCGGACTTTAAAAGGTGGTGGGGAGTTGATGAACTTTCAAACAATGCAACCACTTCTTTACTTAGAGTCGTGAATTGAGTCTCAAAGTCACTGTATGGTTTGGATTTTTCAGCTTCAATTCTTAGTTTGCGTTGGGTTATCTGGTTATAAACTCCAAAGTTTTTCCTTCCAAGTTGCAGACGTAGTGTGTAACTCTCTTCTTAGATATACTGGATAAATTCAAGGGGAAAAGATTCGTAAAATTTTAGGCGGTGTAAGTGGCTTTGTGACTTATCTTTCGGATTTTTCATTTTGATCTTTATTATCGCCGTAGTTTGCTTTTGGTGTCGTTTTGTTAGTTGTCTTTGCCTCTAGCATGTTTCATAATAAACTAAGATAACTATCCTATTAAAATAAAAACTTGAGTATTATTAAATTGTTTTTATATTTAGGCGTTGTTTGTTTTTTAAGTGGTTAAATGTCTGAAGTTTAAAAATCACATCTGGAACTAAGAAAAGACCTTAAGATTTGAAATTAAGAGACTTTTAAATTTAGGGTTAATATCGACAAAACCCCATAAACTTTCCTTATTTTTGTGATTAATTCCCTAAACTTTTTTTTCTGATTGTTTAAGTCCCTTAATTATTTTTGTCTTATCCAAAAAACTCACTATATTTACATGTTTTAGCGATTAAGTCCCTAAACTTTATATTTTATTGGTTGTGTTTTACATACTCATCCGGTAGCCAGTCAAAAATATATCCTTTTGAATAATACAAAAATAGTTTAGGGACTTAAAAAACCGGAATAAAAGTTTAGAGACTTAATCGTGAAAATGAGAAAAGTTTATAGGATTTTTCAATATTAACCATTAAATTTATTAGACTACTTTCTTCTTTTAAAATTCAGATAAAAAGTTAATTAAGATCCAAAATTCAGATTTTAAATCAATTTCAAACTATGTTAATCGTAAACATACACATCCTTATTTTTTTTAAGGGCTAAAGCCGTACAATAGCAGTGTACTTTTTAAGGTGTATCGATATAGTACGTGTACTTTTTATATTGTTAATATGATACCTTTACTTTTTATGACCGGTTATTTCGTCTAGCTTTGCGCAGTTGTGGGAGAATCGTCAGTACGAACTTGTTCACCGTTGGATCTGTGTAAAATTTGAGGAGAAGCTTTGCAACATATAGTTCTACGATCTGGACGGTGGAGATCGTCATTGGGGATTTCTATAGAGGTCTGTTGGTGTTTGAAGTTGGCTATGCAGTGTGATTTCTCCTACCAGGTCATCACAAGGACGAGAGAGTGTATTTGATGCTTGAATTATGGAAATTTGAACATTAATAAAAAGAGAAATTTCACTCTTAACAGGTATAGCCAGTAACCGGTTACCAAAGGTATCATATTGGTATGAAAAAATATAGTACACGTATCAAATTTGAACGATTCAGAAAGTACACGTGTAATATGAATAATTAAAATAGTACACGTACCATATCGATACATTTTAAAAAGTACACAACTATTCTATGACTTTAACCCTTTTTTTAATGGTTTAGCATAAATGTGATATTTGTAAATTGGTAGTTTGTGAAAAGGATTCTATTGTGTTAATTGTTGTGTTGTCGGCATTAGATTTTGGAGTGCACATGGGCATGGATACCCGAGCCTCCAGTCTTCTCTGATAGTCAGTCATTTGTTTAAATAAAAACCCACCCCCACTGCAAAACTTTCCACTGTCGAAGCCGGACTCGCAATTCGACACCTGCCCTCCCTCATTTCTCCATCAATCCAATGTCACTTTGAGATTCGATTTCTCTTTCTCTTTCTCTTCCCCAAAATCTCTCTTCCACTCCTACCCTTTTGCCATGGTGGTACTGCTGCTCTCACGCTCTGCCATTTCCTTTCCATGGCCTCTCTTACACCCGGTGTTTTGTCCAAGCTCCTGCAGAACCTAGATAATCCAACCGCAAAAGTCCCCGGAGACCACCGCTCTCCTCTCCTCCAAGTTATCGGAATCGTACCAAAAGACGACGTTTTCGATTTTGATCCGAAAAACAAAGGCTTTTATTTGAGACTATCCGATTCCGTTCACTCCGCCTACGTTTCTGTGGCGGAATCTGATGTTGATTTCATTTTGAGTGATAAGATCCAACTAGGTCAGTTTGTGCATGTCACTCGCCTCGATTCCGGATCCCCTGTTCCAGTACTTCGCGGCCTCAAACCTGTCCCTAAACGCCGACCATGCGTCGGCGACCCAAAGGATTTGATTTCGAGCGATTCGTTGTTGATTCGGGGTAATAGTAGGGTTGAGTTCTCTAAGAAAAAGAAAGAGGGGAAAGTGAAGGAGAGTAGTACGAGAAGGCTGTCGTTGTTTAATGGGAAGATTCGTGATGAACCGGAAACGAGGAGATTGAGTTTGGATTATTCGTCGAGGAAGGGTTGGGATCGGAGTCCGGCGCCGGCGGTGAAACACCGAAGGTCTGGTTCAGAATCAAATGGAGCGTCCGCTACAAAACACGTGGAGCCTTCGTCTCCAATCTGTTCTACTCCGGTATTAATTTCAACATTCTTACAATACTGTTAAATTATGCATGAAAAACTTGTGCCATGCTTTGCAGTTTGCAACTTGTACATTTATTTATTACCAAAGTTTCCATTCAAAACAATAGTCTCCCATTAATGATCGTTGCAATAAATTTATTGCATTGATTCTGGTCTTGGTACTTGAGTTCAGTAGCCATGAATGTTGACTTTTGTTGTCTCCTAGATTTATTTTTGAATTTTGATGTTGAAATTTCATGCGGATTCATTATATATTTGAGATTTATTTGCCAGCCACATTAAATTTTGTAATTGATGTTAAAGATAGAAGAAGCATGTTGGGGATAAAAAATGGAACAAAAACTCAAATTTCGGTGCTTGAAAGTTTGTTCTTTGACATGAACAGCCGAAGTGTACCGATTTTAAGTGAAAATTAGTTCATTTGAAATGTATGCAAGTAATTAGCATTTTGAGTTGACAGAGAACAGTGGAAAGACGAAATTGTTTTTGCCAATTAGATTCTATTCTTCAAAGTTCATTATAAAATTTCCAGAATATCTTATAATGTCTAAATATCCTTCAAAAAAACATGAAGTATCCTTTAAAGAAATTTAAATAATCAAGCAGAATATGCAAAATGGGAAATAATGGGCTCCACATAGGAAATGCAAAAAGATATTTTAATGGGACGAAGGAGTATAATAAGATAGAGATTTTGGTGTTTCTATAAACTAAAAAACAATTTTGTTTTACAGAAAACTAATTTTGAGTTGGACAACGTATTCAAAAGCTATTTTATTCCCCCAATATATGGAGTAATGGTTTATCTACAATTATTGGTAATTATTCGGGTTAACTATGAAAAAAGGTAACAGACTGTCATAAATTTTTCTAATTTAAGTAACATATTATTATTTTTTTCAATTAAGGGATTATACTAATGAAAACACCAATGAATGTGACTGATAACCTTTAAAAAGTATCAAGTCAGGTTGCCTAGTTAAATGACTAGTCGAAAAGTTTTGTTGACCAAATGAAAAAACTGTTATTTTAACATAATTTACATTCTATTCCGGTAATATTACCTAGATTGATGTGTTTTCATTAGTATAATCCCCTAATTGAAAAAAAATAATACGTTAAATAGAAAAAAGTTGACGATATGTTACCTTTTTCCGTAGTTAACCCTCATTATTAATAACATCATTATTAATAACATTATATTAAACCAATCGTTATTGAATATTAATGATTATCATTGTTATTCATTACCTTTTAATACCTCTAACCAAGCACCTCGTACTTGTTTCTTTTTCCAGGTTTGTTTGGCTAGGAAGGCTTCTTCGCTGAAGGATTTAGGTTCAAAACCACCCAATGTGAATCTAACGCCTCTTAAAAACAAGAACGTGATAGTCTCTGAAAAGTTAATAAGCAAGCCCATCAAGAAAGACCTGAAAGCATCATTCGATTGCAGTACTCCTGCATCAACCAACCTTTCAAAAGTGCCCATCAGTGCTAGAAAGTGGTCTGAATTGATGATCACATGGGATTCTGTTTCACCTACTATCCGTGATCTTGGAAAGGTATTCAAATTGTTGGAATATTGACGCGTTTTTCTAGTTTATTAGAGATTTTGATGGTCTAATGTATTTGAAACGTGGTTGATCTCTGCAGGAGGTTATTTGTCGTAGGAATCTGGGATTTTCATATGCCGTAAACGCTTTAGAAGAAACTTCAGCCACGGAGAACATTCTTCAATGCTTGAGGTACAAGTTCCCTTGTCCTTTTCCTAATAACCATCCGGTTTGATGTGAAGAAATGAATTCTATGACTTTCTGATGTCCAATGTTTTCATTTTCTATTTTTTGCAGTGGGTTTGCCGAAATATGTGAACTTGCCGAGACTTCTAAAAATGCTATTGTTGAACAATTCTTGAACTTCTATCAGCAGCTTCAAACATCAGCTGCTGTAGTCAACGCCTTAATTGACTCAAAGTCAACTGCCGATAGGATGAAAAATCGACCTAGGAATAGTGCACTGTGGGTTCAAGCTGCTTTAGAAACTAACCTTGCAAAATTTACTTTGTTCACGATGGAAGAAAATAAAAAGATTTTACATAGCGAGGGAAATTACCATGTTGTCATCGAAAATGCTTCAGAGAAAATCCAGGTGGAGAATTGTTTACCTGAAAACAGGAGAAGCCCGAAAACCCAGGAGCCAGTTACTTCAAGAGTGTGGCGTGCTGGTGCCACCGTAACAAAAGAAAGTTCTGAAAGGGTAGAATGGTCCAAGGGAAATGGCTTGAAGGAAACTGCTAACTTAGCTGAAAAACTGCGATTGGTATCACGAAAATGGTTTTTGGATTACTTGGAGGGTTCTTTAAACAAGGGGTTCGGATTGAAGAAAGGAGAAGATTCAGTAGTCGCTGTTGGTATTTTGGGACAGCTCAAAAGGGTTAACGAGTGGCTTGGGGATTCGGCTTGTGGGGATGAAAAGGTGGAAAATTTGAGGAAGAAACTATATGTTTTTTTGCTTGATCATGTCCAAAAAAGCAGCCTCGTAGTTTAGCTCGAGATACAGACTTTACTACTACTGACTAAAGGTTAGGTTGTGATGGGAGCAGACTTTTCATTTTAGATGATGAAAGGATTTTGTTAGGGTTTTAGAGAATTATGTTTCTAACCAAAACTAATGAAAGATGGACAACGATTTGTAGGAGCTAGAAACTGATGGTAGGTTTTGTTTTGAACAAATGTATGAAACAAAGTTCCTGCTTTGAATCCACTAAAATGGTGAAGAATTAAAGAAATCGTAAGCTTTTGGGTGGGGAGTCTCATGCTTTGTACACGTGGTTTTCTTTCATCTGACATAAGCGTTGTTTAATAATTAAATAGTATAAATGAGCAGTTTTTTTAATATACATTTCTAAAGAGTATCATACATAGGAAAAGAAATAGAAAAACAAAAAAAAAAAATTCAAAAAATATTTAATTATTTGTCAAGTAAAGGGTTTCGAGAGATGGCCAAGAAGGTGGTGAAAATGTTGTCGATTTCTTTGGTTTAGGCCTTGGATTGGTGGACTTGGCCGAAGCCTTCATTCCTCTGCAATATTTCATGTGGTTGTGAAGCTTCTCTGGGTTGAACTGCCTCCCGCACTGCCTGCATTACTGAACGTACTGACTTTCGTGCATATAGTACAACATCTTTATGCAAGTCCCATAGTTACGAAAAGCATGTATTGCAACATTGATCGATCATAAGGACACATAGTTCGTATATAGAATCAACATTTATACAAATGGATTTACTCTTTTTATTTTTGAAATGAAATTACCAAATACAACTGTGTATATGACGATGAAAACGAAAAAAAAAAAAAAAAAAACATTAAAAGTAATGTTTTGACTTTTAAAGTCAAACATATTGTTTTCCAAATTATAAACATATTTAGTTTCATAGCAAATTTAGCTCCTGATTCACATCCCTCACCCTGTCTACATGGTGCTTCAATGAATCTGTCGATTTTTTCTAAAATCCTAAATGATTTTCATGTTATTTTAGAGATCAAAATATATGTTTTTGACCTCAAAAGTCAAATTATAATATAGAAAGTAAGAATTGAACTTACGAGCAATGTGGCCCATTGACAGGCTTGTAAGCAGCTCCATAGGTTTTGTGATTATTCGAGCCCTCCTCCTTCTTTGATCCATTTTTCCCTTCGAAGCTTTTCTCATTTCCCCTCAAGTTCTGTTCTTTACATATTTGCCCCCCATTATTTTCCTTACCAATCTTTTCGGAACCCGAATTTACTGTAGACATTCTACCATCCTTTCTTTTATTGATCACCACCACCGCCTTCTCGTTGGTGTTAGCAGTCCCGCAAGTGATCCAGTTCCGAAACATATGTGAGGCACGTGATCCCGAAAAGCGACTTGGTTTTCCCAACGAATATGTTGGTGACGGGGGAACCGTAAAACAATAACCGGCTGCACCTAATTTATTGTCACGTTTCTTGTTCTTGTTATTATTGTTGTTGTTATCATTCGGATCCTTGTTTATGGACGTTTCGTGGAAGGGATTATTCTCATTTTTGTCCTTTTGACTTCGTAGGACTTGTTCGTCTTGTATCTTTGTTGTGTCTTCGGTTGTGACGTTGGATCCAAATGAAGATTCTTCGATTTCGAAGGATGTATTCGTTGAGAAATCTGGAGGGTATTCTTTTCCTAATGACGGGTATTTTGGATCTTTTATAATGTTTACTTCAAAAGATGGTGACCTTTTTAGCTCAAAGAATTCTTTCTCGTTGTATGTATTCATACCTGTGAAATTCATATAAAAAACTTTAAACAATTAAAATGAATAAAAAACTAAAATTCATATAAATAACACTAAAATTCATATAAAAAACTGATATGTTTTTATGGTATTGGTATATTTATTCTTATACTTGGTTTAATTAAATTAAAAGCTATTTAAGCATGATAAAAATTGGGATAATTACTAAAATAGCCACATCTCACACCTCTTTATCAAGTTTTAGCCATTAAATATTCATTTTACCAAAATAGCCACATTTTATATTATCACATTTACGTGATAGCCAACATTTACGTGATATAAACTTTTTATTCATATTTTAATGTATTACGTTACAAAAGGTGTATGGTAACGTAAATGGTTGTACTTCACGTGACCACTTTTAAAATTTTGCTCATTCCCAATAAAGATACAAGTATGGATATTGAATAAAAAGTACATTTTGGAATGAACAAATTTTTAAAAGTGGTCACGTAAAGTACAACCATTTACGTTACCAAACACCTTTTGTAACGTAATGCATTAAAATATGAATAAAAAGTAAATATCACGTAAATGGTGACTATCACGTAAATGTGGTAACATAAATTGTGACTATTTTTGTAAAATTAATATTTAATGGCTAAAACTTGATAAAAGGGTGTGAGATGTGACTATTTTAGTAATAAACCCTAAAAAATTTTGACGTTGAAAATAATAAATAAATAAATGTTGAAATTAACGTACTATTTAAAGTTGCTGGGGAGGATATTATTTGGGATCCTTTAAGAACGTATTCATTGTCAGAAAGTGGAGTAATGAGATCGGCGTCCAACAGGTCTTGCCAAACATAACCTCCTTTGTACTTTCTGTAATTTATTGAAAAACAATAATATAATTATAGGGCGACCATATAATATATTATTATATTATTCATTTTAGACACATTAGTGATCAAAATCATAAAGTACAAACCAATTCTGATTCCTCAATTTTAATATCAACCACAACGTCACGTTGTGCAGATAATTTAAATAGCTATTTACGGTTTATATACAAGGATATTTGTGTAAAAATTCTCAGGTTCGATCATTTTTGTGATTAAAATTCCTATCCATTTTTCATTTTGCAAAAAACTTCCAACCGAAATAATCTCACGGAAACGGGATATTACCAATTGTAACCGATTGAAAGTCGGAGGCCGTTGTCGACAAGTCATTAGTAATATAACCACCAGAATTTTGTCGAAAAAATAAATTTCAACAAAAAAACACAGATTTGAAGAAAGAAATTAACAACAATTGTGAATTTGAATCATAAAACACCATTATCATTGTTAATAACATTATATAATTAATAGTTGTATTCTACTCATAAATTTATAACAATTAAAATTGATATCATATAATAAATGTTTATTTAATATACATTTTATATTTCATGTATAAAATTAAATTTTTTTTTGTAAATATAGAAGTGAAAAATATAAAAATAATACAAATGTAGCAGAATGTGTTCATTGTATTTATATGACATCCATACAAAATGAAGTGAGTTTCACGTTTTCGTGTTACACTAGAAAAAACAAGTAAGTTTCAGTGACACTGTAAAAAATCGGGGGCATTGAATAATCCCCCATATTGCACCCCTGAATAACCGACTATGCATGACAATATGACATATCAAATTACTGTTTATTTTTTAATGTTTATAAAAAAGTTTTTCATAATCACTTTAATGGGCACACGTTGCATTTTATTTCTCTCTCTAACAAATTTTGAACAAAAAAATGAATTATGTACTTATTTGAATGTGTTTTGATTTTCATAAACTTAGTTTTTTTAAATTAATAACCAGTTAAAGATAAAGAGAACTTTAATTTAATATGTTACTATTATTGATAAAAAGATAAAAATTGTTACTTTTTTCGGTAAGAAGAAAAAATATTGTTCCTATTATTGGTAAAAAATAAAAGTTATTACTATTAATGGATGGTAACATGATATAACAAGTTTTAAGGTCAAAGTGACTATAATTAGTAAAAAAAATACAAAGGTTGTTGCTATATTGATAAAAATAAATAAATAATGTAGCTATAAACGTTAAAAAAATATAAAAAAATTGTTATGTTTGACATATAACACACACACACACACACACACATATATATGGTTCATGTGAGTATTTAAAAAAAGCAAAGTACTTTGTGTACCTGTGAATACATGGTTTCGGATGTGAACATGTTATGAAAAAAAAGGTTATTATTATTTTTTTTCAAATTCACTTAGATACAAATAATATAAGGTTATTTGTAAAAAATTAAAAACATTTAGCGATCTTAAAAATCATGTGAACTTGAAAAGTTTATGTGAGCATGTTTAGTGTGAACATACGTTCACAACAATGCATTTAATGCTCGTTTCAACTAATTTTAGTGTGTGTGTTTTTATGTGTGAATTTTTTGCAAGTAATCTTTTATTATTAATTTAAACATAATTCTGATTTTTAAAAAAAAAAAAGGTTTTAAACGAGATACCTCAGATACTCCACAAAACTAGTAGTACTCACCAAACCCCCCACCCCCCCCCCCCTACACACACACATACACACACATGTATGTATGTATGTATGTATGTATGTATGTATGTATGTATGTATGTAATATGAATTGGGTTAAAATGAGTACCACATTTTTTGCAGGATATTAGAGGTACCATTTAAAATGATTATTATTATTATTTTTTTTGGCATAATTATGTACAATGGACATATGGACTTAATCGAAAAAAATACAATATCGATGTTTTTAATACAAAAATTCCTAAAAACAAACCTTTTGTATGACCAAGAATAACGTTGTGGCATGTCCTTTCCTCTTAGTTCTGATAGCCAACTCTTTACGTCTACAAAAATGAATTAAGTATTCTGTAAGTCGTTAAAAGGACAGTTAAGGACGACGTTAGCATATGCCTATACATGTGACATCTAACATATATAGACATCTCCTTATTGTCAATTTGTATATATTATTGTATTAGAAATCTAAAAATAATTATCACTACAATCAATACTTGAATTATTCATTAATGTTCATTCACGGTATGAAAACGATAAATTTTTTGAACTCGTTCATATTAATTCGTGGTCGTTGTATATATAATTAATACACCACACACACATGTATGCATGTATGAATGAATGTAGAGGTGTAAACGAGCCGAGCCGAGCCTGAGCCCGTTTAAGCTCGAGCTCGGCTCGTTTAAAAGTACCAGGCTCGAGCTCGAGCTCGGCTCGTTTCGAGCTCTGCGTGTAAAGCTCGAGCTCGGCTCGTGAATAGTTTTCCAAGCTCGGGCTCGACTCGTTTATTATATATTTTAATTTTTTAGTTAATATTTATATAATCTTTTATATATTATATACATAACTTTTTATTTTTATTTATTTAATCTATATATTATATATTTATTAATTTAAAAATATATTTATATATGGACTCGTTTAAGCTAGTTTAGGCTCGCGAGCTCGATATGTGAAGCTTGGGCTCGAGTTCGTTTATTAAGCGAGCTCGAATTGAGGCTCGAGCTTGGCTCGAGCTCGTTTAACTCGAGCTTTTAACGAGTCGAGCTCGAGTAGCTCACGAATAGCTCGGCTCATTTACACCCCTAAATGAATGTATGTATTAATGATTTCTAGAATTAGCAGACCCTTGTTGAGCATATGACCTTACACGAGTCATTGAAACTTATCAGGTTCAATTAAAAACTTTTATGCACCGAGGAAACAGGGAACCGCTTTATAGCCATTAGATCTGATGCATTGAAAATGTATGCATGTGATGCAACATACTTGACGCATCTCGTGATTTAACATGTCAGATGTATCTAGCAAAGTGTAGTCTCGGGAAAAATAGATATATTCAAATTAATTTTGATTTCATATTAAATTTAATATTCTAACAAATAATTAAATAATAATGGCTAAATAAATTTAATTGATACATTTACAAATTTAACAAAATGTTCACAAAAAAAGATGATGGAGATGTCGATATATATCATGTTCATCGTTCAATTCCTGATGCATTTCAGATTTATCTATACAAAATATATACAAATTTGTGATGCATCGCTGTTAATAATTATCATGGTGTTCATCATCATCGTTTTCATTCATTAATACATCGTGTTGCTGTTATGCATCATCATCATCATGTTCATTGTTTATCATCTATGTTCATCATTTATCGTCGTTCATCATTACTATCTATATGCATCAGGATATCGCTGTAATGCATTGTTCATCATATTCATCATCGGTTGCATCTCTTATTCATGTTCATTATCATCGTCGTTTATCTTCATCTTCAGACCATTATTATGTTCATCATCAAACTGAGAGATAGATGATGATGGTGGCCTAGAGAGGGAGAGGGGGAAAAAAGGGGTGGTTGTCGAGAGAGTAAGAGAAGGTTTGTGGCTGGGAGAGGAAGAGAGGGAGGAGGGAGAGAGAGGGAGAGAGAGAGAGAGAGAGAGAGAGAGAGAGAGAGAGAGAGAGAGAGAGAGAGGACGACGACGATGGTGGTTGGCGAGGATGATGGCCGAGAGAGGGGCAGCAACCGGAGAGAGGAAAAAAAGGGAGGAGGCTGTCCGAGTGAGAAAGAAAGAAAGAGGGGAGGAAAGAAAGAGGAAGGAAAATATGGAATGTAGTTGATGTTATGCTTATATTTTCTAATTTGTCTCCTAATTATCTTAAAGAATAATTAAAAAAACAAATTAGTTTTTACATATTTTAGTATTACATAACCACCATTTGTGCACCATTAATAACTAGTCTGATGCATAAAAATTTTCTGAGGTTCCCCGATGTATAAAATCTCTCAATTATATACATATGAGAAATATGAATTGAGAATTTAAAAAATCTGAAGAAGTAAAGAAGCATGAACTCATATTTCAAGTAAGGAGGCCGGGGTGAACATGTAATATGGTATAATTGTAATAAACTGTAAATTAAATGGTTATAAACGAAATTTAAAAAGGATAAAATAGGTATAGGAAATGTTTAAATTAATATCATCCTTTTTTAGGTCACTACTTTATCTATTCCTAAAAAGAAAGAAATTATTTGTCCATCCAAATTCAAAAGCATTTTCTGAGATTTTAAGGTTTTTACATTTAGTTTTATATACACATATTTATTTATCAATAATATTCTAAATGTTGTAATAAATATTCATTTGCCATTAATAATTTTGAATATTTTTATAAGATATTCATTTTTGATTATTTTTCAGTGTGCCTATTTTTCAAAAAGTTCATTAATGCATATTTCTTTGTTTGTTTAAATTTTAGTTTTGGAATATTCATTTATGGATATTATTAGTGGTATATTTATGTGTCATTTTTGAAAATGTTCATATATCATATATATACTTTTCATTGATATGATTTTTTGTATAGTAAAAATATTCACAAACAAATGTTATGGAGGTTTGAATTTTTTTGAATGTTGAAATATTTATATGTACGTGTTTTTTTTATTATTTATATTCTTACTTATCAATTTATGTGTGCTAAAAAGTATTCATATTTGAATATTTCATGTTATGCATGTTAAGTTATTGATTAAAACATTAATATAAAGTTAATAAAACAAGTAATATTCATCTATATGGATATTTTTTATTTTGTTAATTGCCACTACAAAATAAGGTAGCCAGGAGATTAGGAGGAAAATAAGGTATGCTTAGAAAAACTCTAAATAATAAATTGATCGACAATGTTGAAATTGGAAATGGGCTGCATGATTTAAATATAAAAGTTGAAAGAAAGGTAAATAAAAAAGGAACATATGTAATAATGTTAATTACGAAGTTTGTTTTTATTTAAGGAGTTTGTTTTAAATATAGAAGTTGAATAAATGAGATATTCAAGGAGTTTGTTTTAATTTGTACATATTAACTAGTTTATAACCCGCGTATTACGTGGATATTTTTAATTAAACTTATTTATATAAAATGTTTATGAGTAAAAATAAAAACATACAAAAATAATAATTGTGTTTATTTTTTATTATTTACAGATTAAAAAATAGAGTATATTTATCTTTTATTTATTATAAACTGTAATTATCTTTTTAGTGAACGTAGTAGAGGTGACACGTGACATTTGATGTTAGCCTGTATATACATAATAATAATAATTTCCACAACTAATTCAAATTTTTACATTTGAGACTAATTATGATTATTATGGATAATAATAATAGATATTTATTTTAGGTAAACATTAATTTTAAATGTTACAAAATCTAATTTATTACTAATTAATTAATGAAAAAAATAAAGTCAAAATTTAATGCAATTAAGTTTAGGTGTTAAATTTGGAAAAAGAGGTGGAAAAATAAATTTTTCTTGTATTGTAGAAGTGACATATGACATGAATTATTTTGTTTTATTATAATATATAGGTCAACCCATATATTACATGGGTTGATTTAGAAAATACATATTTTTTATATTTTAATAAATTATTATAAAATTTATATATAATTAAAATAAAAAAATTGAAAGCTAGCTAAATGAAAGATAAAAAATACTTAGTTGTTTGATATTAAATAAAAAAATATTATTATATTGTATTATTAAAAACAGATAATATGTGTTTGCAAAAAATGTTTCTTTTAATTTTAATTAACTTCAAATATGAAATATCAATGTAAAAAAAAACTTCAATTATGTGAATGTGTATATATTTTGAAAATGATAAAATATAAAAATGGAATATCTGAAACAACAATCAAAATTTATTATATTCACAATTGAAGTTTTTTCAATTAATTTTAAATCTTGTTAGCAAAATAATTAACAAAAATTTTTAACTTTATTTACTACACTTCTACATTTAAATCCAAATTTTTACATTTGAATTTAACTATGATCATTAAGGATAATAATGACACATATTTATTTTAGGTAAAAATTAATTTAATATTAATTCATTAATGAAAAAATTAAAATCAAAATTTAATGTAATTAAGTTAAGGTAGTAAATTTTGAAAATGCATTAAAAAATTACATATGTATAATTATTGATTTTAAATAAGAGTATAAGAGACATTTCATAAATAATTATGAGTTGTTATTAATCTGGACCATTGATTCTTTCCATCCAATGCCCCAGAAATTCCAAGTGGTTTTCTTATTTTATATAGTATTGATTACAATTTCTTTAATAATTGAAAGAGAGATTATAAGGTTCCATAAAATTAAACTAAGCTAAGTTGATTTGTTATTTACCTATATACCCTTTTTTTATATAAATAAAATAAAAGACTTTCATATTAATACTTTAAATTAACAAGCTTCTCAAATGATGTCTAGAGTTTACTTACATAAAGGGTGTGGTGAAATGAATTACTAACCTCTCAAACGAACTCCATTATGTGAGAAATTGTGAATGCGGATGAGATGGGGTTCTTCAATATTGCCATTACGGCTAAGAAAATAGACAATATAAACTTTCCTCATTTGTACCTCCATTAATTTTCTGCAACAAGCCAAAATTTTTTTTACAATATAATATAAAAAACATATATACACAAAATATTAATAATAGAGGGTGTTTGGATTTGCGTTTGAATAATTGTTGTAACGTTTTGAAAACTAATAATCAGATAATAGCTGTAACAAAAAGTGTTGTCGGAAATGTATTGTTTGGTTTAGCTTTTGCTGTTTGCTATCATAATTATCAAATAATCAGATTTTAAAGTGTTTGGATTTGCGTTTTAACTTGTAAAATGACAAAATAATCAATTATTAAGCTTTTAAGCTACAATTTTTAACTTATGAAAAAGTGTGGTAGGAGTAACGCTAAACGCAACTAACTTATTAATAACGTATGCAATCCAAACACTTTAAACAAGAGTCCTTCTCCTAATTTGGGATGAACTCTTTTCACACTAATATGCCCATGTAACGAGACAGGCTAAAACAAACTTATGGTCAAATTGTTTTCTCATTAACTAAGTGACCGCACTATGTTGGATACTCGGAGCTTGTTTAGATTTGCGTTTAAAAAGGTGCTGTAGCGTTTTGAAAACTAATAATCTATTAATGGATGTAACAAAAGGTGTTGCCGAAAATGTAGTGTTTGGATTAACTTCTGCTGTTTGTTATCATAATTATCAAATAATCAATTTTAAAGTGTTTGGATTTGCATTTTAACTCGTAAAATAACCAAATAATCACTTATTAAGCAAATAAACTACATTTTTTAACTTATGAAAAGTGTAGTAGGATTAACTCTAAACGCAAATAATCATTTATTAACGTATGCAATCCATATACTCGATTTAAACCAATTATTTACGTTATTATAATGTCTCTTATACCTTTATTTAAAATCAATAATTATACCTATGTCATTTTATCTTTCTTTCCTAATTGAAATCAATAATTAAAATTATATAAATAACATTTATCTTTCTTTCCTAATTTATTTCCTTACATTAATCACTTCAATTTATTATATTAAAAGCAATTAACTAATAGGCTGCTAATAACTAAAACATATATATTGTCTTTAAAATTCGAAACATGCATATAATAATTGTAATAATTTTGTATAATTTATATCTTAAAACATAATAACATATATTTATTTATTTATATAACATAACTTTTTTAGTTAAATCATATTTGTATAAAATGTTGACAAATTAGATACAATTATTCATTCATATATTTCATATGTTTTCATTCATAAATATTCTACAAAAGTATTGATTTTAAAATTTAAACTAATTTATAGAAATTATCATTTCTTTTTATCAATTCCAAAAAATCTGAATGAAAATATGAATTGATATAAATAGTACACTTAATAATCTAGCTAATCTATATATCTATATATAATAAATACTAATAAAAGAGTAACTTTACTCTTTTCTTGTGAAGTCACGTGCCATCACTATGAATCGATACATGACATTCATTTGTTTTAAAAATAATAAAGAAACTTAATTGAATTCTATTCAAATCTAATATAATCTACTTCTAAACTCAAATCAAATCAAACAAAATCTAATACTCTTTTCTTGTGAAGTCACGTGCCATCACTATGAATCGATACATGACATTAATTTGTTTTAAAAATAATAAAGAAATTTAATTGAATTCTATCCAAATATAATATAGGGAAAATTATGCAAAAAACCATCAAAGTACAAAAAATTTTCGATTAAGTCCCCATTTCATTTTTTATTTCTGATAAGTCCCCAAACTTCTTAAACCTTTTAAATTGGTCCGTTAACCTGTTATAACAGGTTAACATGCTTAAACCTATTTTGCAAAACCATCAAAGTATAAAATTTTTTCGATTAAGTCCCCATTTCATTTTTTTCCTCTATAAGTCCCCGAACTAATTAAACCTTTCAACTTTTCGATAAAATAAAACGAATTTTTTAAACTTTTAAAAACGACGATGTTTATTACGATGACAGAGCATGCCATGTTTGTCTAGACCAAAATAAGTTGGTTTGAAAACAATATTTTTTCAAAACGACGATGGTTGTTTGAAAATAATAAATTTTTATAAAAGTCCGTTATTCCAGATAACATAAGTTGGTTTGATATAATAACATAAATGATTATTATTTCGACCCTATGTTTGTTTAGACCACAATTTTTAAATATATTTAACTAGTTCACCCCGACTAAACTTTAAACAATAAAAAAGATCGTTTTGATTTATCATTTTGTTTTATTTTTTTTGCATCCACATATGTGTTACATGAATGTCAATTGAACAATAACTTAAATTGATAAAACAACAAATAATATGAGTTTCATCAAGATAAGGAATTTATGTGGCAAAAAAGTTAGTTGAGGGATTTATAAGACAAAATAATTTAGTTAATGGATTTATAAGACAAAATTATTTAGTTGGGGGACTTATCGAAAAAAATCATAGATTTATAAAATACACGTAAGCAATTGCAACCCGCTTAACAGGTTACCAGTAACTTTTCTTGAAAAAAACACCAAATTCGTGATTTTTATTTAGTTAAGGGACTTATCAGACAAAAAAATTGATTGAGTGACTTAATCGAAAAAAAACTTGTAGTTTGATGTTTTTTGTGAAATTTTCCCTATAATATAATCTACTTATAAATTCAAATCAAATCAAACAAAATCTAATATTCTACTAATTTATTAATTATAATATAATATAATAAAAGTTTAAAAAATATAAGCAAATAATTATTATTCATATATATTTATATAGTTTTGTTTAAAAAAAAAATAATATTTATATCTTTACCTTTTAATTTATTAAATATATATTAAAAATATTCGCGTAATACGCGGGTAATAAATTAGTTTTATTTTAACTTTTGAAATCAATATTTGTTCTTAATTGTTGATTTTTTGAGGTCTTGATCAGAATACAATTATACATTGACGGATTATTTAATTACTAGTATATTCAGGGTGACCCGGTCAATTGTCCTTTACTTTTTTATTCAAGTATTGAAAAAAAAAAATAGCTATTTAACTATGATGTTAATGTACTAATGTTGTAGCTTTTGTCACCAAGTTAAGCTATTTAGCTACGTTCATATGGTGTTTTTTGTACACAAAAATATACATTTTACCCTAGATGAATTTTCGGCCACTTAAAATGTTCAAGTTTCGTCCCTGCTTATACGTACTATATATACATATCAAATCATAATCATGAATTCAAAATAATAAACATATATGTTTAGAAAATGGGGAATAAATTAATTAATGATTACATAAAATTAGTATGATCATTATTTAGATGATATATATACATGCACAGTACTATATATAAGAAAATTAAGCAGTCAACCTAACATTCTTAATAAATCAGATGGAATATTAATCTTAATATATCATAAATTGAAATTCAAGCATCAAGACCTTGTTAAGGAAGCTCCATTTATTTTTGACAAATGATTTGGTTGAGACTTTGTAAAGGAATCTCCATTAATTTTTCGACCAATAAAATGATAATTAATTAATTAATCATTATTAATTAATAGATACTCATAGTTAATTTTAACAATGTTTGTCCCAAGATGGTTGTTGCATGCATGATGGTTGAACTTTGGCCTGGCGGTAAGAGATGGAGTTATAATCGAGAGGTTATGAGTTTGATTCCCGTCGGATGCAAGTTGAAATTTAGGTGGTGAAAGTAAGTCTCTTGTTAGTAAAGGAGTAGTTTAGAAGTAGGAGTATGATAGTTTGACGTTCAAAAAAAAATGCATGATGGTTAATTGGCTAAAAAACTAAAATAATATAGAAAATGAAAAGTAATAATTATATATAAAAATTATAATAGATGTTAGGTCGATGTTGATGTGTTATGGGGCTAATTCGCAGATATTACATAAATTAAACACCATAAGTCTAAGGTGGAATTAAATTAATACTAACAGTTTAAGTAAATGATGACACATAAAACAGAAAAACCAAAAGAAATGCAATCATGTCAGACTAGAGTCCAAATATTTAATTATTATTTCTAATTTTACTTTAAATAAATTATTTAACAACAAACTAACACACATATTATGATATGTTATCATACTTAATTTTGTCCTAATTAAGTGAAACTTGGATTAATTATTCACCATTTGGTTACAAATTAAAAAATTTGGATATGTACTACTAGGCTAAATGCTTGTATTTTTTGAATGGCAAATTTAAGGAGATTTTATTAAAAGAATAGCTAGCGAGAAGCTAGAATCAAATGCATGTTAATTGGTGTTTAGTATAAATTAGACATGATCTGAACAAATTTACCATAAGTGTATGTGCATATATATATATAGGCTCATATTTATTTAATTAAGATGATCTATATATGGGGTTTGAGATGAAAGTGATTTCAACTGTCTAAGAAATTATTACAAAAGTTGTTTAATGAATAAATGACAAATTTCGTCATCTTAAATGCTGATTTGCTAAATCTTTTTCAAAATGGATGGGCGACTGGGCGTGCTTTATTTAGTCCTAGCTAGAACATGCTCTCCCAAGTGACAATGCAGCATGCATGCTACAAAGCCACAAAGGTTAGGTTTTCAATTTTCAATTATTTATTTTCTTGTTTTTATATTAGCAAGTAGAATCATATCAATTAACTAATAATTTCTAAACGCATAATTACTTTAATATCCTTGCTAGGAGATCGACTACAAATTAAGCATCGATTAAACTAAAATTCCACCAGTTCAATAAGGCTGAACTTCCAACTTGAAACCTGGACTCACCAGTCGCATGCAAGGGTGTTTATATAAGATTGCATGTTCAACAATACACTTGGTTTGTTGTAATGTTTATAGATAAATTAAGTGGATTTTGTCAAAGAATTAGTTAATTTATATCAACGGTGAAAGTTGGATTTTTCATTAATTTCCTCTCTAATTAATTATGAATCCCAGATTTTAACGAACCAAACGATAGCTACCTAGCTATAGTACGAATTATTATATATGTACGAGCATGCTAAGGATGGATCGAGTCTCTTATGAGTTAATAAGATTTACCTAGCTATAGCTATGAAGTATGAACATTCACTTGGGTAAAATATATGATTTCAAATAGCATAAAGATTTAAGATTTTAATTCTTGATTTCTTGTGTCTTCTCCAAAATTTTCAAAAAGCTTAAAATGTCCAAAATAAAACCCATGATATAGTTTATATTTTGCATCATAAAAGAAAAAGAAAGTATAAATACTTGACCTTTTAAAGCTACGCTCCTTTGCAAGAGGCAGTTCTTCCATGAGACTGAATAATTAATCACCAGATTAATCTTCTGTCTCTTTTTTTTTGTTCCGAATTAGCATATAATTCTGAGAAGTTTTAAATGCAACATGAGATGAAGACTTCATGTGAGTATATGTGACAATTACTAGGGAAACATTAATTATGATCGATCATAAATATATTCATAGAGTTTATGTATGTTATGTACTGACATGTATAGAACACAAAGCTAGCAAATTAATATATATATATATATATATATATATTAATTTATTTAGCTTTCAGAATTTAATTAACTAGAAATATTTAAGATTCAAGTTTAAGAATTCAAAGTAATTAAATACGAATAGCTAGCTTACATATCAAACAGTAGGTCAAACATAAAACAATATATTATTGAACATGGAAAAAGAAAGTGAAGGTTCTTACATAATTGCTACTGAATTCGAGTCAAATCGAGAGCTGTCCAGGCCTACAAGTGCGTACCATTGTGTGCTAATGAACGGATGACAAGAATGAATATATGTTAGTAGCTCCTTAAAGATCGAGTTAATTTCGATGTTTTGATTGGAATTTTGTATGTGCAGTGTGTGGAATTGAAGAAGGTCATTGATGTTTGTTTGTATATATATACACACACACAATATATATATATAACACAGAAGAAATGAAAAGAAGTTGGGGTTTGATAAAGACAAAAATTAAGGTCGTTGTTAAGACGGTGGTGGTGGTGGTGGATGGTGAAATCCACGCAGCTAGTTGAAAAGTCAGCGTGCCGTTTTAGTCCAGATGATTGCTTATAAGCCAGGTTTTGTTAGGAAAGCAATTAAAAATGAAATAGGATTCAACCTTTAATCTAGCTATAATTATTAATTATCTCTATTACGTCACAAATAATAAGATAACAAAATTATTAGAAGCCAAAGATACACCTATTACATAGCGCACAAAAAGGTATCACTCTTAAAAATAAATTTTTTTCATAAACATGTTTAATACTTTAATTAACGTTACACAGATGATATATAAATTTCACGCACATTCACACTTTCTAAATGCATGAAATCATGCACCACATAAATGTACGTTCACATATATGTAAAATTATATAAATGTACGTTTACATCATTTTTAAGGAGATAGAAGATGTGAATGCATGTAAGTGGACTTTACATATCATCTTTATAATTTTAATTAAAACATGTTTATGAAAAAATTAAAAAAAAAACTTTTCTAAAGGTTGGTAAGTTACATAATGAGTGATATTCTCTCGAACCATATACATACACACACAACCTTACAAATAAATTATTTTGTTTAAAGTTGAATTTATTATTTTAAAATCTATTATAACTATATATAATAAAAACTTATTTATAAAATTAACTAATTAATAACAAAAACTGTTGTAATACTTTTGATTAATTTATTATTTATAAATTTTTCGTTCGTATCATATTGAATTCAAACTTTCATTAGTTCATTTTAGAACAAAGAATTTTTTTGGCTTAGCAGAAATTAACAATGATACAATTAATACTGAAATTATTGTAACAATTGATAATAATTAATACTGTAATACTTGGATAATTATGGGTCAATTGAAGTTTTTCATAAACATTACAATTAATTTCATAGTGATTTTAATAATCATTTCGCTTTTTATCACCAACAAGGTGAATCAAATCACGGAATAATGTATGTGCGTTAAAGTATCTATTTATTTATCAGCTACATGTATAGCAATTAGAAACTAACAACGTACATACGTAAACCAAAAATAAAAGGCTTCTATATATCCCAAACCCAAACGAACATCATTAAAAGATTTACCAAAAGAGTTGGGGAGCTGCTACATGACTATGAGCTCCAAAATCAAGTAGCTTTAAGTCGTCCTTTCCGAAGAGTTTTACGTGGAAATAAAAAATAGTTACATTTAAAAAAATAACGATGTCCCGTTTTTATTCACAACGTAATCAATATTTTATTCACTTACCTTCGGTCCATTTTTCACAAGCATGTTATCGTTTATACTCTTATGTAATCAATTTCTATAAGAGTAGAATATCGTGTGGTGTGGACAGATCGATATCATTACGGTGACGTAGTCGCACACACATCAGGATAATTCTATGTAATTCAAGGCTTTGTAATTGTAAAGTATTGCTTTTTTTTTTTTCATTAAATTTTTGGTCATTTAAATAATGTAAGTAATTAATAATAAATAAAATTCAATTATATGAGTTAATTATTAACTACAAACTAGTACGTATGTTGGTTATTTGTAATTTAAATATAATTAAATAAATTAATATTTCTCATCCCCACTCCAGTTATTTTTCAGTTTAGGACCAGTAGGACCATCTTCACCAAAAACTTCATTTGGAAGCCCCCTAACAAATTTGTCAAATGCACCTCTAAAAACCCTTGGCAAAAGCTTCCTTACTTTCTTGATCTCCTTTGTAATGTCATAGCTTATTTTTGGACCCCATTTTCTACTGTAGTTCAACCAGGGTGGCTCAGCCACCATCGATCCCAGATACTCTGCTGCCACAACCGTCGGCCGCACTCCAGTATCCATCACCACGTTACCCTTGGCTGTGTCGTTTCGTATTCCTATCACACCACTTCCTTGTAAAACCTCTCCAGGTTTTGGGTAAAAAGCGTGGCCGTGTAATGATGCATAGGCCACGGCTTTATTTCCATTTTCAAATTCGAGTGCTGAAGAGTTTATCATTTGTCCTCCACTATGTTCCGAGAAGTAAACACTTTTTAGCTCCCCATTGTAATTACTAACCCTTAATGTCAAATGCTCCCAATCACCAACATGTTCACCAATTCTTCCTAGGGAAACATTGATGATTCCCACTTTTGCCCTTGCCGGACCGTTAAAAGGGTAGAATACCCACAAGGGTATGTCAGTAAATGTTGCCCCGAACATTGGTTTTATGTGAAAATATGCACCAGCATGTTCTATATCACCTTTCTTGACCCTTTCTTTAGCTGAATTATCGATAGGGAGGTCTAACCAATATGAGTCATCATTGGTACCGCCTTGTGGTAGGTTTGAACCATTGAGTTCTATGGGGCTAGGTTCGCTCTCTTTACCTCTTTCGTACAACAAAGCTCCATTTTGGAAAAACCAATTTACTGAAGAGGGAAAATATGCTTCGTTAGGGTGGAAATAAATCCTCGGTGAGTAAGCTTGAATCAATGCATCAATTTGGGACAAATTGGGCATGGCCAACTGGTTGTTTTTGGTATTTCTCAAGCAATAAACGAGTGACAAGTTCGTAGGCACATCACTGTTTTGGACTACAAATGATCCTGTGGACACACCAAGGGCATTGACACCCCTATCTATTGGCCTTGATTCATAGAGATTGATCTTCTTGTCTAACCCCCAAATCCATGTATCGACTTCAATAGCATCAGTGAAATCTGACCGGACACACCGGATTTTTTCAACGGATGGTTTGTCCGGTGAGTTTGTGACTAGATAACCAACGGCTTTGTAGCCTTTGGGGGGTGATGGCAACCAAATGTACCCGTTGCCACTATCTTGTTTTAGTTTCTGAGACTCACTACTCCAAATAAGAGAATAGTCTGTTGGCATAGCTAGAGAACTTTGGGAGGAAAATGGGTCATTTGTGACACTTTTTCCAGCAAGAATCCAACCAAATAAAGGCCTGTTGTTAGGTTGGCTGTAACAGCCAAGCATGAAGAATCCATCTGGTATTGGCGATGGATCGTAAAATGTTGCACCTACATTGTCTGGTCCGCCTTCAAGTGCAACCCAGATTTTGTTGAATGAAGAGACTTGACACACTTGTAACCCTCCCAGATCAATCGTCCCAGTCGCAAAACCATTACCTATATCGTCATATTTGGCGCAAAAAAAAACATTAAATTCGTAACTTGGGGGACGCAGCTAGGTTGATCAATCTTTAATATCATGTGTTCAAAATATCAGGGTCTTGTTTAGTCTGTAAAATGATTTTTAAATTATAGCACATATTATATTTGTTGATTGTGATATGAAATTGTGTTTAATTAAGGTAGGCTAAGGGTATTGGTTGTGAAGTTATGGATCTAAATCCTATTACAAATGACGAGGAATAACAAATTTCTTTAACTATAGATTTTGATGGAAATTGAAACAAATTTTATTTCATGATTTTTTAATCTAAACTTCCAAACATACCGGAAGTAAATTTCAATCCGTAAACCAAAAAGGGTATAAGATGTTGTTTTGTTTGTTGGATTTTAAAATATTTTTTAGTCTTTGGATTCGTGTTTATGAAATCAAATTAACTTCTAGAATTTTGAAATCATTCAAGGATTTTGAAATCCCATAAACAATGAGCTTTAAAATCCCATAAACTCCAAATCCTATGAGATTTTTTTGAAATCTAGTAAACCACACAACTTCTAACCATATTTGTTCTATATTTTCTATATGGATCCAAGTCTGCATTAGGGAAAAACCCTACCCCTTCATTTTTTACAAAAAATTCTATGTTGTTACGTGGAAGAAATAATTCAATATCTAAAATACACATAAATAATACAAATTATACATAATAGATTAATTACCACTGTTTACTTTTCCAAGAAATGTTGTTATTTTTTTACATGAAACACATCTCAACTTTTAGTGATCTTCTTTTGTTGCTAGTTTTTTCAGGTTTTTATATCAACTAGTTTAATTTCTGTTAAAAAATGAAGATGAAACACATTTATATATAACAACACCTAACTAACCTAGCTAGACCATGTACTGTACAAGAAAAGAAACCAAATTAACAAAGATTACCCGGAGGAAAGTTGGGTATTGGTGAAGGAAGCTTGAATATCGATTCAACGGGCAAAGGCTTGTTGTCTTTCTTGAATAAATTTGCAAATAAATTGACAAACAATCCCATATTTATTGGGATAACAAGTATTTTCTTGATCTAACTGAAGATATAGATATAGAGTTTCTGTTATTCTGAAAATGAAAAGTTAACAAAAATGTGAAGAAATTGAAAAGGGAAAGCAGGTTTTGTCTGGAGAATTGAAGTGCATAGCGTGCAAGGTATCCATTTAAATGGTGTTTAATTAGTAGCAGGGTAAGACGTCTAAGACACCCTCAGGCCTCAAACCCACCCTATGTATCCTTCCTTTTTTATAATTAGACTTTCTTATAAGTGCTTTTTAAGAGAATAATATATATATCTTATTATATATGTTTAATAATCCAAAATAACATCATTTTATATCTTAAAATTGTCAAAAACAAACGGACAAGCCTTTTCACTATAAACTTCTTTATTTGAGCATATCTCTTATCTTTCGAATATTTTGATTGTATTAATATCATTAGAATTGCCTGTTATTGCATATGATGTTGATATTTAACAGACCATTCACCCTTTAATTTTCGGCAGGTGGTTCTTCTTCTATCTTTTTTTTCTTTTATTTTTGAAGTGCATGTTTGGTTTTTCTTTTGTTCCTCTTTTGTGGAAAGTGCATGTTTAATTAGGCTATTTTCTGAGTAACTTTATGTGTAATTACGTACGTATCTGATTCATGTTTTTGTCAATCAATCTGTTTGTATCTTTTATTGGTTTTAGACAATTGATTTTCTTGATGGTTAACCTTTGTTAGCATAGGATATGGAATTCATGGAAGGTTGGCCCTTTGTAGGCATGGTGAATGTTACGAGAAGATCGTTATTTCAGAATCTAAGAAGATATGATTATCAATTTCCATCAAAATATATTCTAGAATTTTTTCTGAAATTTTATTATATCCCATCAATTTGTAACCTTGATGCGTTTCAATATAAGAACACATATTAGTTCACACTGCATTTGCTCCTATCAAATGCAAGAATTGAGTAACTATATAAAGTATCGTAAATAAACAACTCTGAGGTTTTTTAATGGAACTCGCGATCATAGTCATGGTGGCATAGCCTTCCAAGTGTTGTCCACATGAAACCTCTCCTTTTCTAATGAGCGACTAATATATTGATCATCACATGAATGTACCATTAATCGGCTACCCCGAAAATAAAATTGACTTTAATAACTGAACCTGAAAGCGGTCATATGACTGCTGCTCAAGTTTTCTCCGTAGCTGTGAATTTCTTTTATGCATTATTATCATTGACAACTTAGCTAAATTAAATTAGTCATCTAATTATTATCATCATGTTGTGCAAGCACGACTCCAACATAATCCTAAGTTGTATACACGTAGAGAAGGACGACCAATGCTATTAGAGGAGAGTTACTGTAATAACTCTTTCTATTGGAAAACAGATAGGTAGATTACTGGAAAGATGCTTCTTTTCTTGAATGCCATGATACCTTTTACCTCTCAAAAGAATCCAAATTCCTTCAACAATTTGTTTTGTTAGATAGACAAAATAAAAAACTTAATTGATTCTGAGCATTTAACCAATTTTTCTTTGTGCTTGTTGTAAGCAACACATTAGTTCCATGATAATATAAGCAATTCTATATTTTTGGTTTTATACTACCATGTCTTGGATGTAGACAACCCAATATCTATCAACAAATCTCTGTAAATTCATTGTGGTTGTCATCTTACTCGTGTTATTGCACCACATGCATATGAAACTGGTACCTTTTTATACCTTTGTGGAAACCACTCAAAGGCACAAACTTGAATTAGAGCAACTAAAGCATCAGATCCTGTAGATTTTGCCATAATACCACACTATTAATTTGGCCTTTCCGTATGTAATATGCTGCGATCCAGGTTATGATCATTTTCCATATATATCAAACTCCTTGTATGTACCCATATTCAAACCATTCAGTTCGTAGTTAAAGATTTCCATAAAAATGTGAAGAAATTGAAAAGGGAAAGCAGGATTTTTCTCAAGAAAGGAAGTGAATAGCGTGCAAGGTATCCATTTAAATGGTGTTTAATTAGTAGCAAGGTAAGCCGTCTAAGACACCCTCAACCCCACCCTATGACCTATGTATCCTTCCTTTTTTTTTTTTTTTATAATTTAGGCTTTCTTTTTAAGAGAATAATATCACTGTCAACAAACCACAATCATCTTATTATTTCTAAAAATCCAAAATAACATCATTTTATATTTAAATATCGTCTAAAACAAATGGAGATATCAAAGGTATTGTTGTTTGCAAGATATGGACAGACACGACTTCTCACTATGAAATTAATTATTTTTGAGATCTCTTATGTTTCAAGTATTTTGATTGTATTAATATTAATCATTAGATGTATATGATGTTGATATTTAACTGGCCATTGTATGCCTTTTTGGCAGGTGGTTCAATTCAATTCTTTTATTATCTTTTTTCTTTTGTTTTTGATGTGTTTGATTTTTCTTTTCTTTTCTACTTTTGTGGAAAGTGGTTAGGCTGTTTTCTAGAACAACTTTATGAGAAAATAAGTATGTGATCCATGTTTTTGTCAATCTGTTTGTATCTTTTCTTATTTTTTTTTAGATAATCTTATCTTTTTATGGGTAATATTTGTTAGCATGGTATATGGAACACCAGAATAGATAGTCTAGGAACACAAATTCATGGAAGTTGGCCCCTTGTAGGCAGCTGAATGTTGTGAGAAGGCCATTTTTTCAGAATCTATGAAGACATGATTACCATTTTCCATCTAAATTCCACATTTTTTTTCTCTAGTTAGAAATTTTATTACATCCCATCAAGTTGTAATTTTGATGTGGTACAATATAAGAACAATCTTAGTTCTCACTGCAAGTATATAGCTCATATCAAATGCTACAATTGAAGAACTAAAGTGTCGTAAACATGCATCTTTCTGAAATTTCTAGTGGGTAGACAGCACCCATGCTGGTTAATTAGCTCAAGAAATGGAACTTGATCATAGTCGTCAGGATGACATAACCTTCCAAGCATTGCCCATATGAATTGAAGTTTGAACCGAATGCTTTCTTTCTCTAATGAACGAATAATTGATCCTAACATGAATTGAAGGTGTACCATTAATTGGAAAAATCTAACCAAACAATGATCTAAAGTTTCAAGAGAGTCTTCACAAGACATTTCAACTCAATACCCCTGTTTTCCAATGCCACACGTCATGGTAGTTTATATTTCATCGTTAACCCGACAAACCACCATCCTCATCCCATTGGCCATTGACACATCGATCCATTATATATATATTTATCCCTGCAAACCGGATAATGATTTTGTAATAGCACATGTGACGTACTCCTCGATCTACTTAATCTAATGTGAACCACCCATTGGCTCGATCTCTAGTCGATCCGCCTCTGTTTCTTGTGGCAGCCATCAATCCTTCATTCCCCTGTTTTCCCTCTCCCTCTCCCTCTCCCTTGCCTTAACCACCCTCCCATTCTATAAATGGGAAAACCTCGAATGACTGTCAGACAAATTTTCCATCCCACCCATTAGCAAACGTATTAGATATCAACGGCCTGTCCCCCTTGACATATGTGATTCTTTAGTAAATTCAGTTCTAGTATGGTACATCATTTTCGCGTCCAATCACCGAGTTTTGCATAGCCTTGGATTACATATATATATATATACCTCCACACCGATTTACGTCACTTTTCTCCAACTCCATTTGCCTCATGATCAAACATCAACTACGTACTTTGAGCTTATGCTACCAAACGTCTTGTCTTTATGTTGTCTAGCTTAGCTACTAACAAGTTTACCATCATAATTAATCCCATCCCAAATGAATCTTCAATTCCTTCTATGAATGCATTTTATATATATGCCTCCTCAATCATCTTCCCATTCCAAATATCATTTTCTAATCTTTCTAGTGTCTTCATGTTTAAAAATGTTGATTGAAGACAATTTGTACATGGTTTTAAATGTGATAGAATTCCTAACTAATTTGTTCACATTTTTAAGCGTGAAGATGCAGAAATACCGGAAAAAAACTAATTTTCTTTTTGTATTTTTGTGATCAAGTCATGTATTGGAACTTTTTTACTGCTCAAGTCATTAATTGTATCATTTTCAGTTAACCAAATTACATAGTTTTTAATAGGACAAATAATATCGAGTGACTTAAACGGTCGAACAAAAAGTCCAGAGTTTTAATCGTAAATATACAAAAAAAAAAAAAAAAAAGTAGTTTATTCTGGACCTAAATCAAACATTCACATTCAAAGCCCTCTTCTAGTTTCTTGCTAGGTGAGGTGTTTTTAAGGAGGTGTTTGGTTTTGCGTTATGATAGAGTATATAAGATTATCACGTTACAATAATTTCTTTAAATTGTTTGGAATATATTCATTAATAATTGATTATTTATGTTTTGGATTAATCATATCTGTTTTTTCAAAAGGCTAATTATTTGCTTAATAATTGATTATTTGGTAATTTTACAAATTAAAATGTAAATCCGAACACTTTAAAAACTGATTATTTGATATTTGTGGGGAAAAAAAGAAGGATTTGTGATAACAAACAACAGATGTTAAACCAAACACTAAATTTCCGACAACGTTTTTTTTTGTTATAACAGCTTTTATATTATCATTTTCTAAAACGATGCAGTATTTTTTCAAACATAAATCCAAACACTTAATTTAATAAGTTAATACTATGCAAAAAGAAATCGCCTAGCTGTTCTCTTGTCAATGCAAGAAAAGTTGTGTGGAACAACCAAGACACAAATTTGATAAAAGTCAAAATCAGATAATATACAACTCTAATTTAATAAGTTTATAAAAGAACATTAATTTATTAGTATAATACGATACGTTGTTGAGACAATCTATTCATTGGGTCTGTTTTAATAAATTAAATTAAGCCTTCATTAACAAGTTATACTTAATTGGTTGCAAGGTGTTATATTGAACCTTGCTTATTATGCATTGTTAATTAGATAACACAATAATCAATGTTGCAAGCTAGCAATCATCATATATAAAATTTTGGAAACAATTATTTAGAAAATATATATGTTTCCATCTTAATTTGACGTGACAAATATTACAAAATGTCAATTCAAAATGTTGCAAAATGCATGTTTGGGATGCACAAATGTTTGACTTTGAAATTAACTATGAGATATGCGTCATAACCTAATAATAGGATGAAGTAAATGGTTAATTGCATCGAAAGGTAACATACTGTCACAGTTTTTTCAATTTGGGTAACATACTAATTTTTTTTCTAATTAAGGTAACATACTTTCCAATCAAGTCAATCAAGATAACCATATCGGATTGAAAGGTAAAAGTTACTGACGTGACAATTTCTTTATCCGGTCAGAATTTTTTGTACAAAATTGAACGTTTAATTGTTATATGATGTGCACTATTTTGTGCAATTTAAAATTACTTTTTGATAATACCTTGCTATTTTGAGCAAATTTAAAAATAATTAAGCAATATTAGAAATTAAAAAACTGATAACTAGATACATATACTGTCATGTCAGTAATTTTTACCTTTCAATCCGATACGGTTACCTTTATTGACTTGATTTTGAAAGTATGTTACCTCAAATATAAAAAAATTTAGTATGTTACCCAAATTGAAAAAACAGTGAACTTTTCGACGTAATTAACCCTAAAGTAAATGCGCTTGGTATGTGATTTCCCCTTTTAACAAATAAATCTAATCAACAAAATTGTAGAGGATGTGAAAGTTTTGTCATTTCTTTGGGTTTCGCTTGCAATTAATTCAAATCTTGTTTTGTTAATGGGTACATGCATGGGATTTGGTGGTTAATCCTTCCATTGTTAATTTGTATTTAACTTGTATCTTCATGCATGGTTTTCTTTTAACTTCTTGCCGGGCACCAATCTTTATATTCTCCATTTTGCTGTTCAAAAACACTGTTTGACTTTCCTACTTGTTAATACAAATAAGAAACCCAAAAGTTTGGAAAACATTTGCATTTTACTTGCACTCAATCATCATTTTACTCAACTCCTAAATAATTATTATTCACCAGTGACCTTCTACTTCAAATTCACTATAAAAAACCAACTATAATCAACTTAAAAGATAACAACAATCAATATTAATTAGTACACAAAGTTAATCCTTAATTAATCTTGATCACGTACCATGAAGGGTTCCTTGTTTTTGGTCGTGATTGTGTCGTTGCTTCTGTTGTTTGTACCTTCCATGGATGGCGCGCTTAATTGCAACACGGTCATCCAGGACCTAGCTCCTTGTGTGAGTTACCTCAAGAGTGGGAGCGGAATTCCCCCGAGTGGTTGTTGTTTGGGTGCTAAGGCTCTTGCTGCAGCTGCTAGTACCACAGCTGACAAACAAACAGCTTGTAAATGCCTCAAATCGGCTTCCCAAAGCCTAAACCCGAACCCGGTGCTAGCTAAATCACTTCCTGGAAACTGTGGGATCAGCTTAGGCTTCACCATCTCACCTAGCGTTGACTGCACCAAGTAAATCACTGCTCTTTTTTTTTTTTTTTAATTATAAAAATGGACTATTATAGAAAACATTTATATATGGTCATGGATGTCATGTATCGATCGATACATTTCTATCACTAGCTACCAGCCTTCTTAGATCCTGTTTGTTACCTTTTAATGAAATCATTAAAAACTCATTTTACCTTTAAGAAGTAAATTAATAAACAACCCTAATCATATTAATAATAATATTTTCCTCTAAATTTAGTGCATGTTATGTAAATATAAATAATCGATAACACTTGGAATATATAAATAATCGACAAATAATCAACAACATATGAATGTAACACATAAATAATCGATAACACTCGGAACACAAATAATCAAACTTTGTCTAATTATTTAGAAGTTGAATTTAAATGTCAAACTATATTTTTTTTTTTTTTAAAGAATTATCAGCATTTAATAGATTAACCAAACAAACTTTCTGTATTTGCAGAATTACTTAATTTCTTGAAGCTAATGGAAGGGGAGATGCCTCTATCATATCATGCATGATGGAGCAAGAGTTGGCTGAGTCTTATATATGTATCAGTTATTTATGCATCGATCGATATATATAGAGTTTAATTATTATGTGTTGCAGTTATATATGGTTTGTTTTTAATATATGTAATAAGTGTTGTTTACCCTATTCGTTTGGGGTTAACATGCATCGACCGAGGGATTTGTGTACGTATACGTGGTATCATAGCTTATGTTGAATTAACTAATGTGTTTTTGTTTAATTTCTTAATTAATATATACTTAAATATATACTAAATTGATATTGTTCAATTATAAACATATAATTCGGATAGTTGCTTAAGTGAAATTCAAAGACAAACCTTTTGATCCATTTCCAATGAGTAACGTAGCAAATCCATGTTAGCAATGGGATTGTTGTGCAATAAAAGTATATAGATCCAAACTTGTCTTGTAATTCTTCTCTTTTGGTTCTCTTTCCTTTCTTGAAATAAATTATTCTTTTTTTTTTTTTTTTATTCTGATCGACTCATAAATTTCTTGTATATTGTATAATTACTTCGCTTGTTTGCCTGTTTGGTTTGTTTATTATTATTATTTTTTTTTTGTCATTTACAAATTGTTTACTATTTAAAAGAGATTATATTATTTTCATTTTTAAAGCTGTTATATAGATATATATTATTATTTTTCAGTAGTACTTTATATATTTGTTTGTGATTTAATTGGTATACATCGTTCTTACAATTTTAAAATGGTATGAGGATAAAATGGTAATTCTCATCGTTTAGCATTCTTATTATATTCAGAACAACAACCAAACAACATGTTGTCATTCAAAACCAATTTCATTCGGAGCTTCTAAACCTCTGAATACTTCAGCAAAGAATGAGTCGGCAACTACCAAATAACCCGAAAGTCACATGTACTTTAAGAGAATGAGGAAGTCACACATGACCACACATATAACCATCTTCTACAAAATCTGAAGACTTTGGAATGGAAATGATCTAAAGAGAACCTGAAGAAACAACTTTAATATTTCAAAGAGAACATAAAAAATAGGGCATTAAGTTTAAGTTGTGTCAGCTCGAATGAATTTGTCAAATAGTTGCATTGGTTTTGTAGTGTTGATTCAAATATAATAATTATAAATGTTTTTCTTAACAAAATAAGATCGTATATGATAATTTTTATCTCAAGAGACGTCAACATGCATTCAATAATGTCATATGAATTGAATATGTTTGTAATATCATATGTATATTTACTTTTGAGGAAATTATGCAAAAAAAACCCTAAAAGTAAAAAAGATTTTTGATTAAGTCTCCATTTTATTTTTTTCTGATAAGTCCCTTAACCAATTAAAACTCATAGAATCATTTCAAAGGTAACTTGCAACATGTTAAGCAGGTTACCGTGTTTAATATATTTTGTAAAAAACCATCAAAGTAAAAAAAAAAAAACACATCCACATTTAAGTTTTGATCGTAAATAAATAGTGTGGTTATTTTCATTATGAAAAACAGAATGGATTAAAGTAATTTTTTTGTATTTCTGAATGAAAAATTATAATTAACCAACATATATTCAATTTTTTCGAACGGAACAATCTGTAATCCATTCTTTTCTTCGAAGGGATCATCGTTTTTAAATGTTCAAAAAAAATAAAAAACAGAATGATTCATTTTTTTTTATCAAAAAGTTGAAAATTAAAAGATTTCATCATAATAATCATAAATAAACAATGATATTTTATATAATCATAAATAAACAATTTTATTATAATTAGAAGATTGTCAATAATAATAATAACAACAACAAATTAGTGGATGACTAAATCTAAAAGTTTTATACTTTAATGGTTTTTACAAAATAAGTTTAAGCATGTTAACTTGTTATAACAAGTTGACGTGTGAATTTAAAAGGTTTAAGCAACTAGGGGACTCTTTTAGGAAAAAAAAAACGAAATAGAGACTTAATCGGAATTTTTTTATCATTTGACGGTGGACAAAGAAAGATAAGATGATTGGAATTGCAAGGTACGTAGTGGGATTTGGGATGGAGACTCATAATACATGATGATCAGGCCACAGGGAGTCGTTGGCGAGAATGCCAAGTAAAATTGCAGCCACGTCAGCTTTGCCATTTTGATGTCATTCACACGGTGTCGATGCCACTTTTGTCACACCTATTTTTTAAATTAAAAAAATTATATATATACATAATCACACTCACAAATACCCACAATATTCTCTCTCCCACCCTCGGCATCCAAATGCCGATGCCGAAATGTTGCCTGCCAATGCCGAGGCCAGGGGGTGGTGTTCCCCGGATGCCAAGCTCGGTACCGAGCAAAATCTTGAGCCACTCCCTGTGGCCTCATTGAGGTTAGGTTTATCCCCATTATTCACGCACATGCCAATTCCAAACCAACTCTTTTTCGACAAATAAAACCGCACTACAATTGTTGATTTTTTTTTATTTTCTTCTTATTTCCCATGTCATTAAAAAAAAGGTAATTACTTATTAAATTAAGGGAACATGTGATGAAATATGATGGACGTCAAAGAAATTGAAACAATTCTTTTGATATCATATTCAGTTGTTGACATGTTACTTTGATATAATATTTTAGTTAACCCTTTTCAATTGGCAAGTTACTATGCTTTTAAATAAAAATTAAGCCCTTTCTATTATACAAAATGGATGTATAATTCTTTTTTACAATTCATAACACTACAAGATTTGAGGGCAATAGAGGCGACAAAAGTCGACCCTAATTAGACCTGGCAATGGATCACTTTTAATCCAAATCCGATCCAATCCAAATCCAATTTTATGTTTAATGGGTCAAAGAAATCAATCCAATAATCCATTTGAAGATCCAATAAAATTGATCCATTGATCTGGATCAACAAATAGATCGATCCAATTAATTTAAAAAAATACACATTAATTTATTTCACAACATCAAACCCTCAACCTACCCAACCCCACCTTACTCTCAACCTACATACCCTACCTCTCACATACCCATCATACCACTACCCTACCCTATCCCTACGTACCTTACCCCTACCCACCCTACAACCTACCTACCATACCCACTGCTTACCATATCCACCCACCTACCTCCTACCTACCACTACCCTACCCATCGCCAAACCGCTTACCCCATCCACCCACTGCTACCCCACCTCCTCGAACACTACCCCTACCTACCCCTGCCCTACCCCTACCCTACGCCCGTTTTACCTTATCCACCCACCGCCAACCCACCTACCTTACCTCCTACCCTTACCTACCATACCCCTTACCTATACCTACCCTACCCTTACCCTTATCCACCCACCGCTACCCCACACCTACCTTAACTCCTACCCCCTACCTACCCACCCCTGCCCCTACCTAACCTTACCCTACCCTTACCCGTACCTACAACTACCCTACCCCTACCCTACTCTACCCACCGCTTACCCTATCCACCTGCTGCTACCCCCCTCCTACTTACCCTACCCTACCCTACCACTACCCCATATCCACGCACCGCTACCCCCAAACCTCCTACCCTATACTAACCCCCTTACCCTAAGGGGTAGGGTAGGATGTAAGGTTGTGGGGTAGCGGTGGGTGGATAGGGGTAAAGGGTAGGTAAGGGGGTAGGATTAGGTAGGTAGGGGTAGGAGGTAAGGTAGGTGGGGTGACGGTTGGTGGAAATAGGGTTAAACGGGGGTAGGTAGGGGGTAAGGGTAGTAAGGTCGTAGGGTAGGGTAGGGTAGGTAAGGTAGGGTAGGGTAGGTAGTAGGTAAGGCATGGTAGGGGTGGGTGGGTAGGGTAGGGTAGGTAGGAGGAAAGATGGTTGGAGAAGGATAGGGGTAGGGTAGGGTGGGTTGCGGTGGGTAGGGTAGGTAGGGGGTAGGGTAGGGTAGGGGTAGGGTAGGTTGGAGGAAAGGTGGTTGGAGAAGGATAGGGGTAGGGTAGGGTAGGTATGGGGTATGGTAGGTGGGGTAGGGATGGATGGATTGGTGTTAAGGGTAAGGGGTGGGTGTAGGGTAGGGTGGGTAGAGTAGGGGTGGGTAGGGTAGGGTGGGTAGGTTGAGGGGTAGGTCAACGTGGAGTAGGGTAGGATAGATCATGGCTGAAAATTGATATATTAAATGGGTCAATTTAGATCATGATCCATCTGTCAAAATAATTAGATCATAGATCAGATCATGATCCATTGGCTAATGGATCAAATGCATGATCCACTTAATTGGATCGGTGATCTGTTGGATCATGATCTAAATCTAATCCAATCCATCAATTGCCAGCCCTACCCCTAATACCCCTTGATGTCGCCCCTAAAGGCTTTAGAGGCGATAATAAGTCGCCTCTAATGCTTCGTCACTAATGCTCAGATGTCGCCCTAAAATTATACATAAACACAACAAAAATTTTAAATCTATAAATTATACCCTAAAATTACAAATAAAGACAAGAAATTTTATAAATCTATAAATTATACTACATAAACACCATAAAAATAATAAATCCATAAATTATACCCTAAAATTATACATAAACACAACAATAATTATAAATCTATAAATTATACCCTAAACTTATACATAAACACAATAAACATTATAAATCTACAAATTATACCCTAAAATTATACATAAACACAACAATATTTAAATATACATATCAATGTGTGTTTGTGTGTGCAGTTTGTGTATTTGCGCTGTACGTGTGTGTGTGCAGTGTGCGTGAGTGTGTGTGTGCCGGGTAAAAACAGAGGAGAGCAGAGAATGTACCTCCCTCCGGTGTTGTGATCGGCGACGGTGGTGGGTGTGGGGGGCGGCGGCAAGCGACGGTGAAGGGAGCAGTGAAAAGGAGATGAAAAGGGAGAGTGAAGGGCGCAGGAAATGAACAACTGAAAAGGAGAAGACGCCTAAAAGGGGGAAAAGTGGTCCGCGCTTTTTTAGTAGCAATAAGGGCGACGACATTAGGGGCGACACAGGGCATTAGAGGCGACATTAGGCCATGTCGCCCCTAATACCATGTGTCGCCTCTAATGTCTGTCACCCCTGTTGCCACTAATTCTTGTAGTGTAAGGTGGGCGTGTTCAATTTGTCATTTCGTTACAGCTTGGAGCTCGTAACCGTGTTGCTTCCGTTGAATTAATTGCTAATAATCTTGTATGAACGTATGATATTCGTTTTTGTACTTTATTTTTTTATATTTGATGAATATGTATTGCTAATTAAAGATGAAGTATGGTTGAAAGATAACTATTATCTATATCCAATATCATTTCTTTGATAAAATACTCCAACGAGAGTTAAAACATGACAATATTGTAGTCCTGTATATTTTGGTGATCATGTACGTATGACTAAAAATAAGCCCTTAAACTTGTAGATTTTAGTATATGCATAAAAAAATTCACTAACAATCAAACAAACAATTTGTACATGTGTATACGATACATTTTTTTTAAATAAAAAATCATATATAGTCAACGAGGTTAGTGTTGAACTATTATCTACTTATCCAATATCATTTGTTTGATAAAATACTCCAACGAGAGTTAAAACATGACAATATTGTAGTCCTGTATATTTTGGTGATCATGTACGTATGACTAAAAATAAGCCCTTAAACTTGTAGATTTTAGTATATGCATAAAAAAATTCACTAACAATCAAACAAACAATTTGTACATGTGTATACGATACATTTTTTTTAAATAAAAAATCATATATAGTCAACGAGGTTAGTGTTGAACTATTATCTACTTATCCAATATCATTTGTTTGATAAAATACTCCAACGAGAGTTAAAACATGACAATATTGTAGTCCTGTATATTTTGGTGATCATGTACGTATGACTAAAAATAAGCCCTTAAACTTGTAGATTTTAGTATATGCATAAAAAAATTCACTAACAATCAAACAAACAATTTGTACATGTGTATACGATACATTTTTTTAAAATAAAAAATCATATATAGTCAACGAGGTTAGTGTTGAACTATTATCAACTTATCCAATATCATTTGTTTGATAAAATACTCCAACGAGAGTTAAAACATGACAATATTGTAGTCCTGTATATTTTGGTGATCCTGTACGTATGACTAAAAATAAGCCCTTAAACTTGTAGATTTTAGTATATGCATAAAAAAATTCACTAACAATCAAACAAACAATTTGTACATGTGTATACGATACATTTTTTTTAAAATAAGAAATCATATATAGTCAACGAGGTTAGTGTCGAACTAGTCATGGTGATGATTGTAATCATATATTTGTGGCTTTTGTTTCGATGCAAATTATGGAATTCAGGAATCAAAATGACGATTAAAACAATAGTTGGAGGTTTTGGTGTTGGAGTCATCGTCGGAGCCAGAAGATGGAGGCGATGACAAGATGTGAGAAAATCAAATGTTTAATTTTTTTTTATTTTAATTGTTTTTCAATTCTTTCTATTTTTTAAAATTTAAAAATGTAGATGCTTTTCCATATTTCTGCCACATGTGGGCCATATATGCGTGAACGAAACAATTTTTTGCCACGTTAGTGCTAACTATACATAGCAACCTAATACCTATTATAATCGGTTATCACCTATTTTTGTAAGATCCTTAATGACCGAAGGTTTTTTGTTGAATTAAAAATGGTTAAGGGTTCTAATTGTAAAAATGACTTAACTTGAAGGTTTTTTAATGCAAAATCACAACATTTGATAAGTAAAAAATAATTGTTAAAAAAACACTAGTTAATAAATATGAAATGTATTCAACAATTTAAACTTTTAATTTAATACACGATGAAAATATTACAATTTCAAAAAGAGGACGAAATGCCAAAAATAGACCAATCTGAACATCTACATATTTTAGGAGTCACGGTCACCGATCAAAACTTCACAATTGAAAACCAAAATATTCGTTAATAAATTTTAGTTGCCCTGATCAATTTTTTCATGGGCACTTTGGGTTACGACCTGGTCCACCATAGTAAAAGAAGCTGCCCCAATCACCATTGCTGCCCGTTTGAACATCATAGCAATTGGGCTGCTCAGTGAAAGTGTTAATTTCTTCAGGAATATTCACGTTATTGGATTCATCCACTATTTGAATGTTTCTGAAATAACTTGCTTTGCTAAACCCTTCTTCGGAGAACTGACCGCTACCCATTTGGGTAGTTGTGTGCTGCCCGTCTGAGGCAGTGTTCACCACCTCTCCACCCCACTCTATCAATGATGCACTCTCACTCAGGTATGAAAACAAAGTGGCTGGCCAGTAGCCTAACACTTTTCCATTTCCATATTGCATCCACCAGTTCCCCTCTTCTGGGTCCTACACAAAACAATGCAGCTAATAATGTATTGTCAACCATATATAATGCTTAATTAACTTGTACATTGTGCAGAAATAGTTGACATTTAGCCATTTAACATTCTTTTCTTTTCCAATTATTTATATTACATGGAAATAAACAAATTAGTTTGATTTCACTGCATCCATTCGATCTTTGTTATGGGTTAGTGATAATTTGTATACTATAAATATATGTAGACAAATTCGAAATTTCCCCACATAAATTAAGATAGAATATTAAAATGAGAGAAAACAAAGCAAAAAAGAATTTCTGACAAGAGGAGCAAATGCAGAGATTCTGTCCATCTGCAATTCCACTTTTGAATGATATTTTTGAATAATTCAAGAAGAAAATTGGGATTTAAATAGTATATTTAGATGCAATTTCAAACTTTTTAAGCTAAATAAAAGTAAGTTTGGGGATTAGAAGATACCTTCCAGACAAGTATGGTGATATCATATTGGGAAGCATGAAACTGTGAAATGGGAGAGATGCTTGCCCCCATTGCAATCTCATTGTTAATTTGAATAAACCCTGAGCACAGAAGATTGTAACACCCTGTTGCTTGATAAGCATCACTCTGTCAGCATTCATTAGAATCCTATGTGGGTTAGTTAAATACTGATTCTCGAACCCGTAATATTAACATTAGCTTGATGAAATTAAATACATGAATTACCATTTGATTAATATGGTTAGTTTAGTTTTATAATATATGTGCATATATCTGTATAGATGGGGTTCAATGGAAAACTAACATGCATCAGGTGTGATGCATCAAATTCACGCGTGATGCATGCGTGATGCATCACCTGATCCAATGGCTATAAAGTGGTTCTGAGTTTTCCGATGCATATAGGTTTTCCATTGAACTCACCCCTATCTATCTATATATACATCTTTAATGCACAAAGGGTAAACAGAATAGTAAACTTAAACTTACAGTCCAGTAGGTGAAGAGCCTGGTGTTGTTATCCCCGTATAAATCCGGATTAACCTGTTCTCAGATATGATGCAAAAACTGGTAATGTCAATGTTTTTGATCATTTAATACTTGTAATCCTTGGGTCTTTCTTCAAGTGTTGGGAAAAAATTGATCACCTGCCAACCAGCTTCAATGCTATTGAGATCGGAAGCAAAAGAGCCACTCAATAACCAAATTTGAGACAAACTGAATTCATTAAACTGTTGAATCTTTGGGTTCCAAACATTCATAGTTGCTTTTGCTCCATAAAATTCTCCTTCAACATAGGCAATTGCATGCTAAAAGAACTCCGAAATAACAACAAACAACCAAATAGAAATCATTTAAATCATACTTTATATAAGTGTAATTATACTACTAATACAATCTGAATCGAAGTAGAAAGTTGGTTAAAGTATAGTATGTTCTCATTATTATATAAGCAAAAAAGAAACATTTTTATAAGAAACCAAAATGCAGGGGGTAGATGGGGGATTACCTGATGGCCATTTTGATTGATGAGGTCAGGATCAATGGAGCTTGGTTGTACAACAGTAGAAAAAGTCTTCTTCTTGCCATAAGTTTTGACAGAGCTAGCTCTGAGTATATCTTCTTTCTTTGTTCTTCTAATAGGGATTGTACCTTTTGGACATTTCCCATTCAAATGCCATAATTGAGAAATTCCTTGCTCCTTTTCAGATGATGATGATGATGATGATCCATCTTTTGAAGGACTCATCATAGCTGATACTTTGTTGGTATCATCATTCACCAAATTTGGAAGATAATTTGGCATCATCTATAAATAATCACGCTTTTTATCACACTTTTGTATCACAAATGTGGAGATCTATTTCATAGAGAGAAAGAGAAATAAACCTTTATAGTATGATTTTTAAGAAAGGGATGATCAAAAGCTGGTTGGTGTGAGATATGAACACAATCGATGATATCACCATCTGGACTCTGTTCACCATCAAATGCATATACAAATCAGCTTGAAATTTTAATTTAGAAAAACAAATATGATCGAGCTAGCAGAGTAACGGTGAAAATATCAAGGGGAAAAAGAAGGATGTGATTTAGTAGACCTTGATGGACTTAATTGGAGGTTTATTCAAACGCTTTAGAACCTTAACTTTCTCCTGGGAACCGGTTAACCTACTTCTACCGGCGTAACAGAAATGCGCCGCCGTGAACAGGTACAGCACCACCACAGAAAGCACAAACAACCTCACCTTCATCATTTTATTTGTAATATACCGCTTATCCAGCACAATTTGAAGCTCAAGGAAATCGATGATGTTCGATCGTTCAATCAGGTGAAAATAAAAACAGTTGCCGCTATGAGGAGTTTAATTTGATGTTTTGGATCGATGTTGAACTTGTGTGTGAAAATGAGGGTGGAGATTCCACTAAAAATTCTTTAATGATCGAGGAGGTGGTGTGATTTTCGTATTGAAATCTGACGTAAAATTCAGTGACTTTTGTTTCCATTCGGCCATGGAGCACTTCTTGGAAGTCAAAAGATTTTCGTTACTGAAGAACTACGGCCATGGAGCACTTCCTGGAAGTCAAAAGATTTATAATTTGAATCTCATGCATCTTTTCAATAATTTAATTATAAATAATAAATAATCATTATTAAACACCGTAATTTAAACAACTATTTAACAAAAATGATTTTTTAAATGCCATTTTTAGTGGCGCTTCTATTTAAACAATTATACTTTTATATTTTGTTTCAGTATGGGTTAATCGATGATTCAATTTTTATATATATGAATGATATATGTCAAATAATTAAATAAATTATTATCATTTTAAGAACATTTTTTTCTCTAAACAGATAGACTAATAAAAGTTTTTGATATCTGATGAGAAAGATCAACTGATCAATCGTCAAAATGATTTTGTTTTTATTTAATAAATGTATACATTTTATTTATCGAAGTGTCAAAATTATAATGTCAACTATGGGGACACATGTAGTTGCAACCTCTATATGTCATGAACGATTTATATTGTAAAAGATGATACATGTTTGATCATAGAAGAATTCTTTTAGAAAAGAAGATAAATAATTATCACCAAAAGAATAATGTTCTGGAATTTTAATATCATGAATGTTTCGAAGTTGTTTAACTGATGTTAGACTATTTCTTTACAATATGATTAATAATTATACATATTATATCGAGGGATATTTTGATGCGATTATGAAAATCATTGGTTTGGATTATAAAATCTCATTTATACATACGTTTAATATAAACATTGGCAATATTGACACTACAAAAAAATAGAGTTTTAGTGGCGACAAATGTCGCTGCTAATCCCTTGAAATGTAGTCTTTATTTTCTTTAGGGGCGACAATGTTTCAATACTGATACCTGCTTTTTGCTGCTAATGATTGTTACCACCGATAATCGTTGTCGCTGCCAAAAATGTCATCATCAATAACCGCTGTGGCGCAACTTGATGTCACCGCTAATGTTGTCACCACTAACGGTCATATTTCTTGTAGTGTGATTATTTAAGTAACAGATGATATTACTATCGTTACCTTTGAAATATCAAAGAGTTTGCATCATCGCATGAGATAAAACATCTTGGTGTAATGCTTGTTGGATCCTAGCTAGCAGATTCAGAGCAAGGAACCATGGTTTTCATGGGTCCCCATCAAATGAAATACAAGTACTGACGTCTATGCTTTATAGTTGAAAAATGGCTTTAAATTTACTCTTCTAATTGTAATACATATGATTTAAGGGGTGAATTGTGTTATAGCACTTACTAATATCACTTGTCATATTTCAGTGTACCTATAAAAGATTTTGAATATCTATGACTCCTGATCGAAGCATGTTATTAATTAGTAACTTTTGGTTTTGTTAAACTTCCGTTTTCAATCCAATCAAGATATTTTCTTTTTCTTGTCGATTTTAATTTATCATTCTCAAGGTACTACTTGACATCACTAGCTAGACTAGACAATCTGCTTAAGGGTACAATTGGCGTTTTAGATCAGATTACAACGCACGTATGAATTGAAACTAATACACACACACACATTTCTTTTAATTAAACAGCGAGCTAAAGCCAAGAACTGTTAACTTTACATTTGAAATTAATGGTGTATATATCATGTAACAAAACCTTCATCGATCAGCCGTGCTTTTCTCAATCTTCAAATAATTAAACAACTTCAATTCTGTGGTAACGTTTTAGAACAGAAGTCTCTGTGTGTGTGTGTGTGTGTATATATATATATTTGCTTTGCACATGTCGAGGAAGAAAATTTCAAGCGAAAACATGCAAGAGGATGATGAAGAGTAGAACCATGAGTAGGGATCCGAATCCAAACCAGCTGCCTTGTGAATCAAAATGGGAGCTACTACTGGAGTGATAGGAGTAGGAATTGTAGGTTGCAGGGAGGAATGTAGAGATCAAGTGTATGAGCAGTAACAATAAGATAGGAAGAAACACCATTACGTCTTCGCCTGTAATTATGGAAGAAATTGTTTCCCCTAAGTTATCTAAAGTGGAACTAAAGATTAATAGACTAAGGACACCCACCATCAAAGAAGGAACCAGTGGAGATGGCCCTCTGCCTCTCATTTTTCTTTCAACAACACAAACAAAAGAAAAATGATTGCATGTACGTATATGTTTAGTAGCCAACATATATATATATAGAGGTGGGTTCAAAACCTATGTGCATCGGAATACCCGGGAACCACTTTGTAGTCATTGGATCAGGTGATGCATCACGCGGGAATTATGATGCATTTGTGGTGGTGCATGTAGGTTTTCCAAGGTTTTCCGATGCATGTTGGTTTTCCATTGAACCTCCCTCTATATATATATATATATATATATATATATATGCACACATGAATCACACAGTAACAGTGTGTATGAGTGTGTGTTTAGTTGGTTGTTAGGTTAATTAGGGGGAGTCAATGATTTGTTGATCTGCAGATTATCCATTTACCTAAACTAGTCAATTACTTGGTCTGTGTCTTTTGGATTTAACTATCTTTGGGGACCAAACAAACCAACTTTGTAGAATTAATTGTATTTCTAATCCAAAAAAGGATCTTAATTAATATAAATAAATGGATTTATAATTAGTTAAGATTAATTGATTTGTTTATTTCTAATCCCTAGTTGATCTGTCGTGGTTACCTTTCCGTCGTTGAATTTATATCAGTGACCCCATTTATATACCGACAAATAAATCAATCATCACAATTACTAGACACATATCAGCTATGGCTGATACCTTGTTTTTAGTAGTTAAGAGGGCAAAATATGATAAGTGGGTAGATCGAGTAGAATGTTCATATGAATTGAATAAGATCAACACAAAGTGGGTAAATAATACTTTGGGTCATAAGTAGAGGGGACAAATATATAAATCCACGCGACTAGCAAAAAGCAATCAAGTATAACCTCTTGTTTTTTTCGATGGATATTTGATTACGAAGTTTAAATGTTGTGGTCTTTAAACTGAAATAGATCTGAATGTTTCCTGCATATATACTTAATTGTGGCTACAGTAGGTCATTCTATAATTAATACCTGATATAAGTAAGTACTTTACATTTAAGAAATGTTCGAAAACCAACTTTAGAGCTGACAATTGTTTTTAAAATTTTCCTTACCTTTCTATGTATCATACTTACAAGTTAAATAAGAGATTATGACTATAATATTTTCTTCAAGCTTATAATTACGCCAACACTCGGCTTGTATATATAGCATTGATCATCTCCTACCTAGTACACACCTTCAATATTTCTGGAAACAAACTGAACACTCTTTATTAAACTTGTAATTAACATGTCCTCAACTTGCTTACAAATTAAGCAATCTTTATGTATCATACCGTATTTGTAATCCATCAGTAATATTAATAACCAAGTTGAAGCCTCCACCTCATATATATAGGATTGAAACAAGATCGATCATAGGACTCGACAGAGAATAAGGAATATCATGATCAAAAGAAAAGCTCCAAATCCGAAACCCCCCTCACCCTCATTAGCAGATGCACTTTGATACTGATACGAAACCACAGAGGTATCTTGGGTAGAAAATAATGAAGAAAAGAAGTATATGACTAGTATCAATAAAATAGGAATCATGACTAAGTTTTGGACCATAGGACTCAAGATTATGAGTGCAAGAACATTCACAATTAGAAAAGGAACAATTGGTGATGGACCTATAATTTCCATATTTGGTCTTAACAGGTTAATTGATTAAATAATTAACCTCTTTTCACTCGAGTACTTTTAATGTGTAATTCAATTGAATATAGATACAACACATATATATATATATATATATACACACACACACACTTACTTATATCCTTGGCTTAGGCTTGTTTGGGAAATGATTGATGTATAATTATTCCCCAGCATGTGATTTTCTATTGTATTCTTTTTCCTGTACTATGAGATAGGATCGAATATGCATGTACAAATATTCTATATTCAACTTCTTGGACTAATCTGTCTGGAAGCTATGTACAACTACTTGGACTAATATTCTGTCTGGAACTTAATTGGTACGTACTGAGACCCGTCCATATATTGACCTCCTGAAAATAAACAATTTTTTTAAAAATTTGATGCTTAGACTTTTGTTTTTTTGTGTAAAACCTAATACAAAGAGACTGATGTGGATTATGGTTTTGAATCATTGATTATAATGTTATTCTTATTAATTATATCTGTTGTCACATTGTTAGGTTGATGTTGGTTGTAATTTTTAAAGAAGTAATTTCCAAAGTTGAAATGTAACAATTTTTTTACAAGTTCAAGGCCGGTCTAAAATAGGACAAAAGAGCGATCTCAATTTGCATTAAGACAACAAAATGTAGCCATGTCTCCTTCACAAAGTGGAAATTGTCCTGAAGCTAAAATCCATCAAATTCTGATGATTTGGATTGGTTGAGTAGAATTATTCTTATCTGTTAACATATAGAGCTCGGAAACTGTTTAATAAGAGCACAATTCTACAGGCAAAGCAGATATATACACATTAAGTGCAAACAAACTAAACCTCCACACATGCTAGCTGAGAACTAAGACCTGTCATTAAAAAATTTTAATTCCTTCAAAATCCATTACATGAGACAAAATTCCCCTTAGTTTAGTTTAATTCTTCAACAGAACTTCATCCCATATTTCTTGGCTAAATTAATATTAATGATCTCAATTTTCATTTTTGTTCCGTGTGATTGATAAATAAATCACTGTTCATATATACATGAAGGTATACCTCTGGTAGGGACTACAGGTTTACATGTTTAGTAGTCTTTTGGTTAAAACCATTAATCTTTAAAACCTGAAATATTCCTAATGCATATCATTAAATGAGACCAATTCTATATAAAAGCCGAAGCACATATATATATGCAATGTATCAATTATAAGAACTAGATCTAGCTGCTTCTACATGGCATTACTTTTATTGGGAAGACCGAGCTATATATTCTGCTATTAAAATTTTTCGGCATAACTAATTAAATTTCAGTCCATTTAAGGAAAAGAACTAAAACACTGCCATGTAAATTTCAGTCCATTAGAATGAATTAAAATCAAACTTATAATTAAATTTTTTATTTTATGTTAAATAGGTGATATGTCGCACCTGATCATCAGAGGGGAACGCGAAAAACTCAACAGAAGAATACCTTAATTAGATTTGTTCCACCCGTCTCTGAAAATCATGGATCGTCACTGCAGATAGAATCTTCATGATAAAATGCATAAGAAAAATAAATTAAAAGCAGTTTCACCTGTTCTCTCAGCATTTATTGAAGATACTTCTGTTTCTTTCAGTCCAGATGACCCGGAAGGCAGGTGCAAAGATAGTACGGAATACTTTTTGACCACATCCATAACCTTTTGACATGATGAGAAGCTAGCTTGGTAACTGCATGTACTAGTATACTTAAACAACCTTGAGAAGTATTGAATGAATCTGCTGACTACTAAGCCTGGAAGCCAAATTCCACACAATTAGAGAAAAGAAAGAGCAAATTAAGTGTAAGATTGCAGCATGACTGACTGCTGGACTAAAGGCAACCCTCCAAAATTCACATTGACGTTTTTACAAATCTGTTGGAGGGGGGGAAGCTATATAGAAAGGCTATGAACTTTGATCTCCAACTATCACCACTACCAAATTAATCTAGCTCAAAACGAGATCAATAATTGAGTCAACGATCAGGTTCAGCACAACAAACAAAATCAGGAACAAGAGCAGCACCAACAGCGGCTGAATGACTGCAACAATTGTTGAAATGAGTATGATGATGGAAGACAAAGACAGATTACAAGGAGCAACTATTATATATCCAGTGAAGTAGATATCCTAGAGTAACAGCAGAAAGATGAAAACAATGACCATGATACGACATCTATAGCTATTGTAGGGTTTTCTCAAGATTGAAGTTGTACCGAAGAAATTAGTTCAAAAGTTGGCATAGAATCTCATCAGGTCGCGAAGCTGGTAGGAGACATCTAATACTTGGGAACCAGTCGAGAACCTGATGTCATGTCCAGATGTAATTGATGCATTTGAAGAGAGCACGAGCTTAGGCAAAGTGGGAAACAGAGATAAAACAGGAAATGTATGCCCAAGCAGGCTAGCATGTAGTTCATCATACACACACACACACCACAATCAAAGGAAAGAAAAGTTGCAGCCACAACAGCATCTTCCTGCTGCTAAATATGATGCAACTTCAATGAAGATCAAAATTCTGAGGGAATCTTTGTAAAAATCTTCTGCCCACATGCAATCCGGCTCTAGTAACAGAATAGAAAACAATATTGGGGATATAAGCAATAACAGAAAAGTCATTCAATGAAATGATACGGGATCTTAACTTGTTTCTCACAAACTGGAGAAAGGAAGAAAGAAAATGAGTTGGATGTACTTAGTGAATTTAAAAGTCACATCATCCATCAATCAGGAAAACATGAGTGATTTTGCTGTACATACTCAAAAAGATCGAGAGCTGGAGAAGTTGGTCTCGTAGATGTTATGCTTGAAATGGGATATCAGAGGTTGATGGAACAGAGTTTAGCTGGGTTAGTCCCCGAATTGGAGCTAGCAGGAGGAAGTCCTATGCCATTAAACGGTTCAAGCAAGAATCGAACTCAGCTCCCAAAAATGATGAACATGATACTATCGGGAAAACAAACAATGCTAAGGATGCAGTTGGACAAGATGAGTTAAGAATGTTGGAACCCTGGGAACATTTGGATTCTAATAACATTTTAGATACTCCCAGAAGCATGCATATCAGTATGAGCATCGTCAAGCCAGTAAACTACTCAGTATATGTACTTAATGACACGGTGTGTCTGTATCCTTCAGTAATGGAGCAGAGAACAAACATGGGCCATGGACAATAAGGTAAAAGCCATGCCATCGAACGCAACTGCAAGTTTATTAAACCCTGCACATTGGAAATAATAAAAGATAGAAATGAGTTAGATCATGTAAAGGTTATTGAAATTAAGGTAACATGCACATCGTTCATCAATCAGGAAAACGTGAATAATAACTCGATCATAGTAAATATATAAGGGTGCTTGGTGGCAAGGATGCTGGATTAATTATAACAGCATATTTACTTCGTCAAACCTGACTATTATATACTAATTAAATGGGAAAATAACATCAACTATAACATTTTTGAAGAATTGTAACATTTGAAATGGCATGATAACTTAAAATGGAAAAGAAAAGAAGTATATGGCAATGCAAAAATAAGAAAGTTAATTGTTCCGCAATTGGTAACGCCGCATAGAGTAAACATTGTGTTTTAAACCCATCAGAAAGAAAAAACATTAATAAAAACAATGAATTCCCCTGATCTTTCCATGAAGCCACAAGTGTATATAACACATGTATGTCCCAGAGATGATTTAGCATGTTTTTACCAAGCATCATTCTGAGAAGTATGATCATATAACAAAACATAAGATCCATAGCACTGATCACACCTAGATCATGAAGTGATTCAAATATCAGGATAACCTAGGGCATAAATTCATCAAAGTGACAGAGACAAATATGGCATTTATATACCATGCTGCCCACTAAAAATTGCATAATTGTTGTCAGTTAGACTCTTCTCATATCATTATGTAATTAATCAGCTATGATGGAATTGTTGACGACTTTTGCTCTAAGAGATACGAATTCAAATGATGCTATTAATGGTAAAAATATAAATTTTTTTTGTTCACATCGTTATGTTTTTTTACCATTTCTAGCATCTTTTTCATTTAACTTTTTGCTATAAATGGTAAAAAATATAAACTTGATGCTATTAATAATAAAAAAATAAAAAAATGTTGCTATAAACTTTTTGCTATTTTTTTCAATCAGGCCTTTATAAAAAAATGATATCCTATAACCCTTAATAGTAAAAATAACTAGAACTTCATTTGGTCATTCTCTGGTGTGCATCTCCATTGACTTTCCTTCTTTTTCTAGATTGCAGAAAGGCTTCTCCTACTAGAAAGTTAAGTTTAAATCCTCATGTTGGAAATATATTCTGGATTCTTTTTTTGAACAAAGTGAATTTCATTAAAACTAAAAGGAAATTACCTTTTTCTAGAACCTCATTTCCTTAATTTGTCTCTCTTTCCTAGCCATTTTAGAAGTGGATCAAGCTAGGATGAATTTATTGTTATGACATATTCATGTCTTCATTTGGTAAAATGGTAATGTTAAATGGCCAGTGATGAAGGTGTCTGGCCGGGTTGCTTGGCCGTAAAGTGCCTTCAAATGTTTAGTTAAAGTATATTTAATCAGCTCATGATTAATCCAATTAACCTGATCCATTTTTTTTTCTTTTTTTTATATTCCTATTTTTCATGTACAGTCTAAAATGTACATGTACATGTTTGATAAAGACACTGTGCTGACATTGTTTTAATGATTAATTTGTGTGTGTATGTAACAATTTTCGTAGTTTTAGATAATGGGGCATGCTTTCTAATTATGGCACAATCAGTCGTAATTATAGGAAGTCATGCATAAGACGGCGTTGTAAATGGTTATATTTGTTTTAGTTAATTAAAGAGGCATTCTGTTGAAAATGAAACAAGTTGCAGGTGATAATGCAGGTCACAAACAAAATTTGAATCTTGTTAAGATGTGTCATCACACAGGGAAAGATTATCCTATTCATCTCCATACCTGCGTACATGAAGAACGTACGTAGCATGGTGCACCTAAGTTTTCTAGTATGCGTAATACTATAATTTTCATAAAGACAGACTCCAAATAGTTAAAACCTACGGGAGTAAAACTCAGGATCTCCTTTTGGGAATTTTAAGCCTCTACCACTAGTCATCACAACTGGGGTTATTTGTTGTAAATCTAAGAATAATTAAATTTATTTTATGTTTTACACTCATCAAAGATCTTAATAAGAAGCAAGTTTTCTTTGAAACTTTCAGAATCCACGTTTTAAATCAGAAAAGTTTGATGCCAAAAGGGAATTAATATTCTAGTTTGAGACAGAAGACACTTTATTTGATTGGTAAGTTCAAGGTTTGTTATACAATAAGCAAGGATATAAGACCAATCAAGATCATGCAAGTATGATGGAATTTCAAGCCAAGTGTTGATAAAGTGAAAAAAAGATATGTTCTTGGATAATTCAAATGTGAGTAGTAGCTTAGGATTTGTCAAATAATATTCTGTGTTGATTTAATCTAAAAGAAGTTTAAAAAGTGTACAGTTCTACGCGTAAAACCACATACATGGAAGTTAGGATTCATTGGAATTAGGTTAAAACTTCGTACTTAATTAACCACGGCGTCAAAGGTGCACAGTGACAACCACCATGTATTGAATCATACTTCTCGATTTATCCATTTGTTCATTTTTATTTTTTTTAAGGCAAGTAACCCCAAAGAGTTGAAATATATAAGAGTCAAACTCATGACATCCTTTAAAAAATCTTAATGCTCAATCATCAAGTCGCCCTTATGGGGTTGCCATTTGTTTATTATTAATTCATGATTCACATTTAAGGATGCTATAAATCATTGTTTGATTGCATTTTAAAAGAAAAAAAATTGTTAAACTATATAACAATGCAAGAACTAACAATTTAGATTCACAAAGTTACATTGTTGTTCTTCTATGTGGCTTACCTTCTATGGAATCAACAATGAAACATGAGTAAATAATCAAGAAGTAGAAATTTGATTGTTAACCGTGATTCATTACACGAAAGAAATGTCATATCCATGTATCATCTAGACATGAGGTTTTCAAATCATATGACTTCATTGATTCTAAAAGCGTAAGCTTGTCGGCAACCTAGAGAAGGAGACACATGACATGGTTGGGCAATGTACAAATAATGTGAATCAGTAACGGAGAAAAGAGATAAGAATGTCAAAACTAACAATCATAGCTTCTAGATGTTCATCAGACTAGGGTTAAGTATAGACACTTCTTTCAAGCAAGCCATCAAGAATTCGATAACAAGACGCATCCGATAACATCAATCCCACTATGATGATGCAAAAGAATGGGTTGTAGACCATAATCACTGTGAGAGAATAACACTGAAAGTTGATTGAACAACCAAATAGAAATGATTGGTAGGGAAAGTGGCAATAATTATGTAAATATAGGTAAACCATGAGCACAAGTTTTAATCGTGTTGATGGTAGTTAAGAAGGCTTCTTGACTGATTCGGGATGGAGTCTTTCTTTGCGAAAGCCGAGGGATTTTAATTTGGGTGGCAATAGCAATGGTAGTAATTGAAGCACGACCAATGGTGTGCATCAATGAAGCAACTTGAGAGGAACAAGATTGATTCCTTCAATTGGCTATATAGGCTTGAAAAGACTTTTTTTAGTTGGACATTTGAAAAAGACATGGATCAAGAAATGTCCTTAATGAACTTGATGTTCTCAGAACGGTAGCTTAACGATAATTCTTTCGAATTCCCTATATAGAAGTCACGGGTTTCGAATTTAAGTCCAATGTCCTTGAATGTGTGTTATGTAATTTATATCTTCTGCATTGCTCATGGGAGCAACTAGTAGGAGCCTATTAAACTATTCTAACTATTTTGAAAGCAACTATGCAAATGCAAACAGATCTTTCAAAAATGTAGTACCAACAAAGTACACTAATGGGGCGTTTGGTTCGCGGATTTCCTGGGATTTTCTGAGATTTGCATTTTAAATCTTGTGTTTGGTTCGCAGATTTCAGTAAGGATTTAAAATCCCAGGATTTCTTAAATCCTTCCATTCTTTGTTATTTAAAATCTCAGCCTCCCCCTTAGGATTTTAAATCCCAAATATCTTGCATTTTTCAGATTAACAAATTTTTTCTAATAAGATAATGCAAATTCTTTGACAAAATCCCGCCAAATGCAAATCCTTTGACAAAATGCAAATCCCAGATAAAAAAATCCTCAAACCAAACGCCCCCTAAAGTGTTACAAGAAATGAGATTTCTCTCGATATATTGAAGATTAAAAAGAAAAAGATAAATAGACAAAACTGTAGAAGCAATCAAACACATGAAAATCAACATTTTCAAAAGATAAGATCAGGCCAAACACCGGGTGCTTCTAGCAGAAATATGATCCAATAAAACTATAACGATGGCCAATTTATAAAAGGATCTATGGTGTCATACAATTTGGATTTCATGAGATTTTATGAGATGTTGTTTAGTAGAATAGAAAATAAAAAAAAATAAAAACAAATAATATGGTTTTTACACTATGGGAAAAAAACAATCATATCAATTGTTCATTCCCTTTATCTAGATTACCTTATCAAATTTTCTACCATAAATTTGAAAGAAAAAAAATGGTCTTTTTAACCTTTATTTATTTTTAAGATATCAACAAGAGAATCAAAAAGATATATAAAAAGTAATCATTCATTCATCCTCATTCTCATTCTCATTTCTTTTCCTTCCTATCGAACTAGATTGTGAAGTTCTTTAGATCATAAAATCTCATAAATCCAAATCCGACAAAATCTACCAAACTAGCAAACCAGATGACACCTATGACTACCTTTTTCATCAAGATAACATGGATTGCAAATCGCTTAGAATCGCAGGACCATTTCAGTTGAACTTTGTATATTAAACAAGATTAACGAATTTTTCATATGATTGTGCACTGAAACCCTTCCTATGGTGTGGTCACTTAACATGCACAAGGACTCTGTCAAGATGGCAGGTACAGAAAAAGTTAGATGAACACACAAACGAACTACGGTAAATTCTACTTCTTACATAGCATTCATCAGAAATACTAAGAGAAATTTTGTTTGAATATTTACTGCACATAATATCCTAAGAAAGGTCTGCATTGTCTGTTCTGCATGTTAGAAGCTCCCTGACTGCAAAATCAGGGCATCAAATAGAAAAGAGATGAAGAATATGCTGTTTCCACCTACATCCACAGTTAGCGACGACTAAGATGCTCATTCAGAAGGGCTGTTGTATCGAAGATGTTGCTCATAGAAGTTGATCAGCTGTCGGTATCAAAAAAATAAGAATAAATGAGCACTGGAATCATCATGCTGGTTTTGTTTTGTTTTTTTTAGTGTGTGTGTGTAAGGAGAGGTGGGAAAAAGAACAGAAGTTTACCAGAATAGGATTCTTTTCCTTGAGGTAACTGTTATCAACAACAACTTCTTCTCCATCAGACCTGCTTATACCAACCAAACAAGGTTGCCAAGTTAATTATGGGTGAACCCATTAAATATTTAACAGATATGTACTCGATGCATAAATGAGTTTGAAAATTAATCAAATGAACATGAAGCTATTTGTTTGTGTGTGTGTGTGAGAGAGAGAGAGAGAGAGAGAGGGGTACACCAACCTCCTAACCAAAAAGGATACAGACACGTTCTCTGTGTCATCAACTACAGATGTTGAGTAGTTAACTGGCCTGACGATGTTCGTAATAGCAGGGACATTTCGGGAAGCATCTACGATGTTATTGGAATCAAAACCGTCCCCTGCAGGACTAACATTGTTAATTGCAGATTGCCCGACCATAACATCACCATTAGTTGTTATTGCGGTAGCACCATCATCATCATTTGTTGGAGCTGAGTTTGATTCTTGCTTGAACCTTTTAACAGCACAGGATTTCCTCCTCCTAGCTCCAACGCGAGAACTAACCCTAATACGCTCTGTTCCAACAACCTCTGAAATCCCAGTTGCAGGTCTCACTTCTACAGGACTAATTCCTTTGGCTCCTCGCTCTTCCTGAATATGGATCGCGAACTCACTCATATTTTCCAGATTTGTAGAATATGGAGCTTTAGGTTCAGTAAGTTCTACATCCAACATATTTGTCTCTTTACTTTCTCTAAGTTGTGGAGAAACCATTAATGATCCTGTATCATTTGATTGAGCAACTTTTTTGTTATTGGTCATATCCCCAACATTGCTTTCCATTCCGTTATTAGAGTTTATATTGTCAACAGAAGGAAGGGACAAAGGTCGCTCAATAATTTTGAGCTGCACTGACGGTATATCATATGTACCAGCAGGAGAATACTGCTGTGACTGCTGCTTTTGCTTCTTCTTTGACTGCAGTGTAGGAGCTACAGAATGCTTGCGCTTACGTCTCCTGTTCGATCTCTGTTTCCCAGATCTCATGCTTCAAGTTGCAAAAACAAGAAAGCATCAATAATCAGTTATCATCATTTCATTCATAACATTTAGGGCTCGTTTCGGATATGCTTATATCAAGCGTATAAACTCAAATCTATACAAAGGCCAAAGTCATTTTAGGTATTAATGATATTTCTTACCCGAAAACATGCAGTTTACTGCTTCTTATTACAGGCACACATAGTGGAGAAAAAGTAGGTTTATCTTTAAGAACTTAAATATAACCTCACAAGAAGTTATAAACAAGAATGACCTTGTAAAAATCCTAAACCAGCCCTTCATATAAGTGCATACAGAAAGGAAATACAGACAAAAAAATAAAAACCTCTCTTCGAATGCATCGATCACATCTGGGCATGACATCAGGTTCACGACTGGTTCCCAAGTATTTGATGCCTCCGGCCAGCCACGCCTTCATTAGAACATAAACATATATCTTTAAGCAATTGAAGCATAATGATAATCCATATGTCAAAATTTATAGAAAACAGAAAATCAATGACTATGAGTAAATTTATATGAAATTGATGTCATGTTTGATGTGGGTACAGAATCACAAGTTTGAATCAGAATCAATGTTCGTTAAGGTTAATTTACAAATCTTCAACCCATGGCTTGAAATTGGGATGGAAGCATGATTGAACCAAATCAGATACAAGAAACCCTGATTTCATGATTCAAAACAGATATTAAAAAGACGGTTCAATCCAAATTTCCACTAAATCAACTCCACGGATGATTCCATACTCCGAAAACAGTCTCTGACCAAAAATACAGCATCATTTTTGCTTAATTTCTAGTTAACAATCGCAGAGTATACAAAAATCAAGTGTAAACGAAAATTGATAGAACTAGGGCACGCACCATTTGATGAGATACTGCGTTTCCCCCTTTTTTTCCCAGGCAAAGCACCGACAGGCCGATCACAGAATGCAAAAACACAGATAACAAAAGCGCCACAAAATCAGGACAAATGTAACCATGGATGGATAAGAAAAAATATTGAAGAAGCGAGCAACTAATAAGCGAAGAATAACTATAACAAACCTTCCGAACTCTTTTCCTCCGGACAGCTTCGATCTCGTAGAAACCCTCCGCTAGCTTAGGCCCCTCATCATCACCATTGTTTTCAGCTTCACCTGCATCTCCTCCTTGGACATCTTCATCCCCAGATTGATCCTCGTCCTCGTAATCCTCATCCTCTTCTTCATCGTACTCATTTCCAGCATCGCCGTCGTCATTCATCGGCCGCTTTTGCCGGTGATCTTGTTCCCGATGTTGGTCGTTTTGCTGGACCTGATCGTTGTCTTGATCATCAATGTCATTTTCAAGCGGAAGCCGTTGTGGTGGAGTAAGATCAGAGCTTACGGTGTTCCTTCTAGCTCCGCCCTTCATCGGATTTGAATTTGAATTTGGATTTGGATTTGGGTTTGTAGGAATGAATTTTGGGAAGAAGGGTTCAGACTTAGAGTGTTCCTTCACTTTCCAGGCAGTGCCCCAGAAATTTCCGCCCCTATACCCTTTTCTCTAGAATGATCTGGAATTTGGGTGCCAGGTTTATATACACGGGAACGGGATTTTCTGAAATTATTGAAAGTTTGGGGCTTTTTATCTGTCCAATGTGGTTTCTCAATTCTGTCTGGGCCCATTTTGATTTCTTTTAAGACAACATTGTATGAAAGACCTGTTTTTTAGATTTTAATATTTATCTTAATTCCATATTTAGTTTACATAATCAGTTACTTATATAATGTCTAACGTTAAACTATTCACTAACAATTTTAAATTAATAAAATACATATCAGGTTTTTTTTCAACCATATTAATTTAACTCATAACATTCACTAATTTGTAAATCAATTTTAAACTTTCATTAATTCATAATAACTTATTACCATGACAAAATGCTATCACATTTATAATTTAAATTTTAATCCAAAGATCAATATATACGATTCACAATAGTTATCTACTAACTAAAATAAATTAGATCTAAAACAGTCTTAGTCATCTGATGAAAGCAACTCTCAGCAAACATCTCTTCTTCACACATATGCCTTGAAGTACCTATCAGAAGAAAAACACAGCATGAGTCAAGCGTCCACTACAGATATCGAGTACAATTACAAACGTACAAAAAATTCAAGAAATAATGAATATTTTCAAAATAGATTTTCTTTTAAAAAATAATAACCTATTAAACACCAGATAAAACAAATAATATGATGGCTGGAGCAACGCGGAGTTGGATTATCTTTTACCGAGCGGCCTAACAAAATGTGTAACAATCAATATCGTACTAAAGACTACACTGAGTGTGCTCCCTTAGTTCAGAGTGAGTGTATAGCACACTGCACTTCTACAAAACACATAAAAAGCCTAGGATTGATCCCAAGGGCGTACCTAGCTTTTGGGTACGGGTGTCACGACACGAATAAAATTTTAAAGAGCTGAGATAACTATCTATCAAAAACTCGAGTGACACCTAAGATTTTTTTATTGACACCCACAAAAAATTTATAAAATTATAATATCCATATCTAATTTATATTTGTTGTTTTCATACAAATTTACTGAAATATTACTGAGTTTTAATAAAAAAATATTTATAAAAAAACCCAACAAAATATAAAAACAAGGTTAAGCAATCAGTTAAGTTAATTAAGTTAAGTTAGCCCAAAATATTTTTTTTTAAAGCCCAAAAATTATAGCCCAATAATCATCTTTCGAATCTGGATCTTCAAGTAATAACCAATCAATCCAATAATGACATTGTACTATGTACTTTTCTTGATTAGAAAAATCTTGTTATTTGTTATTTTTGTGTTATCAACCCGTTTAAGTAACCCGATCGATCTTAGAAAATATTTCAAAAATTAAAGTATTACGATTACTCTAAAAAAATGACACCAATAACGAAATTTCATGGATCCGCCCCTGATTGATGCATACGCCTCCCTAAAATTAACCAAAGTTCCCTCGAGCTAACGCCAACTATTTTAATCGTCTCAATCAATCATCACGATTAATGAACCATCATAATCAACCATCACAATCAAACAATGGTGAGACGCCATAACCGATAACACTGTTAGAAAAAGTGACATACCATTGATGTCGCAATGGCATGCATGTGGCACCTCCACAGGTAGTTCACTCAGTAATTCTATCTACTGTATATTGTTTAGGGTTAATGCATAACAAAAAGGCCCAAATTGATATTTCAAAATACAGTAATCATAATAACACAAGAGGTTTGCATTTGACAATATAACATCAATATTCATGATATGTCACGAGAATACCAGTTTTCAAAAATACAATTATTCACAAATATTTACGAGTGTTTAAACATGATATTTTCTTTTGATAAAAAAATGACATGAGATATATAAAAATTCGATTGTCGAAATTTATCATACAAGTCAAACATTTTGTTGGTGATTTATCACCAATATTATTTAAGTGTAATGGGATGAACTTGTTTGACCAAAATAATATTATTACATAATGTACAAGTTGGGTTGGTGCGGAGTGCACACTTGTCCAATATTGTTTAAGATTAATTACCGGGGGTTCGGGGGCAGCGCCCCCGATAGCGGGGTTCCAGGGGCGGCAGCCCCTGGTAGCGGGGTCCAAGGGGCGGCTAAATTCGGTTAAATTCGAATTATGGTTATTTTTGTCGGTTAAAATGGCGGTTGGCCATTTTGCCGGTTACCCGTCAAATAATTACCCGCCGTTTTGGTCATTGTGTGGGTACACGAAAATCAGTAACAGATTTTTCATATTCTTTGTTCGTTATTTCTCTGAGTTTTATCCGATTGGGATTTCGATCGTACCGTCGAAATACTTCAATCTGAAAGTGTATCACGACTCTCAGATTATCCAAGCATTTTTGCAACCCATATTTTCTACACATTTGACAACTCAAAAGTAACACTGAAAGAACGATGAAAGTCGTATCCAAATAGTTGCTTAAAGTCTCAAAAGCAAATAGGTCCTCAAAGCTCTGAACAAAATCTAATAGCGAATAACATAATATAATATCAAATTTTGACTACCTATTTTATATAATATCTCCTAAAATCTTGTCCCTTTGTTATAATTATTATACCTTTAACTTTAGGATCATTATTATTTATTTTGTTGTTTGGGTTCTTTTAATAATCTTATTTTATAATAACACTAGAAAAGTATATATATATATATATATATATATATATATATATATATATATATATATATATATATATATATATATATATATATATATATATATATATATATATATATATATATATGTATGTATGTATGTATATGGTACCAAACTCACATTTTCTTTTTATCTTTTGAATGTGTCGACAAACTTTAAATAATAATAAGTTTCAAAACATTTGTAGAAAATAACTCAAGTTGTCAAAATATTCTAAACGCGTTCCAAATATTTAATACAGTAAATTCAGACAATTTTATAACTTTTGAAAGTTAACGAATAAATTAAATTTATTAATCTTTACTTATAATTTTTTAGTTAATTGTTTAATATTATAATTTCAAAAGTCAAAGCAGCTGAAGTTGGCATTGTTTGTTTACCATTTCATTAAGAGGTTATTTACATTTGAATCACTTCTAAATAGTTTTGAATTCTTTTCTTTAATCAGATAAATAAAATTGAATTTAACTAACAACATGGAATTTTGAATTTAATTAAAACACTTTTAAAGGTTTATATTGTGAGTTATTGAATTAAAAGAATTTTTTTTAAAACAAATCTGAAGGACAATGAAAACTGTTTTCCAAAACACGCGGGTCAAACCCAGCTTGCTTTTGCTCCGTTCCAACAAGAAAACGAGGAGGCCCAACAGAACATGATTTTTTTGTTCCTTAGATTATATAATTAGTTTTATTGTGTTTTTAATTGTTTATTAAATCTAAGATAATAAAACTTGACATTTTTAATAGAGTTTATTATGAATCAACACGTTTCATGTTTTCGTCCCTCACGTTTTTTTTAAAGTCTTAAAGTTAATTTTTTTCTTTTTGGTTTAATAAAATTTGACTATAACTTGATTTTTCAGTTTTTAAAAGCTCAGTTTAGTAATTATAACCGGACTCTAATAGTCAAATTTTACAAAACAAAAAAAAGCTTGAGGATTTTTTTGAAAAAAATTTCATGGACGGACGAAAACGCAAAAAAACCATTAAAACATGTTCGTTTTTTTCATAATAAACCATTTTTAATATTCCTCGTATGTAAGTTGATTTTAAAACGGTAGAACTTGATTTTAATTATTGTCGTGACCGTTAATTTCATTATTATTATTATTTTTACAACTATAATTATTAATAGGATTTATTTTGAAAATAACCAAACATGAATCCATGGTTGTGTTTTCATCTCCCAATGTTTTTTTTTAATCCTCAAGTTAATGTTTTATTTTTAGTTTTGTGAAATTTGACTATTAGAGCCCGGTTATAATTGGTAAATCGGGTTTTTTAAAAACTGAAAAACCATGTTTCAATAGCCAATTTTCACTAATCCAAACAAAATTGAGAAGTTTTTTAAAAAAAAATAACATGGAAGGACAAAAACATATAAAATATGTTGATTTTTTTTTCATAGTAAACCTTTATAATATTAGTATGTTTAGTTTTTTTGATTTAGTTTAATTTTTCGTGTCATTAAAACTTATCTCATTTAAAATGATTCCATCCTTGAATTTAACAAATATAGAAGGTGTTGAAACAATGGTGTATTACTTTCGAATTGATTGTTAAACCATCGACCTTAATAAAATTTCGTAAAAGCGGTTCTAAAGATAATCTAACAATTTATTTTTATTTAATTTATCATAATTGTTATTATTTAATTCCTCCGTCCCAATTTAATTGTCCGCTGGATAAAAACACACATTTTTAGAAAAATGAGTAATTATCGTCTTTTTCGATACTTAAATTACAATTTTACCCTCATATATTTAGTTAATCATTATCTTTAGAAAAATAATTATATTATAAATATAGGGTTATTATTGGAAATTAATGAATTATCATAATCTATTTTTGTAAGTAGACATTTATTTTGGGCAGTTTAAGATATAAATGTAATCATTTAAATTAGGACGGAGAAAGTATGTTGTTTGTTTATTAGAGTGATGGGTATGAGAACCTTGCCAAGCGGCAGCTTGCCATCTCACCGAAGATGAAAATGGATAAGACATGATAACTTCTTTGTTAAGGTAAATGCTACAAAAGATCTTATCCATTATCATATCTTATCTATTTGCTTAATAAGATATGATAACAGTTATCATATCTTATCCATTATCTTAACAACGTCAGTACTGTTAAGGTAATGTCACTGCTAAGATAGTGACAAAAAGGGGTATGGTTTGGTGTTCATCGAAGATGAAACTATCTTAACAGTGACATTACCTTAACAGCACTAACGTTGTTAAGATAATAATCTTCACAAGCAACAGCCTTACCTTAACAACACCAAAACTGTTAAGATTAGGGGTGAGCATGGGGCGGTTCGGTTCGGTTTTTGGCCGAAACCGAACCCAAACCGAAAATTCCGGTTTTTGAAATGGAGAAACCGTTCGGTTTCGGTTTTTCCCGGTTTCGGGTTTTCGGTTTTCCGGTTTGGATTACCGGTTTTTCGGTTTACACCCGTGGATTTTTTGGTTTTTGGTTTTTCGAAAACGGTTTGGTTTTTGGGTTCAAACCCGAAAAATCTTAGACACTTTTTTACTAAAGTTAAGCACTATTTGATAAATCACTAAAAAATAATTGTTTATGTTTGAATTTTTAATCGACTTATGTGTTAGTTTGATACTTCGAATTGATAAAATTGGATATTAAATATTAATTTAGTTGTTTTATAGTCTAATTTATTAAATTTACTAACTTAGGTTTTGAATTAATTTAAGTAATTTCATCATGTAAAATATAATAATAATGTTTATACCATTTAATTAGCATTATCTACTTCACATATAAATAAAATAAGCATAACTATTAATAATGTCAATTAATTAGCATTTTAACATTATAAAATATCAATTATATATATAATTGAAAAATGTTTCCTTTAATATAGGAGTCAACGTAACATTAAATATGAGTGAAACTAGAAATAACTCAATAAATATATATATAATATTTATAAAAATTAAATTAATTTTAAAACCGGTTCGGTTCGGTTTTTTCGGTTCGGTTTTGAGAGGGAATCCGAAACCAAACCATTTACTCCGGTTTTTTCGGTTTCGGTTTTTTTGGTTTTTCGGTTTCCCGGTTTTCCGGTTTTTTCGGTTTGGTTTTTCCGGGCTTTTCGGTTTTTTGGTTTTCCGGTTCGGTTTTTGCTCACCCCTAGTTAAGATAGTAGTTTTCACAAGTTGCCCTAAGCTGTTAAGTTGAGTCTGTGTTATCTTAATATCAACAAAGCCGTTAAGGAAACACCGCAAGAGGCTCCACCCCTTGGAAACCGCTAGGGGTGCTGCCCCTAGGACCCAGCAAAGGGGCGCAACCCCCTTAACCTCCGCTTTAACGTCTGGGTCTTGACTTTGACCAAACTTATACGAGTATTCACTCCGCATCTCCTAAACTATTTTAACTCCAAGTCAAACCAATATATTTGGTCAAAAAAATTACACTAAAATAAGAACAATTTACAGCAGTCCAAAGCTTCAAATTGGTCTTGATCACATATCGAAATCACAAATGATAGTCAAATAACACACGTTATGTATAATAGACAAAATTTCCATCGGATACTATTACTTCAGACAAAGAAATGAAAGTGTGCTTGATAATTAAATCGGTCCATATGCATATAGTATTTATATAAACTTGTTGCGCCAAATTAGTTAGTTATCGGGAGCATAAGATGTAGGAGTCAAATGTAAGTGAACCTTTTTGGCTGCTAATAATCCCTCGGTCTCTGTCATATCTATATTTATATGATTTGATCCAATTCCACCAGGGAGTTTCCAGTCAAAATTAAACAACATTTGGGCAAGGATAGACTCAACTGATGCCATACCAAACGTTATGCCTGGACACATTCTCCTCCCGGACCCAAATGGGATAAATTGATAATTAGTTCCCATATAGTCAACCGAAGTATTTTCAAATCTTTCTGGATTGAACGTCTCGGAATCCTCCCAGTATTCAGGATCGGTAGAGCATGCCCATGCATTGATGATTACTTTCATTTTGGCTGGTATATCATAACCACCGATTTTACATTGCTCCCAACATACATGTGGGAGTAACAAGGGGATCGGGGGATGAAGCCTCAAAGTTTCTTTGATTACTGATTGCAGATAACTCAAACCTCGTAGTTCTAAGTCCGTTATTTTTGTCTTCCCTTTAAAGGCTTTTCTCACTTCTGCCTGTGCCTTCTCCATCACACTCGGGTGTCGAATCATTTCTGTCATCGCCCATTCAATTGCTACTGTAGATGTATCAGTTCCTCCTCCAAAGATGTCCTAAGTATATCAATGAAAAAAATTGAAATTTACCATTTAATTAATTATAACGTACGTTATGATCAATATGCACGTATGACGAATGGGATGTTATAACTTATAAGTATTGTGAAGCCACTAATTATTGCATAAATTCTTTTACTTGGCTTGGACCATGATGTTCCCAGATGACATTGTGTGGATGTTGATGACAAGCATTTCCACATCATAGTATCATACTACCATATAAATGGGCATACGCGCACACACACACACATACTTAGTTACATATTTAGTTCTTTCTGCAAAAAGTCAACACATACTTGTAACTTGAATCCATAATTAACTAGCTGTATCAAAAACCCAATCACATATCTATTAATTGGTAAAAAAATCGTTGGCTTGATACAGGAAAAAGCTATATATATATATAGGTATAACTTTAATTCTTTTATTCTAGAAAATACTTGATTTTGGAACATATATGATTTCCAAATTAATGGAACCAGTTAATGAACCGAAACCAATAAAACAAATTGTATTACCCTACCAAAACATGCTCTAAGTATTTATCAATCATATTCCTATCAAAATAAACTAAGTAATTTACATTTATCCCTAACCAAAGAAGCTCTCTAACAATTTATCAATTAACATTAATATTTATGAATTAAATACTTTACATTAATTAGAACTATATATGGTGATCGATACACACTGCAGCACGTACAAACTCACTCTCGCAAATTAAGTGTACGTACGTACTGTGTGTGCCGCGTACTCCAAATGCTCGAGTCATTGTTTATGACATGCTCGATCTGGCCGGTCATATATGTGTGTAATATATTCATGATCACCATAATAGATACATCATGTAAAAATATTAACATGCTATCAAAAAATAGCTAGCCCCTTAATTCTTTTTTTTTTTTTTTAACAGTAATTAAAAAGGGATTAATTTTGTTTAAAAATATCAACTAGTTACAACATTGATTATGGTTTTCTGGTGAAAAAACTTAAATTCTAAAGTTCATATACATAAAAACCAATGAAAATAATTAGAAATAACTTAGAATAGAAATATATAATGGGAAGAACATATTGATTAATTATGAAATTACCACAAAGATGGCTTTAATGTTGTTGTTGGTGATGGGGAAACCAGAATCACCATCCTCTTTGATCTTGAGAAGAATTTCAAGAAGATGTTCCTCCTCATGTGCCTCTGATCCTATTAGTATTTTTCTTCTACCTTGGTGCTCCTCCAATATGTCATTGAAGATGTTGTCAAGAGTCTTGTGCAGCTTCGTTAATTTTGAACGTAATCCAGACACCACGTAAACAAGTTTAAAATCAGGAAACAGATCCGCCACACAAAATCCAGAGTTTGATCTTGCCAACTCATCCAAGAACTGTAGGAGGGCATGTTGGTGTTTACAGTTTTTTCCAAAGGAAGCTTTGCAAACAACGCTATTGATCAATTCAGCGACGCTTTGATGTATGTTTATGGGTTTCCCACAAGATGATTGAAGAAACCCCATGAAACGCTCAACTTCTTGCTCTCTGATCACACCAAACGACTGAACCTTTTTGGCACTAAGGAGTTCCAAAGCGGAAATCTTTTTCATTTGTCTCCAGTACTCACCATAAGGAGCAAACTGCAAAGCCTATGTTGGTGTTCCCATACAACACAACCTCAGTTCCAAAGGTCTTGGGACGGTCTGCAAGCGCTATATCATTGGTTTTGAGTGCTTCTTTGGCTAATCGAGGTGATGAAACGATGATTGCTGGAACTTGGCCTAGCTGGATATGCATGATGGGGCCATGTTTGCGTGCCAAGTCTCGGAATGCACGGTGTGGGAGTAATCCAGCCAACTGATGTATGTTTCCGATTACCGGTAGCTTTGGTGGTCCTGGTGGCAAGTTCAGACCTTTGGCTCTCCATCTCTTGTTCTTGTTGAGCATAAAGTAAAATACAAAGAAGATGAGAAAGGAAACCATCATCAGATCATACATGTTGGCCTTCATTGGTGCATGCAGCTGTGGATCAAATGAATATATATATACATATATATATATATATATATATATATATATATATATATATATATATATATATATATATATATATATATATATATATATATATATATATGGGTGGGTTCAATGGAAAAACACTATGCACATGAAAACTATGAAACCTATGCAAACCGTCAGATTTGGTGCATTTCATGAAAAACACGGTGACATGATCGTAAATAAGTTGATGCATCACGCGGGATTTTGATGCATCACGCGGGGAATTTGATGCATTTGTGGTGGTGCAGTGCGGTTTTCACAAGTTTTCAGATGCATTGTGATTTTCCATTGAACCCCCTTCTATATAGGGGTGTTATTCGGGCGGGTTAAATGGGTATTGGGTTATTCGGTTCGGGTTATTCGGGTTTGAGGGTGTGGGTTCTTTGGCCGAACCCGAACCAAATAAGGGAACGGGTTAATCGGTTTGGGTTAAACGGGTTATTCGGTTTTGATATAAAAATGAAATACTTTACAAATTAGTTTAAACGAGTTAAATGAGTTTGGTAATTTGGGTACACGAGTTAAATGGTTTGACTATTAAAATTGGGTATGTAAATATTGACATTATTATATATAAACGATTCTAATTCTAATTTAAAATTGGGAATTTAAAAATTAAACGGGTTATTCGGGTTATTTGGGTACCCGAATAAGCATGAAGCCTACCCGATACCCGAACCGAAATTGTTATTCGGGTACCATTTAACCCGATTAACAAAACTGAAAACCGAATAACCCGATCCAAATAACCCGTTTAAGATTCGGTTCGGGTGGGTTATTCGGGTTCGGTTATTTTGCACACCTCTACTTCTATATATGTAATATCTCTGGAAATTTCATTATATATATAGTTATGTTCTTAAGCCTATATATATATCTAGCTGTGTTCTCAATTTTAATTTATTAATCTTAATTAATATATATACACTGCACATATATAGAATATGGAGGACCGGCCGACCTAAAGAGCAAGCTAGCTAGTAGTAAATTTTTGGCAATGGCTTTGGATTCATTCATTCATGCATGCACATATGTACATATAGGGTGTAAATGAGCCGAGCTACTCATGAGTTATTCGTTAAAAACTCGAAAAAAGCTCGAGTTAAACGAGCTCGAGCCTCAATTCGAGCTCTCATGATAAACGAGCCCGAGCTTCAAATATCGAGCTTGTAAGCCTAAACGAGCTTAAACAAACCTATATATAATTATTTTTAAATTAATTAATATATAATATATAGATTAAATAAATAAAAATAAAAAGTTATATATTATATAAAAGATTATATAAATATTAATCAAAAAATTAAAATATATAATAAACGAGCCGAATCCGAGTTTGGAAAACTATCCACGAGACGAGCTCGAGGTTTACATACACTTAAACGGGCTCGGCTCGGCTCGTTTACACCCCTAATTGTGAGTACATCTTTTAAAGTACTAGCTTAACAAGTTTTAAAAAAAATTATAGTACGTTTCTAATTATATTTGATTTAAATATATTTCGTTGATCACAAAACAAGTTAAAAAAAGGGCATAACCCATATAAAAACTCAAATGTCACTACAAGGAAAAGAAGAAAATGCGACGGAGACCTTTTGCGACGACAAATGTCGTCGCAAATTCCCCACTAAAAGACAAAAAAATGTGCTTTTGACTAAAACTGGTCAAAACTCGGGAAAGGCCTTTTGCGACGACAATTTTGCGGCGACATTGTCGTCGCAAAAAGGCTCAACAGATTAAATTTTTATTTTTTTTTGGCACGAAAATAGGGTTTTGCGCGGTGAAAAGGCCACGTTTTTTTTCGGGGAATCTGCGGCGACAGCTTTAGCTTTCCGCGACGACGAGTCGCCGCCATAGGTAACCAGCGACGACATAAAGTCGCCGCAAAAGGTGATCGATTTATTATCCCAGTTAGCAGCTAGCCTCTTCACTTTTTCACCCACCATTTCATCACCTACCTCTCCTCTCCCTCTCCTCCTTCTCCTCTCCTTCTATCTTTCTCCGGCCACCCTCCACCTCTGGCCACTCTTCACCACCGGCGACCCTCTTTGTCCGGATCCACTCTCCACCACCCGGGATCCTCCATTTTCCGGCGACCCTCCATTTTTTCCGGCGACTTCGGTTCATCTCCTTTTCTCCGGTGAATCTTGGTTATTTCCGACCAAAATATAAGGTTGGTTTCATTTAACATAAATGTCGTTATTTTTTTGTACATTTCTATGAACTTAAAGTTTGTTTTATTTTTCCGGTTTGTAGTTGTTGCTCCGGTGAACACTCCGGTGGGTTGACATTAAAGGTTAGTATTTTTTTCTGATTTTTATATATTATTTAAGTTATTAAATAATTTTTCAAAATATTATGTTTTAAATTTGTGCTTAAAATATAGACTTTTTATGATATGAATATATTATCTTTTAATATGATTTCTAGTAGAAAATTTTAATTTTATATGCATATAGAGTTTTTATGATATGAAAAAGTGTATTTAATTGCAATATATTTTTTATTGTTAGAAAGTATGAAAAGATTATAATTATATTATGTATGTTAATACACTTTTTTTAAAGTGTGTTTAGTTTAGTATTATTATTAGTAATTAGTGTTAACTTGTGTTATTAAACATATGTTAGTTAGTTAGTGCTATTAAAAAAATAATACTTTTAAAGCAACATAAATTAAAAAATATACATTAAAAAATTTATATAATATTTAAATGAAATAAGTTAATATGTATTATTTGATGTCACATAAGATTAGAATATTTATATATGTATGTATGTTTGTATTTCTTTAGAGTATGTTAAAAGTATAACGTATTTTGGTATATATATTAAAATTAGTGTTATTAAAACATACATTAAATTAAAGTAACATTTTATTAATCATAACATATATTTTACTTTAAAATGTGATAAAATAAAGATATATATTAGTATGTAGATTGATTAGTGTTATTAAAACATTATATTAATTTGAATTTAAAGCAAGTTAAAACATATATTAATTTGAATTAAAAGCAAATTAAAACATATGTTAAGGTGTTATCAAATTAAAACATATATTAATATGTATATTAATTAGTGTTATTTAAACATATATTCATTTATAGTAACATTAACTTAAAACATATACTAAAGTATCATCAAATAAAAACATATGTTACTTTAAAGTGACATAAAGTTGATTAATAAAGACGAAACATAAAATTAAAACAATGTTAATGTTATTATTAATTTAAAGTAACATGAAACTAAAGCATATATTATTTTTATTATTACTTTAAAGTATAAACATCTATCATCACATATTCATTTAATATTATTATTATTCAAATTAAGATAATAAAATATTACTATTTATATTCAATGATTAATTTGTGTGTTTAGATAAATGTAATGTGTTTGTATGATAAGCGTGTGTTTATACCGTAAGTCACCCATCTGAAATTAATTTATTAGAAATTAATTTCGGATAGTCCCCTGTTTGGGACTGCTTTTTGAATGTTTTGTCTCATTTAGGATATGGATGTGTATGATTGGTTTACTATTTGAGAAAAATTCGGCAAATATTTTCCCTTCGCTCCTACGAATATGTGTTTCCTACACGTATTTGGGGAGTTAAGGGAAAATGCTGCCGGATTTTTCTGAAATAGTAAACTAATGATACACATTAATTTAATTTTGATTTAATTTTCATAATACTTTTTGCGACGACATTGTCGTCGCAAAAAGCGATGACGTGTCAACAAGTAATTGCTGGAAAGAGTCGCCGCAAATGTAACATCCGGGAACTAGTAGCTGGCACGTGGAATTTATCTGTTGGCTCTGAGAGCTGTCCTGATGAGTTGGTGAAATTTAATTAATTAATTGCACGTGAGTTGGTAAAGTAGATTGCTATTACGTGTAATTTTAATCGGTTGAGATAATAACCGGTTTAGTAGTAATTGGAGATTTGGGGTTGTTTTAATGAGTTAATTGACATTCTAAACCCAAGTCGTTAATTTGAGATTAATCGGGTTAGTGGGTGTCTACCGAATGATTAATGAGTATTGTACCCGTTTTAATTGAGTTCGAGACCGGAAGCGTATATATATTCGTTTAGACTCCCTTTTTCTTCACTTCCTCTGAAAGTTCAAAGGTGCAAGTGTGTGTAGGTGTGTTGTGTGTAGCTGAAACAGAAAAGGAGAAATCCAGAAGCTGGAATATAGCAGCCATAGCTGAGAAATCTTCTTCGCCATCACCTTCGCAAGCCAACTCGAATTCGAGAAGGAAAGAAACGTGTTAAGGTTAGTAATTCACGTTCGATTCATTTAGAATGATGTGTTAAGTAGTTAGCAAGTATTGGGGTTGAATTAGAACCCCTAAGTCGTGCAAAATCGAGATAAAAAGTGACCCCCGTAGCAACCGAAAAAAACAGAGCATGAACTGCTCTGTTCGTCGCCGCACCGCGGCCGCGCTCCCCTGGTCGCGCCCGCGATCAGGGTAAGGCGGTTGAGGTGATCGCTAGTAAGAGAACGCGACCGAGACGTTAGTCGCGGGTCGGACGAGCACGGGCGTGCTCAGATGAGCCCGGCCGCGACGAGAGGGGCAGCGCGGAGTCATCGCGTCCGAGATGACTGGCCGCGACGAGGAGCCCGCGACCACGATCCCGGCCGCGCTCCTGGCCGCGCTCGTGTGTCTTGGCTTGTTGATTCTTGTTGAGTTAGTGAGTATAGTAGTATAGTCATTATGAGTTCAGTAGTTAGTCGTTTCAGCGTAGTTGCATTTATTGTTGCCAGGATTCGTGGCTAGACCTGGGACTTGTAGAGACTGTCGTTGATAGCGAGACTGTAGTCGTGCTTCAGGTGAGTTACTTACTTTTAACAAATGTATTGTTGTTGATTACTGAGTTTTCAAAGAGGTACGTTGTTTATTATTCGGGTCCAGTGTGGACTCCTTTCATATGTTGATACTTGTTAGCACAGAGCAGAGTTCGTGGATCACGCGTATAGTCGTTGATACGCAGAGTAGAGGCCTGTTGGGTCATTCCCAACTCAGTGGACCTGACAACCCACTACTTTGTGGAGTGGGCTATGCAGGCTGTGCCGGGTCGCTCCCGATGAGGCGTCGGGCCGTTGATGCCGGCCGCATGTAGAGTTGTTTACCAGTTGTTACGTTGTGCTAACTGTTTTATAAACTGTTTTAAAGTTGCTTATAGTAACTCACCAGCTTTCCGCTGACTGTTGTTTTAACCGTGGATCTCAGGTACGAGGACTGAGGCTAGGGATACAGCGGGCAGTAGCCGAGACCCGCCACGTGGACAGTAGTTAGCGACTACTTTCGTAAGTAGTCCTCATATTTTGTGGTATGGCTTATTAGCCAGTGACTTTCGGATGACTGTAACCTTTGCTCATGATGTGGTTGACTGACGCTATCGACGGGGGTTAATTCCCGTCTCGTGTTACTTTATGCTTGTTGTTGATGTTTAGTAGTAATTAGCTGTTTAACCCTTGATGACATCGCCTATGATTTGATGACGTGGACTGTAAGTCCTATGTGGCATTAGTCGTAAAAGTAGGGTGTTACAGCAAAAAGTTGAAAATGTCGTCGCAAAAGACTTTTAGCTACGAGGTTTCGGCGACGACCTTTTTGCGACGACATGTCGCCGCAAAAGGTTATTTGCGACAACTTTGATGCTTTTAGCGACGACTTTTGTCGCCGCAAAAAGGTGTTTTTCTTGTAGTGTGTACAAAAGAAATACCAAGAATTAAATTTAGATATATATAATTAATTAAATATGTCCACAATATATTTCACAATAATGTGATCGATCTAACTTTGGTATACACACATATGATCGATCAAGGCGTACCACCACTACAATAAGATTATGTTTGGTATAGGGAATTAAGAGGAATTCCCATGTTTGTTAACATGAGAATTCCTCTTATTTCCATTTCTCTCCTCTTAATTCCCTATACCAAACATAACATAAGAGGCTATTGCGACCCACAAAATCTGTAATAAATATTGACCAATTTGCAACGTATATGCGATTGTCGAAAAAATAAATTGCGGTGGAAAAATCCGTGACAAATAATAACACATTTTATGACGGATTAGCATAGAAAAGTTGTTTGACGTAAACGCCATTACACATAAAATATTAACAAATAACAAAATAATTATAATACCCGACACTAATTTGTCGCAAAGCTAACACATATTATCCGACGTAAAATATTCTTAAAACACGGCCGACAGAAATCGTCTCAAAACGTGGCCAATACATGACCGACACAAATCCGACTCAAACTGTGACCAAAGCAAATCTGATGCAAATTAATCCAACACAAAAAAGATAGTGATTACAAATAATCCCTCGCAAATCCTGAAAATTTACGAGTGACTTGCAACAGACTATAGTTTGTTTTTGTTTTCGTCATTTCACGGTTAAAAGGACAATAAAAACAACACACATACAAGCCCCGATTATCTCTACATCTGATGCATAATACTCCCTCCGTATGATGCGAAATCCTCTCGTTTGATGCATCATGCAATTATTTTGTGATTGTGGTTCTACAAGATCCTCCGATAAACATTGGTACATTTTCCATTGAACTTTGGCCCAAAAAAACTCGAAGTTCCATGGATTAGATCGAACAACTTCAGGCTTTAAATCACAAAAGCCAAACCTTACCACAACTCCTCATTTTGAACTCTTCAACTCTTGAAGGATGCGTTTCTCCTCAAGCTTTTACAAGAAATTTTTTTTTTTCTTTTTAATTTGCTTTTGTCGTCAAAGGATCAATGACAAGGGTTTTTAACTTTAATCTCTCGCAACCTAAAATTGCATCGATCAATTAAAACTTGTGATTATCAGGAACAACTTTTAATTTAAAATTTTCAAGAAAATTCATTTACAACAATATATTTTAACACCCAATTAAATAATATATACTAGTTTATTTACCCGCGTATTACACGGATATTTTTTTGATATATATATATATATAGTATATAATAAATTAAAAGGTAAACATATAAATATTATTTTTTTAAACAAAAGTATATATATAAGAATGATATTATTATTTATTATGACCTTTTAATTTTATATTATTTATAAATAGTAATTATTTTTTTAAACTTTTATCATATTATATTATAATTAATAAGTTGTTAGAGTATTAGATTTTGATTTGATTTGATTTGAATTTAAAAATAAATATTTATATTAGATTTTGATATATATATATATATATATATATATATATATATATATATATATATATATATATATATATATATATATATATAGAGAGAGAGAGAGAGAGAGAGAGAGAGAGAGTTTCAATTCATTTATTTATTATTTTTTAAAACTATAACTGTCACGTGTCGATTCATGGTGATGACACATGGCTTTACAAGAGAGGAGTATAGTTACTCTTTTATTAGTATTTATATATAGATGTTGATAAAATTTCAAGATACCCAGAAATGATGTTACAATTTGAATCAACAAACCCTGTGCTTTTAGAATGACCAAGTGATCAACATCAACTAGCTACTTAAGGACATATGTTTTTATAACTCATCATTATGGTTTATTTATTTACACTTTTTTGTCCACTCATAAAGTGAAAATTTATAGGTCAAAGATATAGAAGTGGTGTTTGAGAAAGTAGATATGGTGCAAGAAGAAATAGTCCTATCTAATTCATAAAAAACCCAAAATTTATGTGTCATGTCACCAATGACGGTTATGGGTTAATTTGTCACATATTAGAAAGTTATTATAAATAGTGCATATGTGGCCACCTACACATATCTAATCTTCCCTAGGGATTGACTAATTAAGATTTAAGAGGGATCCAAGGTGGTGGTCCATGCATACAGCGAGTTAATTGAAAGATTAACCATGCCATGGCTATCCTCGTTTGGTTAGATATCAAGAATTGGATTTTAAATTTAGTTTGTTTTTAACTTGCAGGAAAAAAAAATAACATGGATGAACGAAAACTCGAAAACGTAAAAACATATTGGTTTTCTTCGTAATAAACCCTTTACAAAACAACTAAACTTAAATCAAAATTAAAAAGTTTCAATTTTTAAGAATTATGTTTTTACTGACCCAAATCAATAAAACTTTATAGTAGTTTATACGATGAAAAATATGAATGCAAAGATCCTTAAAAATATTTTAATCATAGAAATGTATTCTTATTAACTAAAAACATTTATTACACGTATTTAAGTACTAAATTTATTTATACATATTTTTAATTATAAAATTATGATCTTTTTAATCGTATATATCGAAGAGGGCTTGAAGATGCACCAAGTCCAAACAAACATTTGTTGGTAAAGGCCCACCTCAGGCCTCAATGAAGTTGGGGAGCCGACACTAACGTTTTATTATTCAACAATCCAATTAGTGGAAGGAATTGAACGAAAATCAAAAGAAACCTAAAAGGAATCGTGTTTCATAATATTTTTAGGAAATAAAAATTATAGAAATCAGCTTGATTTTTGCATTATATTCTTCCTTTCAAAACTGACAAGAAACAAATACAAGAAAAAATTTCAGACAATAATTTAACCATGATATATGCTAATATGTAAATGATTAAACAGAATTTAATTATATATTTACGACGTATGACAAAATAAATTAAAAATATGAAAATAATTTATCTAAACCTTTTGTCAAATGTTTTTTTTATATATATGAAAATAATTGTTTATATCCATGTATAGATTAAAAAAATTATTAGATTTCAATTATGCTCCTAATTATGTGGTCTAAATATATTGTTTTAAAAGTAACTAATATAAGGGTAAAGTTGTCAGTATATTAATTAAAGGTTGTAATAATTATGAATCCCTAGAAGTTAGAACTATGTGTTTTTATTCGATGGATAAATAATTAGGAACGAAATAAGTATAATTTAAAACTTTATCAACATACCTCATAATATCATATGGTTAACCTTTTCCAAAATACATTTAATGTATTTCAAGGACCGGCTCAATCATTTTTGGGGTCCGAAACAAAAACTGAAAATGATATTTTAAATATATGTGTGTTTAAAATAAATTATATTCACATATAGTAAAAATGGTGAATGAATAACAAAAAAATTTTTACGATTTCAAGAATATTAGACAATGGGATTCACCCCTCTTATGTTTTTTTGACACGTACTACGATGTTTTCTCTACATTCTTGGATTGTAAATTTAATTTCTTTCACGCTACGAAACATTAATACACCTTAAGATTCGTCATATATGTAAGAATGAACCAAAAAAAAAAACAGAAACACGATCAAACAACAAAACATATAGATGCTTAATTGTTACTTTAAAATGGTCAGTCGACCACAAAGTTTCCCTTAAACTAATAGTAAAGTAAAATGTCAAAATTAAATGCTTTAATTAATTTCAAACAAAGGAAATGGAAGTCCTTGCACCAGGTAATCGATTAGTTACTTATCGACAACATAAGATGTAGGAATCAAATGTAAATGAACCTTTTTTGCAATTACCATTCCCTCGGTCTCCGTCATATCAATATCCATATGGTTTGACCCATTAGGAAGTTTCCAGTCGAAATGGTACAACATTTGAGCAAGAAAAAACTCAACTGATGTCATGCCAAACATTATGCCAGGGCACATTCTCCTCCCAGACCCAAACGGAATAAACTGATAGTTTGTTCCCATAAAATCAACTGAAGTATCTTCAAATCTCTCTGGCTTAAATGCATCGGCATCCTCCCAGTATTCGGGATCAGTAGAGCATGCCCATACATTGATGATTACTTTCATTTTGATGGGTATATCGTAACCACCAATTATACAATTCTCCCTACATACATGTGGGAGTAACAAAGGGATTGGGGGGTGAAGCCTTAGAGTTTCTTTGATTACTGATTGCAGATACCTCAAGCATCCTTGCATCTCTGATTTTGTTATTCCCCTTGAACCCATTTCTCACCTCCGCTTGTGCCTTCTCCATCACATTCGGGTGCCTCATCATTTCTGTCATGGCCCATTCAATCGTTGTCATAGATGTATCAGTTCCTCCTGCAAAGATATCCTACATCAATGAAAAAAATCGACCAATTATTAAAACTATATATCAAGCGGTCGGCGGTCGTATGTGGTTTGGTTTTGCTAGAAGTCTACATTAATTATTTTAATAGTTTAAATATCTATAACTTTTATAGCTTTAATAAATTTAAGGGGCATACAGCATACTTTCTAATTATGACACAAGACAGCCCCCCATTCGTTCAGTTAGGTTTATTTTCCAAATATTCTAGTATTTGGGATCAGAAATGGTGGAATGTGTGGAACCACATATATATTGGATCCTTCAATGCACCAAACTGCATTTGTTGCATCTCTTCCTGGCTAGTTGGGGTGTTCTATACTTATTTTTTCAGTGTCAAAAAAAAGAAAAATCAATTGGCTTTTAATTAAGTCAATTACACCAAAAGTTATGTCACATACATCCATGATTCTGTGTGTTAAATATCGAATATACATCGTGTAAAATATGTTACAGTAGCATCAAATGCCATCTCCTAAAGTTGGATGCTTAAATAATTAATAATACCAGTGAAGCTTTAGGTATATCTTGGACCATGGATTAATTATTTAAGTAAAAGGGGTAAACAATTATACACACTAGTTTTTTTTAACAGCAAACTAACTTACTTCTACTCCTAAACTACTCTTTTGCCCCAAATGGGTCCGTGACCTCACACTTACTTATCACCGTCGTACCAAATGTGCTAAACCCCGTTGGGTTTTATATACACCATTGATTATGGTTTTCTGGCCGGTGAAACTCTAGCTTATCAGGCCGGATTATTTAAAGTTCTAGCTCTTGACAACAACATATTAAATTCTAAAATTCTCTATGTACATTAATTATACAACATGTTTTAATATATAAAAAAAATATAAAATTAAACATGATGATATATAACAAACATACCACAAAGATGGCTTTGATGTTGTCGTTGGTGATGGGGTACTCGAAACCACCTTCTTCTTTGATCTTTAGAAGAACTTCAAGAAGATCTTCCTCCTCTATCTCCCCGTCTTTTCTCCTATTTTCATGCTCCTCCAGTATGTCGTTGAAGATATCATCAAGAGTCTTGTGCAGCTTCATTAACTTTGATCTTAGTCCAGACACCACGTACAGAAATTTAAAATCAGGAAATAGATCCGCCAAATAAAATCCAGAGTTTACTCTTTGAAACTCATCTAAAAACTCTAGGAGTGCATGTTGGTGTTTACAGTTTTTACCAAATGAAGCTTTGCAGACGACATTATTGATCAGTTGTGTGATCCTTTCATGTATGTTTATGGGTTTACCGGAAGATAACCGGAGAAACTCCATGAAACGATCAAGCTCTTGCTCTCTGATCACACCAAACGATCGAACCTTCTTGGCACTAAGGAGTTCCAAAGACGAAATCTTTTTCATTTGTCTCCAATAATCGTCGTACGGAGCAAGGGCTATATCGGTGTTTCCATACAACACAAGCTCGCTCCCAAAGGTCTTCGGACGGTCGGCGAGCGCAATATCATTGGTTTTAAGTGCTTGTTTGGCTAGATGAGGTGATGAAATGATAATTGCTTGGGTTTGGCCTAGTTGAATATGCATGATGGGGCCATGTTTTTGTGCCAAGTCTCTAAATGCACGGTGTGGGAGTGGGAGTAATCCGGCCAACTGATGTATGTTTCCGATGATCGGTAGCTTTGGTGGTCCTGGTGGCAAGTTCAGAGGCTTTGCAACTTTCGATCTCTGGTTGACCTTAAAGTAAAAGATGAAGAAGATGAGGAAGGAAACCATCAAAGAGATGAAGGCGATGTTAGCGTCCATTGTTGAAGCTTTAATTTGCTTAATTAGCTATCTGTGGATCAGAATCAGATGATGAAGATAATCACACAAATCAACAATTCTGATTTCAAAATTAAATAGAAATTGAAACACAAATCAAAGAGGAACTGACAACTGACGGAGGTAGGTCGTGGAAGATGGAAGAGGTAGAGAACAAATGTCAACAGTAATATTGTATTATTGTTGGATCCTAATTTAAGCTTTTACAAAAATTTCATCTTCTTGCCAGAAAAGGAATCAGAGTTGAACCGATAAGGGTCGGATATTATCTGCTAGATTATATTCACGTGGATAATAATATTTATAATATATAAAAAATAATAATAACAAATTAGATTTTTTATTATTATTTATTTAATCAGTCAAGTTAAATTTTAATAAAGTGTATTTGATTTGATTTGATTTAAATCTAAATTTAATTACATTGTAGTTTATGACATGACAAATTAATAAAATAACAAGTAGTAAATTAAAGAAAGAAAAAAATAAATAGAAGATGTTTACTAGTATTTATAGATTTTAGATTTACATTTATAAGCATTTTTTTAAGCATGCGGCATTTTCTATGAAACGACGAAGTTTTTGACTTATTTTGAAGAATCATTAATTCGACAATTTTGCAAGTTAAATTTCAAACCCACCAATGTGCATTTTCTATGAAACGACGAAGTTTTTGACTTATTTTGCAAGAATCACCCACTTCATAGTTCATTCTAACTTAAATATCCTATCTTTTTACTTTAAATTTATTTAATAAATTGATCAAGTAGATAAATAAGAACAAATTTATTATTTAAGCATAAAAAGATGTAATAATTATATTTAAAATTGTGTGTTTTCGTCTATTAACCTTTTATTTTCAAACGGATAAAGTAAATTGTTTGGTTACTTTCTGTCTTTCTTTCTAACATTTATTTGATTGTTTTTTGGGATATTCATAAAAATATCCATCTTTTGAAATCTATGTATGAAAAATACCCATTTAAAGTGGATATTTATAATTTATCTGCAATTTACGTTATTTGTAACTTGTACTTTTTTAAATTTTTTATAGTCTTTACGTTATAAATATGATTTTGAATTGTTACATGACAAAATGTCACATCTAAAAAGTGCTTATTAATTTGATACAAATTGATTTTGTCACGTAAAGTTTAAAGATTTAAATGGGTCCTACTTTTTGTACACCATTTACATAATGTAATAATTATGTTTAAAAAATAGTATGCATCATTAGAAAAATAATGCATCATTAGAAAAAACATAGAATAATTGTGTAATTATTATATTTAAAAAAGAAAATAAGAGATCCATTGAGATCATTGGGGTCCATTTAGACTCCACCTTTAAAACGTTATGTGACTTTCACTTTTATAAAGTAAAGGCAATGGATTAACATAAATTATGGAATTAATAATATCCACTTTAATTGGTATTTCATACATAAGTGTCTATAATATATTTTTGTGAACAACCCTTTTTTTTTTCTCTCTTTTTATACTTTCTTCTATTTACCATGTATTTGATTCTTTCCCCTTTTTATGATTTTTTTTTTTGTGTTACATTTCTTCTAGATCTTCCCACTATTAAAAACATCAATTTTTACCTTTTTTTATGTTTTTCTTCTATATTTGTGTATTAAAATAATATTTATTTCTAAACTATTTGTCCCTATCATATCCTAAAAGAAGGGCTTGAAGTTGAAGCGGACGAATTAAATCGGATCTGCATCTCAACAAATCATTGCATACTCCTTCTAATCCTATCAGTCTAACGTTTTATAAACGTTTGGTACGATGAAATGAAATGAGTTTTATTTAAACTGGTTATGCCAAGTAAACAATAAATTTGATGTTAATGTGGAACCCTTTGTTTTAAAAAGACTTTTTATTTAAAAAAGCTCCCAAAAATTTTTAAAATTTTTTTTTGGCAACATGCATAAACAAAAATTAAAGAAAATTGAAAATTGTTGCGTTTACATGAAAAATATACAATTTTGTTGTCTTAATTAACAAAATAAAGTCAATATCTTAATATGTTTTTTAATGTGTGACATTTCTATGGGAAACGACATATATTGAAATGAAATTGATTTGATACACTCTAGTTTATTAATAAATTGATTTTAAATGTAAACTAAAAGTTTAAAACTTCATTTGGGGAAATGATTATCATGTTAGAATTGTGTACTTATTTGACCATGAAAATAGTGGTTACCGTATCTTACCGTACAATATGAAAAGTGGAGTGTTACAACTTACATGTAATAATAGTACAAGTAGATTTGATGGAAATCATAGCAACATGGCCGGATTTGAACGCGTCCAAAAGAAACGACTGTCCAGTGTCCAAAATTTTATAAGACTTTTAATTTTATAAGCTTAAACGTAATAAAGTATGATTGATTTTTTAAATCTAGGAGAAAAACAAAAGGTATGTTTGTTTGTGTGTATTTAATAATTATTTAACTTTTGAGGCTCGCAAACCTAGTCGAGATTTCATATGTTTACATGTTTTATGTATAAATAATTAAGTTGAGTTGTATCGACTCGAGTCGAGTCGAATCAAGACTTGTTGAACCGATATTTAGTCATTGATTTTTTTATAAATATTTTTTTAAATAAATCATTGTCCATTGAGTTGAGTTAAACTAGATTATTTTGATACCAAAGCTTGATAATTTAGGTTCGACGAGTTGTGACGTCGAGCGTAGCTTCACACACTAGGTAGCGTCACGCTAGCCTAGCGTCCATCTTACAAGCTTCCTCTTGCCCTGCTATATTTCCGTTGCCAACACACAAAACTCGAATAATCCATTGCAATAGTCATTCAAATGGCGTCAGGTGCTAGGGTTTTCAACGGCTGCAGAACTTTATTCGCTGCAGCAAAATCCGTCACTCCCAAATCCACGGCCACCGCTGCTACCGCTACCACGACCGATAAGAAGAAGACTACTGTAAAGAAAGCAACGGAGAAACCAGCGAAGAAACCGAAGCAGAATCCTACAGAGAAATCCTTGAAACCTGTTGGCATTCTGAAGCCAAGCCCGATTTCACCAGCCCTGGGTGACTTTCTCGGTGTATCTGAGTCCGCTCGAACTGACGCCGTTAAGAAGATTTGGGAGTACATCAAGCTCCATAAGCTTCAGGCAAGTTATTCATTTCTGTTTTCGTCTCGCATCGATCAAATCGTTTGTTGTGTGAATAGGTGTTGCGCCTTTAAATTTGTTCCATCTTCCATAATTTCTAGTTTCTGCTTTTTTCTAGATACATTTACATTATATCGTACATTTTGATGTGAAACAGATATATAATGAACTTCAAACCTTGTCATCGCTTGTGTCTTACAATGCATTTTCATGAAAATGAGCTCAGGAAAACTAGTGCAAGTTTATTGTTTGAAAGCGAAGATAACGGGTTATGAGGTTATGTTAAGCGTTTTGTATGTAAATACTATTACTGGCTGTCAGTCATGTGTTCTGTAGGTTGTATTCAACAACTATTTGATTTCTGGTTTAGTTATGATATTGCTAGGCCCTCATATTGTGATCAAGAAGTAAAACAAGAGATTGCAACTGAAAATCCTACTGTGAATTAGTAGTTCATCTGAAATAGTTTGTACTTAGTCAGAAGAGGATCGCTAGAAAATGTTTATTTATAGATGAAATAGTAGATAGCTCGATTACAACTTTACAAGAAATGGAAGGGTGTATATTAGGGTTGCAAATGAGCCGGACTTTTATTGAGGAACTCAAGCTCGAGTTTGAGCTTTTAATGTCTCGGGCTCTCGGCTTGAGTTTCTATCAAGCTTTTCAAGCCTTCTATATATGTACATATACTTTGAGCTTTTACAAGTGATTCGAGCCCTAATCTGACCTTATAACGAGTTTGAGCTCAAGCTAGATACCAAAAAAGTAACTCAAAAAATGTTCATAGATATATTTGAGCTTTTCGGGCTGAAATGCTGAATTCCAATCTTTTGCGAGCCAAGCTTGAACCTACATACCGAAAGCTCGTCGATCTATCAAGCTTGAGCTTGGCTTGACTCATTTGCAGCCCAAAGTGTAGATGCTAAAACAATAGTAAGGTGGGATAGAATAATGAGCTTCAGTCTCCCCTAGTACAGTTGAAGCCTGCTAATTTATACAAAAGATCTCGTTCTTAAGTGGAGGATAAAGGCTAATAAGATTATAAGAGCATGATTCTCAGACATCTCTTTTGTTATCACTTTTTAAGTGATTACTTGTTTTTGTATCACCTTTGGCCCTTGTGAAACACTCTTGCTTTAACTAAACTTGTAAGGTGGAGTGAGGTGGTGTGTGATAGATGAACATGAATTAGAAGATGCTGCAAGATGCACCGATATTCTGTCAGACGAATTATACAAGCTTCCTGAGTAGCCTTGTTCAAGTCTTTTGGAGGAAGGCTAGGAGGTTTATGGTTGCTTGAGGGATTCTCATAATAGCCTCATAGGTGATAGAACCACTATAAGAGGAGCATACTGGTATAGATCTTTTGAAAGACTCAATAAAAAGATGAGTTGTTGCTCATACTATTGATTGTATTCAGTTGGGCATGGCCTTGCAGACAGGTGTGTTGCACTGAACTACTTTTAACACGTCTGTTTACTCTGTAGTTGGTTATTTCTTAAATATTAGTTAAATTGTTTGTGCGTTGTGTTTTCTAATTTGATGGAAGTGATTGTCAATTAGTTGAATATTTTTCAATACACTTCTCAATAATGAGAAAGTGAGATCAGTGTTGTCCATATATTTGTAGTGACTATCGAATGCACAAAGTGCGAATCTGTTACTGAAACTTTGAAGTGAAATGATGTTCTTATTTTGGAATGGAGGAAAGAATTTGTCATGAATTTAGGAGACATGTGAATTCTGAATGATTGTTACACGGCACCCCCTTTCCCATTTGTTGTGTTTTGACATTGGAAGTTTTGCCTGCAGAATCCAACAAATAAGAGAGAGATCATTTGTGATGATAAGCTTAAGACGATATTTGGTGGGAAAGACAAAGTTGGCTTCCTAGAGATTGCCAAGTTGCTGGCTCCTCATTTTGTGAAGACTACTTGAGTGCTGATTCGAGACGTCAATTTCTGATGACTCGTACTGACGTTTAGGCTGCTCGTTGTTGATATTTTCATTTTAATTATTCAAACTTGTTTGAAACGGAAACAAACTTCCACAGTTTATCTTCTGTGCAATTAGATGCTCATTTCTGTAGTTCTCTGGCTAAGTAATACTGTAATAGGGTGTTGGGGAAACTTGTTTTGATGAATGCCACTTGCTTGCTCCTGACAGTAGTTGTAAATGGTGCACTGGCAGTGGTATGTTTTCGGATAGTGAATTCTGTAGTTTGTTTCAATTTCAGATTGTTTAGCTGGGTTAAATGATAGATCATCTCTAAGCAATTTTTATCATAGAGCTGCAGTTTCTGGGTGCATGCTTCAGCCAATTAACTGACCAGATGTGGCACTAAAAAATGCTTCTATTAACATGAACTTGCTTGTTATACGGTTTTTGATATACATAGATGTGCACAAGTATCTAGGCTTTGACATTGATGAATAAATTGGTTTATGGCATTAGTTTATACGCCTTTGAATTTGACGCCAAATAAAGATATAATGGCTTCTGTCATAAAAGTAAGTTGTGTCGAAAAGGGTCAATATACATATAAATTGAGTGTCTTTGCCAGATGGAAAACTAAAACTTCTGGCAGAAGATGCAGGATTTACAATAGCCAGATTTCCATGAAAAGAATCTGTAACTATGCACACTAGTTTAGCAGGTGGTGTACCCATTGCTCGACGACAGCTGGTGAGCCATACCATGGTCTAGATTCATCGTCTGAACCAACAGGCGAGTGGTATATGCCATCAAAAGTAATGTTTAATGCACCCTCAAGATGGGCTGATACTTCTGGAACAACTCCATCGCCCCATACATCTGCCTGGCCACACACCTGTGGAAAGGGGACTGCTCATTACACCTAAAGCAAATAATGCATGTTCTAACTTTAATCTTAAAAATAATCATGGATGTTAAGAGTGTCATCGTATGAAACTTCCCGGTGTTTTGTCTGGGGTCCAGAAGTTGGAAACGAAGCATTACCTGTTTGTAGCCCTGACCAACGAAGCGACTGCGAAACGTAGCACCAGTTGATGTTAGGGTGCTTGTATCATCTACGATTGCGACATCAGGATCTGATTGATCTATGGCAACTGGAATGGTTGTTTCAGAATTTGAGTTTCCAAACAAACGACTGCCCTGGATATACCTGTGTCATGAGGCCACTATCGTTGTTATAGCACTTAATATACCCTGAATGTGAACAGTGAAGGTTAAAGTTGAAATAATAAGACGACTCGCATGTTACATGTTCCAGTATACCTGCCTGCGATACATACATATCTCAGTTCTGGAGTATAAACAGCTTTCCTGCAGTTCTTTTCAACATAATCCAATAGACCCCTTGTTTGATCAATAACTCCGGGCAGCCCTTTTGGTGGTGGCCTAAAATAGACATCACGGTTAAACAAAGGCTTAAAACATCTTATAATTTAGTCTTTGAAGCAAGTTTTATTTGGTAATACATACTGAAGAGGAGATCCCAGGGTAAGAAGCAAGGAAATATTCGCCTGCCTGAACTCTTCCATGTATACCCGAGCCAGCCACCCTCCTGCAGAGTGTCCAATTATTGACAGCGAACCACCTACGATGAGAACATCTTTTCATTTTTATCAAATGTGCATGAGAGGACAATGATTGGAAGCATGTGTGCAAACACAAAACACACTGGTGTGTGTAATTGAAAAAGGGCATCAAGGGGAGATGGATAGTTGGAACTTTTTAAAAGAACATATTCATTGACTTTTCAAATCATAGTCCGTTTTTGGTTGCAAACAAACCACCATTCTTACCAAACTGCAAAAGCAAAAGTGCCCAAGTACAAGGTTGCGTTCTTATTGCATTGACATTTACACATTCTTCACCCTGAACATCTCATTCTTGTAACCTATAGTACTTTTGGCATTGTTGTAAGCATGATATTGATGGTTACTTTACAATGAAAAACCAGTTATGAACTTATGATGGTTGAGAAGGCCAATAACTTCTTTAAAACCTTGTTAACCATTTATATACAACTGAAAACAAGTTCTTGAAGGAACATGGAGAATTCAAACTCTATCAAATCCAAAATCTCATTATGTTAGATCGTGTTCTACTTTGCTTTTTCATTTAGGTGCACAGAGTAGCACATAAACAACATTATCTTATTCACCAACTGAAGTGTTGGTGCAAGGATCTATCACATTAGTATGTTAATGATAACCTGAATCAAAGTTAGTGAAGAGAAACTATGAACCTTGAGATTGTTTCAAAGCTTCATTGACAGCCTCATCAACCCGATTTAAATACCTGTTCACAGTACATTTCGCTTTAGTGGAATTAACTCACTGAGGAATGTGAAACATAGATCTCAAAATCCATGTAAACCCAAAGTACCAATCAAGAACAGGGCGAGGCTCAAGCGTCCCTCGCCAGTAATTAGGGTCAACCAAACCTGCAGCATTCCTCAGCCAATCAATTCTTGAAACATTGGCCACCACAGTTGAAACACCATATCCTTCTAAGGTCAAAGCTAATTTCTGATAGTCACCTGTATTATTTCCTAAGCCCTGTCAACACTCTATATGTGTGAATAATACAAGTCAAATAAATGTACTAACATGCATTTATTTAAAACATTGATGCTATCACATAACAACCACTCTACTATTCTGATCCCATCAAAATCAAAATCAAAAGGGTGTCACAGGTTAGGACTTAGGAGCATTTTAGCAGAAAGCATTGAGACTTCACTCGGAACTTACCAGCAGTATAGCAGATATATACAAGAGTTCAAGGTTATTGGCATAAGTTTCGACTTCTATGTTGTTACTAATCTAAGATTATATGGGAAATGAGAGCATACAAGGATCCGAAGAAGGAGCCATGGCCCAATGGTTTTGAGTTGCATAGGCCCACAGACAACCACAAGAATCATTGCATGCAGGTTCCTTCATGACCAGAGCTGAGAATCCATCCAGATTATATACAACTCAGGTACTTACTCTCTAATGGTTCACCATATTTCACACATAAATGTCTTGACTTATGCCCATGTATGACGCAAATGGAAGGATTAAAATCCTTCTACAATATTTGTTCTGCTGCAGGTCAACAGCCGAAGCCAGAGACCGAAACGTGGAAATTCAAAAGCAGCCTCTATCTGGAAAGCCTTGGTGATTTTAACAACCATACTTACATTTTCCCTCAAAAGATTAGTATACTTTAGTCTTGATCACTTTTTTTGAGTTTGAAGATATATTGAAACTCTGTCGGGGATATGCTCCAGGTGGATCGCAGGCTTTGCTGAGGCAGAGCGATTGGCTCCGTTTGGTGTAGCATTCCACCTACAGCGTCAGCAGGGATGTATTTGTTTGTACACTGTGCTGATTTCTATGTTCACTAACCATGTGTTGCTTTTAGCATGTCATGCCAAAGTTTCTGTTGTCGGGTCGTGATGCCCTTTCACTTCCATTGCAGTGCTATGCCTGGATCGAGGCATGAGGACTGCTGTCTTGCTTAAGGCAGATCGATCCACCCAGTGTGTTATAGTGATCTGCCCTTGGAGGCTTTCAGATTATTCTGGTGAGAAAACTGCATTTGACTGGTTATTTTATTGGTTATCTTGGAAAAGATGCAGCAAGGTACAATGTATATATATAGCATACTTGTATCATTTTCCATTATCTTTCACCCTTCATCTTCAAACAATCAAACCCAAGAAAACTCCATCAACTTCATAAAGGGTGTTGTGATCGCTACATACCATCCTATATCGATGGAATCCTAGGGGAGAGTAGTCAAGAACCACTAGCAAAATTCATGGGGGCCAAAGTTCCTTACGTGCAGTGATAATCACATCCTTGATTTACATTTGCCATTTGATATCTATTCTTGTTTGTATTGTTTTCCGTCATTTCCTTCATTAGATTTCTTAACAAATAATTCAGCATTTCCACTTCACAAATACATTCAATATAATAACAAACATGACTGAATATCAACAATATCTGGTAATAAACCAACAATTATAATAGACAGGTAATCTTAGCTTGATAAACTTGTTGGCATTCCTGATTACTCTTTCCTATTTTAGCTGTCTCAAACAAATTGCAAGGAGTCCTTAGCAAACAAGTTTTCATATAAAAGTTGCATATTAAGATGATATCAATTTTGATTCGCACATCCTCTAATTTATCGATGTTGAAAAACTAACCTGCACTTCTAATTAAACTATATCTAAAGTCAATTATTACAAGTTCCATAGAACGAAGAGGATATTACTAACTGCGACAAATGGTGGTGCTAAATGTCACCAAAACGTACATCAACGAGTACTTCTAAAAACCGATTTATGTTATTAAGAACACAATCATAAGGAATTCACAAGCATGGAAGTACCTTAGATTCTTCTCAAACACATGACAAAAACTGCAACAAATGTAGGAGATAGAGAGGGAGAATTTACAGGAAGAATGACAGCAGGACGATAAGTGACCGAAGGGGATGATTTTAGATTAGAAGAAGAATCCGGCTGAGTGACGGTGGAGCAGGTGCAGGAGAACCGCCGTGAAGTAGTAAGTTGTACTGCATGCTTTACCGGTGGTGATGGCAGTGGCAGGGGTTTGAAACACGGAGCCAATGCCATATCTTTCCCCTTTCCAGTTCTGTGGTCACATATAGAGTTGCTATTTGCTAATACCTGCTGCTTTTTTTTTTTTTTTTTTTTTTTTTTTTTTTTTTTTTTTTTTTTTTTTTTTTTTTTTTTTGAGTTTTGGGATGCTTTCTAACGTAGGTTTATTACCAGAAAAATCTACATCTTTTCATTTCATGGTTTTTATGTTTCATCCATAAATGTTATCTTTTTCAGAAAATTTTTGTTTGTTTTATTAATTTTATGAAATTTGACTATTAAAGTTTATTATGTTCTATAGTCAAATTACACTGAACCAAAAATAAAAAATTAACTTGAGAATTTTTTTAAGAAAAAATAAATGACGAAAACACAAAAACCATTAAAACATTGTAGTTTTTTTCATAATAAACCCTGAATGGAACCATATATGCATACTTTATGATTATTGAAGTTATTAGACTTACTTATTCTTCTTCATTATTTGTATCCTCTAGGAGTTTAAATATAAATAAGATTAAAGTTTTAACAAGAAGTTGGAAACATGATTGTAAATATATAAGAATAAATATATTTATTTTTTTTAATTTTTTGATTGAATACAAGTATAGCAAGTTATTATATATAGACACACGCTACATGGGTTGAATTTAAAAGGAATTAAAAATAAATATTTATAAAAACACAAGAAATAGTTATAAAAAATTGGGTTTGAGTTAATTATATATTAGATTAGATTATAATAGATTGAATTGAATTTGATCTTAATTCAAATTTAGTTTTAGTGATGACATGTGTCAGATCGAAGTTTTGACACGCGACGAATTAAATAAGGGATCGACACGTGTCAAATTATTTACTGATTTGATAATATTTATAGATATATATGTGCCTGTAAATGTTTTACGATTTGTAACTATACTAATATAAAAATAAAACCATGTATTTGTTGCTGCTAACATAAGTTAACATTAATTATTTTTTTCTCCAGTCGCATTATTATCTTCATGGTTCTATTGAATAATGTAATAACTACTTAATGATCAAATACTAATTACAATGTTATAATTGTGGTTTAATATCATTTAATATTTATCAGTTAACATAAAATAAAAAGGTATTAGTGTTACATTGAATTAATACTTCACAAGTTATTTAGTAAAATGATAATGAATATAAAACGAAGTGGAAAAGATGGGAAATAAGGTGATAAAGCAATGAAGCATCAACCGTATTCTTCTTCTCTTTGCACCTATTCCTATTCCTATTCCTATTCCTCTTCACTTTCACTTCCTTTTCTTCCATCCCAATCCTTCTTTTCCTTGTCTTTTTTCTCTTTTTTCTCTTCTAATTGTGAAACACATCATAGGAGTATGTGCATATAGCAACCCGTACAGATGCTTTATTATCTTAAGAGAATTTCTATTGACATTCTTATATATTAAATTGATGTGATTTTTTCTTTAATATTATAATCTTTTTAAAGGGTTGATATTGAAAAAACATCAAATTTTCAAAATTTTATCAGTTTGGTCTTTTAATATTTTTTTAATCATTTAGCACTTATGGTATTTATTTATTATTGAAACTGTGAAATTCGTTACGTGTAACATACTATTCAGGTTACAACAAAATGACTTCGCATTTTAGTTTAAGATTTGTATTGAAAAACACCGTTGTGTTTTTAAATTTTTTTTTATCACTGGTATGATTTTTTTCGTACTGAATTCATTATAGAATTCACGTGTTAAGCAATTAATCAAATCAGATTTTAGTAAACCATTTTAACATTTTGATTTTTCTAATGAAAAAAACGTCTTAGGAACCAAACTAACAAAATACTGAAAACATTATGGTTTTTTAACAAAAAACTTAAATTAAAATGTGATATTTTTTTAAACTTCAACATTTACCAGTAACAAATTTCACAGTATCAATATTAAAAAGATAATTTGATGATTAAAATGATAAAAATGATAAAAATGATAAAAAATAACATTAAGAAACCAAAATCATAAAACTACGAAAACATAAAATATAATCATTAGAGTAAATTACAGAAATGGTCCCTGTGGTTCGTTCAAAATTATGGAAACGGTCTCTCAACTTCCAAAGTTGCAGTGTCGGTCCCTCAAACCACTTTTTACTTGCAGAATTGGTCCTTCTGTTTCTAAAATTTTTAAAAATGACGATTTTACCCTTCTTTCAATTACAAGTGTGGCAATTTCAATTTTGGTCCATTTTCTTACTTTTTCATTTTTGGTTTTAAATTTGAAATATTAATTTAATAAATTATGATTTGATTTATTATTAATTATATTATTTTATTAATTATTTCTATTTATTTTGTAAAACAAATCTATATTTCTTTATTAATAATAATCTTTATTTATATACTTAATTAGTTAAGTTATGTATCTTTTTATGTATTCAATTTATTTATTAAAGTTTTATTTATTTATATTTTATTTGTTAAACTATTTGTATAATTTTATTATTTATAGTTTTCCATCAAACTATTCATTACTTTTTATAAATTTTGAATTTGTGTAAATTTTGATTTAAACTTACTAATTCATTACGTTTTGATTTAAGTTTGCTAATTATTTTTTATTTATTTAAATATTTTGTTACACTAATATGTTTTTATATAAATTTATTATTTTATTTGTTTGGAATTAAATATTTTATTATGCCGGTATGTTTTGATTTCAATTTATTATTTTATTTATTTTGATTTAAAATTTTGCTACGTTAATACTTAAGTGAAAATTATAATATTTAAGTAAAAACGGATAAAACATATTAATGTATAAACTTGTAAATCAAAAAGATTAAAATACTATATTAAAATCAATACTTATTGGCATAAAAAAATATTAAAATTATAAAAATAAAATACTAAAATTTAATCAAAACATATTAACGTAACAAAATATATTATTGTAAATAAAATAAACTAAAATATAAATATAATACATTATTTCTAATATCTATAAAGATTAATAAAAATAAAATATAAATAGAATATCTTATTTCTTACATCTTAAAATAATAATAAATAGATAAAATTTAAATCTACATTCAAATTATATCTTATATGTACTTTATCTATAAATCTAATTAAAAAATATATTATTTGTTTATTTATAAAGTGATTCGTAAAATTTTTTATTTTTAATATATATTAGTAATTTAATAACTTGTAAGGATTTTTTTAAACCAACCAAATAAAATAATAAATTTAAATCTAAACGTACTGGCATAACAAATATTTAAATCCAAACAAATAAAATAATAAATTTAAATAAAAACATATTAGCGTAACAAAAATATAAATAAAAAATATAAATATATATTACTTTAATAAATAAATTGAATACATAAAAAGATGGATAACTTGACTAATTAAGTATATAAATAAAAATTAATTTTAGTAAAGAAATATTGATTTATTTTACAAAATAAATAGGTATAATTGATGATGATAATAATAATAATAATAATAATAATAATAATAATAATAATAATAATAATAATAATAATAATAATAATATAATTAACAATGAATCAAAACGTAATTTATTAAATTAATATTTCAAATATAAAACCAAAAATGAAAAAAATTAGAAAAGGGATCAAAATTGAAATTACCAAACTTGTAATTGAAAGAAGGGCAAAATCGTCATTTTTAAAAAATTTAGAAATAGAATGACCTATTCTGCAAGTAAAATGTGGTTTGAGGGACCGTCACTGCAATTTTAGAAGTTTAGGGACCGTTTCCATAATTTTAAACAAACCATAGGGACCATTTATATAATTTACTCTAATCATTATTTAAATTGTGATTAGTGTGGCGTTTTACCCAACTCATTTAACCCGTTTAAACTAATTAGCAGATGATTTCATTTTTTATATCAAAACCGAATAACTCATTTAACTCAAACCAAGTAACATGATACCTCATTTAAATCAAAACCGATTAACTTGTCTTCTTATTTGGTTCGGGTTCAGCTAGCTAACCCACATTCTTCAACTTGAATAATCCGAACCGAATAATTCGACACCCATTTAACACATCCGTTAACACCCTTAGAAATTGAAATGCTTTTTTTAATTAATTGACTTGTTGAAAAACAAAATAATAACAGGGAAAAGAAAAAACAATTAAAATTACACACGCTCAAGCAAGTACGAAGAATACAACGTTAAGAAGTTTATAAACGCGTGAGTGTGAGTGTATCCAAGTTAACGCGTCGTTGCACTACGTGTCCGCGGCACGCCATCTCTATATATATTCCCCATATCGTATCATACTTATCTGATATCCATCATACAGAGATCTGCGTTCGCCCATTCCAACCTCAAACCCTGCAAATCTCAATTCTAAGCATCCGGTAAGCACTTCCTCTGTCTCTTTCTTGTTCCATACTGCAAATCGGAGTCTAATTTACCTTCCCCATCTCTGTAAATTGATGATTGAGTGCGTTAATTCTTGTTAATATATGTATTGTGTTTGAATTGATTGTATTTCTGTGATTACTCGACTTTTCAGCACTTTGTCTCTCTGGATTGTTGAATAATGTTTCGGATCATGCATGGCGTTTGAATTTCTTTGTTTGTTTTGTTGTGATGGTACTTAACTAATTGAGTTCTGCAATGTCTTAGATCCCTATTTCCGTTTGTCATTAATCATTCTATTGTTCGCGCAAACTGATTGTCCTTTGGAAGAAGTGATGACCTATTTTTCGGGTTTTCAAATAATTTAGGGCTAGATAATGTGATGTTATAAAAAGGTAATAGTGTCTGGTCTGACTTTTTTGTTTGAGTAATCTCCTTTCTTTACTTTTCCTACCTGATTTTGGTAAAGGATCTTACTCTTTTGCCTATCATTTTGTTCACAATTTTAGACGGTTGGCTTTCATGGGCAAAGGGGAAATGTTTCAAACTTGGGACCTTCCAACGTATTTCCATCAAGGCATGGATCAAATGTCATTCAAGTTACAGACTTGGTGACAACGTAGTATACTTATAGTTTATGAGAATATTAAAAAAAAAAAAAAAAAACAAGAAGAAAGAATAACACTTAGTAGACCTTACTATGTTGAATAATATCATTTTTCTTGGTGTCTAGTATTCATATAGCTAATAACTCAAATATCTTGGTCCATGTTCAACCTCATTGCCTGTGGAAGCAGGGCTAACTTCTGGTTTTGATAGTTCCACTTCGTTGTTCTTATTCTTGAAGGCTTTAAGTTCGAACTGTAGAAATAAGTCCTTTTGGTATTTTGATTTGGAATTTGAGAGGGTAGACTATCCGTTTCTTCTTTTGATTTTAAATTTTTATGCTTACAGATGTATTTGTGGATCTTAAGTTATCTCTTAGCATTAGTGGTTATTGGCATTTTTAACTTAAATGTAGTTCAAGAAACATTGATCATCGTATTTTCTCTATGGACTAAAGTTTTGCAAATCAATAACTTTATTTAGTCGATAACAGACGTAAGTATATAATAGATTTCTTAAGAATAGGCCCCATGATTAATGGGCCCTGGGCGATTGCCCATATTAACCTTGGCCCCGAGCATTTTGCTTGGAACATCAGTTGGTACTTGATGAATATATGCTTTAATTCCTGTTGCCAAAACCCCTTCCAGGCTCTCAAAAACCAACCACGCATAATGCATATTTTTGGTGCGTTAGTACTGATTCAGAAGCCGTCTTTCCTCTTAAATTCTGGTTGCAGGTAAAGTTGATTAAACATGAGTGGAGAGGAACCACATAAGAATCAGGACAAGGGGTTGCTCAGTAACCTTGCTGGATATGCTGCTGGAGCTGCACACAACCACCAACAGCAAGGAGGAGGGTACCCTCCTCAAGGAGGATACCCTCCAGCTGCTTACCCACCAGCAGGATATCCTCCCTCTGGTGGCGGTTATCCCCCACAAGGTTATCCTCCACAAGGCTATCCTCCAGCTGGCTATCCTGGTCAATCAGCTCCACATAGTTCAGGAGGCAAGTTCTCATCTGCGTTATAATAAGCATTTTAGTGTAATTAGTATTTAAATTGCTTTGTCATACTAAATTTTCAATACATCTTGAAACCTTATGTCATTCAATTGGAATTTGGATGCCTTTCTATTCTTAGAAGAATTAATTATTTTGAGGCTCAACAGATATATAAAGCTCAGGAAGATTTCTTTTATCCAAGAAAGAAAAGAACTGTTCCGAGTTCTTTCGACTTTTTTCAGTTCAAAGTCCTTGAAAACATACATCAAACCAAAAAAGATGCCGAGTCTCAAAAGAAAAAAGGCCCATTCTGTTCCATAAGAAGTGTCATGCTTCTATGTTTAGAAACACAACCTTTTTTTTTTTATCAAATAAGGATTAATTTAATTGTGCTGCTATAAGTGGTGAAAGATTCATGCTTTTTGTATTTCTGTTATGATATTTTGAAATTGGTAATCATCATCATAATCAAGCATTTATTTTCTTTCATCAGGGCATGGACCTGGTATGGGAGCTGTGCTAGCTGGAGGTGCGGCAGCAGCTGCAGCCGCATATGGAGCTCACAAGCTATCATCTCATGGTCATGGGGGCCATAATGTATCACATGGAATCCCTAACATGATGGGCATGGGCCACTTCAGTGGTGGCAAACATGGTAAGCAGGGTGGTGGCAAGTTCAAGCATGGTAAGCATGGTAAGGGTGGGAAGCATGGCAAGTTTGGAAAACACAAGGGCAAGTTCTCAGGGTTCAAGAAATGGAAGTAAATCTTTGTATATATTAGTTTATTGTATGCTTTCTTTGCTTTCCTAAAACTGAGTTTCTTCAGCCATTTATAGTTATATACTTTGGATGATCATTTCCGGGTTGTGGTTTCTTGATAGATTTTTATGGTTCGGGATTGAGATATTCTGATAATTAAGGATTATTTATGTATGTATAATTATGTTGACACTTTCAAGTTGCAAACCTACTTGTTGCATCTTATGAGTTATGACCCACTTATTTATGCTCTGCCTTCATGTCAAAGAAAAAAGAGTGAATTATTACGACGGAATGCAAAGAGTTATTTCTTTATTTAGTTGAAATAGAATGAATTAATCATTACGTAAGGAATGTAATTCTGTTCTTTTCATTCCTTGAGGATGAGATTTTTTTTTTCATTCCCTCGAAAAATGAAATGAATTTTTTTTTTTATATTTTTAGAGTTTTTTTTTATTCGGTTTCATTCCATTCTTTTAATATTACTATCTACCAAATAATGCATAGTAATAACTCATTTGATTCTAATGGTATAAGCAAACACGACAAGAAATCGTAATGATTCATTTTATTACGTTGTTCATTCTGTTCGGTTATCAGTCTATTATGTTCAACCAAACTGAGAAGGTTTTTATAGTTTTTTTAACCGAAGCATTCTTATGCTAAAATTGAGTTTGTTCTGACAAGAAAAGGCCAGCCTCTCTACCGTAGAAATGTAGAGTCATTTAAGTTTGTGTCTGGGCACTTAATAGCGGTGATATAGCGGTTAGCAGACTTTCACCAAATAGCGGTGACAAATAGCCCGCTATTTGCGGTGATATTTACTGCTAAATGAAGACAATTTTGGATAAAATAGCGGTAATAGCGGTCAAAATAGCGCTATGGGACCTTAGTTGGCCATTTGATGACTTTAATTTTATTTTTTACATAACATTTTATGATATTAATTTTATATATGTATTATGTTATGTATTTATATAACCTTTTATGATTTAATTATATATACGTCTTATGTTATGCATGTCTGCACTACAACTGTGAATCCAAATATGTTACTGTTGTCCATGGCTGTACTTCTTGTTATAGATTTCATATATGCATTACATTATGTTTTTAAAATTATATATATATATATATATATATATATATATATATATATATATATATATATATATATCACCGCGATAACCGCTATAGCAAATAGCGGCCTTGACCGCTATTCGACCGCGAGACGCTATTAACTGCATAGGGTTGTGTTTAGTAGACGAAAACGAGTAATTTTTCAATTTCAGTTTTCACTTTGTAGTTTTCAAGAAAAAAAGGTCTCTGTAAAAAATGAAATTTGTTTAGATGATGAAGTTTTAGTTTTAAGAAAAATGAGATAGGTGATTATAAAATATAAAAAATAAGATAGATGATAGAAAAGTAAGATAGAGAAATAAAGTATTAAAATTAAATATATGATATATAATAGAAAAACAAGAAAGAGAGAATGAAAGTGGTATTTAAAAAGTGAAATAAAATTTAATAAATTGTTATTGAGTAAACAAGTTTTATTTTTTTGACAAATGAGATGAAAATTTTAAAAATATACGGTAACCAAACGCACTCATACTTTCATCTTTTCTATTTTTGTAGGCCTGTTATGTTATTTAAAAATACAAAAAGTTATCTTACCGTATAACAATAACATTACAAAAAAGTAATTTAAAATGGGTTATTAGAGTTGATCTACAAGATCTGGTCCAGCAAAACAATCCAACACGAAAAAAATGGGGAATATTTGGTCAAAGCTTCGCTCTAAACAAACTTAAGTAGAGTTACTTTTTAAATACACATTTTTTACATTTCAAAAGGAAAAAAAATCAAGGTATTGTTAATTTATAATTTCTTTTGATGTTGTAGTTATTATTATGTCTATTGAAGTTACATTCGCACAAACTAGTTTTTTAATCTTATTATATAAATATACATGGTTCAAGAATGAAATTTTATAAACATGGCAAGTCTTTTTTTATACGACTTAACACACACTAATCTAATGCTACTCTTAAATTTACACATTTATTCACAATGAGACTCGAACCTCCAACCTTGAGGTTTCCCTTGGTAAATATAAACATGGTATGTAATTCTCCAAACTTTGAAAGCATTGAGAAAATACACATCCTTCAAGAGTTGTTTTGATTTGAAATTTTGAATACATGTATCTGTGAAATCTTCACATGTAAAATTCTTTTAAATGTAAAAGAATTAGGTATAGAACAGACAATTCAAAACATAATTTATAGAGTATTGGACGTACACTAATAATCTAAACATAATGTTCTACATGAACATTATAGATCAATTGACACATAAGAGAACATCACTAACAATACCTCAATCCCTAACTATGACAATATCAGTCTCCTTACAACAACCAATGCCTTGCAATCTAAATTATGCAATTCTAAGTTTTCTTCATGCATCTGTTTTTAATCCATAATAAACCAAGTTCTCTGTATCATTAGAAAAATGTCTATGAGTGTAGCTTCTCTTTGTATGATTCCTCTAGACCATATCATCCAAAGTCCAAACCCCTTGGATCTATCATTGTTTAAGGCCCCCTCCAACATTATCAACCAAATCCTTTTTGACTACATGTCTACATATATAAACAAACTTTAATACCAAAATCTTAAAAATTATTCGTTAAATAAAAAAAAACCAAAATTTATAATAATTGAGTATCTTTAATTATATTTATTTAATCGTTTTGTTACAAGCAAGTTTAAATTTTATATGTAAACTTTGATAAGAATATTATTACTTTAAATAGACTTTGAGTACAATACTAATCATTATTACCAACAGGCTTGGCAAAAAACTCATCCTTGATGGAACCTGTAACTCGAACCTGATTTGACCGGAGAATCTTCGAGTTAACCGGGGATGGGGACGTGAAATCCCCGATTTAAAATAACGGGGACGGGGGACACTTTAGTTCCTGGCCTTGAACTCGACCCCGATTTTATTTTATGTTTCAAAATTAATTATTATGTATATTTAACTTTACGATGTAAATTATTTATTGCATAATATGTAATATATTAAATATCAATTTATATGAATTTTATATAGTTTAAAATACTGTTTTATCTCTTCTTATTGTTTATAAATCTTTTGCATACATTTTTTTATTTTAGTTTTATCATAAATTATATATGTAAATAACTTAAATATGTTTGAATTGATTTCTTTTATAGTTTATTTGCATATCTTTTTATATTAAACTACAACTCATAGGGACTCCGAGGCATAGAATCTCGGAGTAGGGGGTGTTTGTGGCAAAGAATTGATTTCTTTTAAAATATATTTGTTAAACTACAATTTATAGTTTAATATTTTAAGAGGTTTAAACTTGCTCTTAGGACCCAGGACGCTTCAGTCAAGCTTCTCCGGTGAAATCTTAACTTAAATACGTTTGAATTAATTTTTGTTAAAGATTATAAACTCATTTTCTAAAGAGATGAGTAATGAGTGATGACAAAAATAACCCCACCTTGTTCTATCCCATTGTCATGCCCACCGACCAACGATGGGGATGGTGATTCCGTTGGAACGAAGCTGATGTGGAAGTCATCCGCTCAAGGGAGGATCCACATACAATGAAACGGGGGAAAGGCCCTCAACGATATGCGTAAATTTGACGAACTTTAGCCTATGTGTTCCGAAAAATTAACACGACGAATATCTTATAAAACCTCGTGGCCCCAACAAAAATTTTTCTGGATCCGTCACCGTCCGCTTGTTGGAGTGGGTGGTATGCTTTAAAAAAGGATTGCAAAAATTTGATGTGTAAATGAGCAAATAACTGGGACGCGTCTAAGCAACGCGTGAATCCAATTCTTTCACGCAAACCTATTCTTTCCCCGTGCGGCTTTCGTGTGTGTATATAACACGCTCTCTCTCCTCTCCCTCTCTCTCTCTCTTCCTGTAATCCTATCCCTTCTAAACCTCTCTCTCGTTCAAGGGCCAGAGAGACTCTGTTGTTTGAATTCAATTTCAAGGAATCCTTTTTTCTTTTCAATTTTTGGTCAGTAATCCTTCCTCTCTTTCAAAGTTTTATGATCATCTCATCACACCATATTGCATGTTGTTTGTTTTTACTTATATCTGTGTTAGCTCCTCAAATCAATATAACCTACGTTGCGATTGTTATGCGAATACGTGATCATCGTCTTGTGTTCATGTTTATTTAGGGTTTTGATCTATGTATTATTGTCCCTGAATATTGATCGACTCGCTTGATCCAATACCTGTGTTTGTCTAATAAATGTCTACTGTTTGTTTATGTACTAGTATTTTTGGTACTTTTTTAGTTTTTTTTTTTAATTTGTTGCTCCATAACAATCAGATTAAATGGGTTCTTGCGTCTGATTGCATGAAACTACTATTAGATTTCAGCGGGTGCCACAAATTGGATTGTTCTGTGGATGTGCTTTTTATATTGGTTAACTAATTGGTAAAAAATTGCAACCGACCGAACTTTCTTAGACCTTTCAGGCAAATTGGGGCCTGTGACTACTCGCAAAGCAAGAGACCAGGCAATCACTTATCCAAGGATAGAGATGGGAATCCTCCAAGTTAAAGTTGAATTTGTGAGACTTTAACCTATCTGAACTTTACTTAGAACTACTTTCAGGTCGATCACCGGTCAACCATGTAGATAAACTTTCAGGAAAATGCTTTACTTTTACTTTTTCTATTTTTGCCTAAAGGTCCATTGGAGTGGTTAGAAATCTAGAATACTAATCAATTTAGCTGAGAACAGGGAATGGCTTCATGAGTCATTTTCATTTTTTTTTTTGTTTTTGTTTTTATACATCAACTTGATGTGCCATGCCATATTTATCTCTCCCCATGCAATAAATTCGACAATCTTGTTTTGGCAGTCGCGAAATAATACATCCTTTCAAATTTTAGGTATGATCTTAATAAACAATTATTTTCTTGCCTCTAGTTATTATTATAAAATGTTACTAACATTGATTTAGGTCTACGATGATCTTTGTTTTGTACTTCTTTATTGGACATTTTAAATATCTGACTCTATATCGTATTGGTTACATCCATTTAGATCCGCATATGATTCTTTATTTTGCTAACTCTTGAGTTTTTATATTGTGGTACTCTTAATTGATTGGCGTAGTTATCAACTATTCTGTGCATTTTGGTAACCTCAACCAAATTGAAATCAAGACTGAAAAATCATTAGTTGGTTCATAGTGAACTTACAAAATTTCAGAAACAGTGAACCTAGTCCAGACTTAGATTATTATACCATGGGAAAAATGTGTTTTTAGCATCCTACTGCTAAAAGTTTGTGTAGTGGCTGCTTCCATCATTTCCACAAAACTATTCCATTTGACTCTTTTTGGTCAAATAGAACAATATTATACTGCTTCTATAATTTTTTTCTTATCCATTGTAGTTTTATCAAGGTGATATCAATTTGAAGTAAAATGGGTGGCGGGGAAGATGGACGTAATGATCAAGACAAAGGACTGTTCTCTCATATTGCTGGATATGCTGCTGGTGCTGGACACTACCCTCCTCAACATGGAGGACACCCTCCTCATGGGTATCCTTACCCTCCTCCTGGAGGCTACCCTCCATCTGGTTATCCTCCCCCAGGTGGATATCCACCACAATTTTACCCTCCCCCAGGTGGTTACCCACAAGCTGGTTATCCTCCCACTGGCTATCCCCCAGCAGGGTATCCCCCAACAGGCTATCCCCCAACAGGCTACCCAGGTCCATCAGCTCCGCATCATTCAGGCATGTTTTCTGAATAACTTTGTATATTTTAATCACAACTTTTCATTTTGTTTTCTGTTAATCTTAAGTATACCCTCAATATCATAAAAATTGCAGCTCTTTTCTTAATTTAGTTTATTAGAAGTCTCAACCTATCAGTTAAACTACCCTTTCGTTTTTGAAATACATTGATCTTGGGAACAAGGTAAATTCGATAATTAGTGATGATGAATAGGGGCATATAAGTAGTTTTAGGTTAAAAATGTATTAAATAAATGAAAGAGAAGTTCTGTAGTGCATCTATAGGAGATAGTAAAGCATGTTTTTAGGCTTACATATATGTGAGCAATTGTTTGTCAAAGCTCTGAGACCCCCGATTCCATAAAAAAAACAGAGCTTAAATTGTTCTACATGTTTCAAAGTTACCTATTAATATTTGACTATGCAATTTTGTGGATTAATACACAAGTTCACCCAAAATCGATTACTTTTCTTCCATAAAAAATGGAATACTTCCTTTTTGGGGATTAGAAGTTAGAATTATGTCTTTGCCCATATTTATTATCTTACAAATGGATCAATGATTTGGGTTCATAAGATTCTTTTATCTGTTCTCATTGGAAGGAACAAATAATAAAATATGAAACGGAATGCCAAATTTGGTCTCACTTGATAATTCCTTCAGGTCATGGAGGACTTGGCATGGGAACAATACTAGCTGGAGGTGCAGCTGCTGCGGCTGCTGCATATGGGGTCCACCATGTAGCTCATGGCCATGGCTCTCATGGTTATGGACACTTTGGTCACCATGGCAAGTTTAAACATGGGAAGTTCAAGCATGGGAAGTTTGGCAAACGATGGAAGCATGGGGTGTTTGGCGGGAAGCACAAGGGGTTTTTTGGAGGAAAACACAAAATGTGGAAGTGATTTCGGTAGGTGCTACTTTGCTATCCTTGCCTATATAGGATCGTGTTCTTTTTAATTTAGTATGATCTTTATGGGGTTTTTCTTTTAGTTGCTTCTTCCGTTCATGTCTTGTAGATTTAAAACTCCTGTATCGGTTTTGTTTGATTTGCTAATGTGATTTGGTTCTAGATAGAATTTGTAACTACACCAAGGTTTCTAAATAGTTAATAAATGATTTTCCTTTGCATTGTGACTAAATGTTATAATGAAAGAGGTGTACAAGTAGGAATAAACCATGCACAGTGTGCTACCAAAGTAACATAAGTGACAAAATACTAATAACTCATTTGCAATAGAATTGCACTTGGAGGTCAATGGCATAGATGATCACTAGTGTAAGGGGTATATTAGGAAAACCATACATTCCCACATGTATGTTCATGTGCCTTTCACCTAATACACATCATATACCTAGTTAAAGTACTCTATAGAATCAGATTCCAAGCTATATAGGGACCATTCTTTCTGTTTTAAAGATGCTAGGTTTCAACTTTCAGCAAAAACTCATACAAACCACTCAAACACACACAATTTCTTGCACCTGAAAGCTTGAACTCTAGAAATGCCAAGAATCAAACTTCTATTTATTTGAGAGCTTGATCGAACTCGAGATTCCTGAGAAACAGATTGTTTGAAGCATGTAGAGCTTGTAAGTTTCAAGATGGGAGAAACCCATCATTTCTTGCATCGTAGAGGTTTCTTGCATCTAAAAGGTTGAATTATCGAGATGCTGCAAATACATGTGTTCTTTTGAACCCTCTGATGTGCGGAGAGACACTATTCTTGCATATGAAAGCTCAAACTCTCGAGAAGACAAAAGATCTTGGAGAAAGGCCATTATTCTTTTTTGGAAGAGAGAAGTTTGTTTCTAAATTCTAATATTCGTACCGGTGAAAGGAATCATGGACGTGAGGTAGCTATTGGATGATGATCACTTTAGTTGTTTTTTTCGTGTGTACTTTTATTTTCGATCGAAGAATGTAATGCTGAAGAAAGTAAAAGTCACAAGTCACAACATAAAGAGATAAGTAATGAGATATTCCAGTATTTCACGTCCATTATCCCTTTCACTGCTCATAGATTATGTTCCCCAATCTTAACAATACAAGTCATACGATCAATTATCTCATACATCTTATTTTCATATCATCATGTTTGCGCTTTGAGCGTTTGTGGTGACTAGACCAGTATTAAAATCTATAAAAATTAAATATTGGTTCCTGTTAAAGACTCGTAGACAAAGTCTATGTTTGGTGTGCGGCCTATACTTCGGATGATTTTGTTTCAAGTGTTTTATAGTTATCTTTGGTATGATGTAATCTATTTATCTATACATCCTAATCATGATAAAAATAGGCAAAAAAAAAAAAATTAAATTAAATAATAAAATGTTAGATATTACAGAAAAAATTTGCATCATTGATATAGAAAACGCTAAGCTCTCTCTCTCTCTCTCTCTCTCTCTCTCTCTCTCTCTCTCTCTCTCTCTCTCTCTCTCTCTCTCTCTCTCTCTCTCTCTCTCTCTCTCTCTCTCTCTCTATCTTAGCTGGTGAAAATGGTGACGAGCAAAACATACAAGGGTGCTCAGGTTATGAAACGTATGGTGAAACCCTTTTCCCTTCAAACTTAGGCTTCAATAGTTCAAATGTTTAATGCTTCAAATCTGTTCGAACAAACCCTAGCTGGATGCAGGAATCTGATTTTTGTACGACCAGTCTCTCTTTAATGTGTGTGTATATCTGATCATTTTTTTTTATTTTATTAAGTGTTATTTTGACCATCTAACTTTCAGACTTGTTTTTAGTTTAGTAATTAAACTATTTTTGTCTCGATTTAGCCACTGAATTATATTTTGTATATATATTTAGCCACTAACCTTTCTTTTTTACAATTTAAAAACTGAAAAACCCGATTTAGCTACTAAACTATCATAGTTTGTATAGATTTATCCATTAGTACTATTTATTTTCCCAAAAATAGGACACTAAAGTTTAGTGTCTAAATGAGACAAATTTAAAAGTTAAATGGTCAAAATGATACTTAATCTTTTTTTTTTTTGGTAATTGTGTTTTTTTTTTTTTTGTGTTTCTTGGTTCGTCGGTGGTAGTTTTTATATGCTGAGGGCATAAGAAGTGGGGACATTTGTTCGGTACCGAGCTTGGCATTGGGAGCACACTGTCCCATGGCCTCGACATCTGCATTCAAATGCCTAGCCACATTCCCATTTGAATATACACACATGTTCAAATGTGCATTGTTATTGACTAGTTGACAACATTTACATGTTTATCATAATAAAATGTTACATTTCATGTAAAACAATAATATGCACATGTTCACACAATCTCTCCTTTTTTTCTTATATCTATATTCTCGTTACTCTCTATATGCACATTTCAAAGTAAAAAAAAATGTATTCATCAGGCAGATTACCTTGAATGTATGTTTTCATTACTATAAATCTATAAATAGTTAATTGTAAAAGAAATTACATGTTATCCTATTTAGAAAAAAATGTGACAAAATATTACCTTTTTTTGTAATTAACCTTAATTTTTGTGATATGCATTTTGTGATCTCCCATACTTTTATGATATGTATTTTTTATTATATTGTATCAACTCCTAAAAATTTTGTTTGCTTTATGGAAAATTCAAAATATTTTTTTATTTTTGATCAAATCTAATAATTTTTTATGTATTACGTGATAAAGTTAATTTCATCATGAAATACAAATGAAAAAGCATTATAAGATGCATATAATGAATTTTTACGGTTACAAAAACTTTATCATGATAATAGAAGATAAATTGGTTAATTTATATTAATAATATATTTTATTTTTATCATGTATACTGCTTTTATGGAGAGTTATATTAGGAAGAATTCCTACGAGATTGAATTTGGTTGCTAGAAATGTCTTTTCCGGCTCCACTTATTGTCCTCTTTGTGAGAAGGATGAGGAATCTGAAGAACATTTGTTCTATAAGTGTTCTTTTAGTAGGGAATTATGGAGATGAGCAATATCTTGGTGTGAAATATCGATTAACCAGCAACATCACTCTTTTCATCAGCTTATTGATCTCATTATCAGTTCAGGAAAATCGGAAAAAAGACGAAAATTTTTGGAAACTGTAGTTGGCGGTATAATTTGGGCGGTATGGAATGCAATAAATGACATGGTGTTCAACAATGGAAAAGCATCAGCATCAAGGATTTAGGAGGAGGTTTTAGTTAATGTCTTTTCGTGGTTAGGGCAAATTATAGTTTTTTAATCTGGTCGTTATGGGTTGTCTGTCCTTCTTCGTTTTTTTGATCTTGTAATTTTGCTGCTAGTTTCTTGCTAGCCTCTGTTATTCTCGATTTTATATATTAATGCATTTGGGTGTTCTAGGCGGGAATGATGACAATGCCGAAGCTCCCGGTTAGTTCTACCTTTTGATTGTTCAAAAAAAAAATATATATACATCAAGAATTCAAGATTCAAGTGAGATATAGATAGATATAGCTAGTAGTCTAGAGGCAAAAGGAATGTGGACCAAATGGAGTTATGATTGATGGGTTTGAGCACCACAAGAACTCATTCATTCATATGATTATGCACATAAAACAAGAGAATATATATTTGGAGTGGGAATTGCAATCATATGGTTTCAACCATCCATCATCCCATATTCCCATCCCTATATATATTACTTAAATCATTCCTAATTTTTATTTCTATATAATAATAATATATAACCATATATACTCCCACAACTATCAACAAAAACATTGTTTAACTTATTATATACTCCCAACATAAACAAATGATAAAACAAGATTTATATTAATTGGGTTTTAATATGTTATTAAAATATTTCAAATATCAAAAACCCAAGTTTTGCAAAAGTGATAAATGTAAAGAATAATAATTAATTCATGAAAACCTAACCCAAAATCGAGGTGATACGTTAAACAAAAACATAATAGTCAAACAATGAATGAATGAATAATCAAATAAAAATTATACATCTAGTAAACTTCGTTGATGTGGTTATAAAATCTTCATATTAAAGACAACAAATTAAAACATGTATCCACTTGACATATGTGATTCGTTGACTGATAATCGAATGCTAGTTTGAATATTCAAGAACAATTCTCGAATATATATTGAAAAATCGAATGAAAATTAATTCTTACGAACTATGAACTAATTAGAATTGGAATGAAAAATTACGAGACAGTAAGGTCTTATTTATTACTTTCAATAATTTTTTTGGTGTATCCAAAATGTTATGAATAGTACTAAGAATATTTTAATATGATATTTAGTTACTAGGTCTATCTAATATGCTAAGACTTCTCCGTTTCACATGTTATGTATAAGCACTAGCTAATAAAACCCTATATTTATTCTAGTCTAATTACGTTCATTTTGTGTTAAAACTAATCATATCATCGTTGCTTCATAGCTAGGTTTCTTTCGTATCAAAATATAATTAATCACATTATTATAAATCTTTATGATAATTAATCATATACATTTAAGATGTCAAATCATATATGGCTCTCATTATCATCTCATTTTATATGTGCGACCCCAAATTAATATTTATAGGACTACGTTCACAATATATAAGGCTATTATGTTGTGTAATGTGCACATATTCCAACTATTTATGTATGAACATAATTAGAATTATAAAGTAATAACAATTATATTTAATGGAACAAAAAATAAAACTCAATATGAGAAACTTAGGGATGTAAAAGTAACATTTTGATTTATATCACACAAAAATTACTAATTAAGAAAACTTACAATATATAACCGATTTTGTTATTGTCTTGAACTTCTAACATATAAATATAAATGAAAGTATGAGACATGCTTTAATAATAATGTACAATTTTTTTTATAGATTGTAAAAGATATCCCATTAATGGTAGACGGTGTTTGAGGATATATAGAGGGTGTTTGAATTTGCGTTTGAAAAAGTGTTATAGCGTTTTGGAAACTAATAATCAGATGATAGCTGACTAGCTGTAACAAAAGTGTTGTCATGAATGTAATGTTTGGTTTAGCTTATGCTGTTTGATATCATAATTATCAAATAATGAGTTTTTAAAGTGTTTGAATTTGCGTTTTAACTTGTAATATGATCAACTAATCACTTATTAAGCGAATAAACTACATTTTTTAACTTATGAAAAAGTGTGGTATGATTAACAGTAAACGCAAAAAATCATTTATTAACGAATGCAATCCAAACACTTTAAACAATTTATTTGTTTTATTGTAACGTAATAAACTAATAATCTTGTTTATTATGTAAAACCAAATACCCTCGTAGTATCTATAACGATTCACATATTTTATACTGTCCATAAACCGATTAGGAAGAGTCTTTGAAGCATTTTAGAAGATATTAATAAAATCTTGATTATTATATTATTCATCTTTATTCAAATTTTTTATAAAGACGATATGATTTTATCAATGAATACACATAATTGACATATTGATATTTGATGTATGTCGAAATGAGAAGCCTTGGATCGGTCGCCATATGCACCTTTGTCATAATATGCTTTTGACTTTGACCAAGACCACGATTCACGTTTAGCCATTTTACTCTTTTGACTTTAGTCTCCAGCACTCGATCATAACACTTTTTCCAAACACAAATATACGTGATATATTATCACATTCTTTTTTATTTTTACTAATCATATACTTTCAATTTATTCACATGTTTTATTGTTAATAAATAATAACGTGAGACTTAATGATTAAACTTAATCTCTCATTAACATTAAGAAAATATGTGTTATAGCAATGAGAAGAATATACGAAGTAGCTTGTTCTTGTTGTTTCCTGCTGCCTAATACAAGGGCATTAGCTACATAGCGTTCGTGCTCCTCCCCGAGGATCACTCTCTTGTTCCGGCCGGTTAGACATAGGTGGAGAGAGCCCCCCCAAACCCTCCCGAGGGGGGCTTCCCTCGCAAGTAGGGGTGTTCAGTTTTCGAATTGGATTCGAAAAAACCGAATTCGAATTTGATTTGTAAATTTCGAATTCGGTTTTTGGTTTTTGAGTCGGATTGGTTTGAAGCCGATTTGTAGTTTCGGTTTTCGAATTGAATTTCGAATTATTGTTTTTAAATCTAATTCGAACCGAAATTCGAATTAGTCATCTCAGATTTACTGATTCACATAACCCTTTTACAAACTTATCTTACAAATTTACAATTACATTCACATTTTAACCCATTTACAAACGTATCCCATATTCACCATCTAACCCTAGCCGCCGCCCCTCTTCTCTTCTCCGGTGGCTCTCTTCCCGGCGACTCTCTCTTCTCCGGCGACTCTCTTTTCCGGTGGGTGCTTGCTCCCGGTGTCCACTAGCAAAGAGAAGGCCGCCCACCCAACTCCGACCACCACCACTGCAGTCATCCAAAACCCTAAACAGCAGTCCCGACGCCGACCACCACCGCCGCCCACCCACTCAACTCCGACCACCACCGCCGCCCACCGTACTCCGACGCCGACAGCAGTCCCGTTCACCCCAAACCCTGCTCGATTTCATCTATTTTTCGAGGTATGTTTCGATTCATACTATCATTAATCAACTCCTTCCAGGTATATCATTAATCTAGATCCCAATTAACGACTGAGAATTACAAAGAAAGGACGAGTTATTTACTGTTTAGGAACCTTTAGAACATCTTAATGAACATATTTCCTAATGTTTGCCTTCATTTTTTCAATCTTTTTGCAGTTGAAATTCCTCTTCTTAAGCCCACTGCTATTAAACCAAATCCTACTCCAGAAGTTAAAGTAACTCCATCTGCACGTAAAACTTGAAAATAGTCTTGTTTTTCCTTAAAACTCATAAATTTGCGAGGGAGAAATGGAATAGTCATATTTGCTTCGATTTATATGATTCTTGATTATGAATTAGGCTTGTTTGTATTTGGCTTAATGTTTCTTTGTATTTGGCTTGTTTGTATTTGATTGTTGAAAGCTAATTGTTTAAATTTGTTTATCATTTTGACTAAGTAGCAACAAAATTAAATATTATGTTAGTGTATTGAAATTGTTAAAACATGTTAAATTTTTGTTGTTTTCTTTCCAAAGCAGCAAAGCTGTTGAATTTTTTTTTTTTAATTTCGGTTCGGTTTGGGTAAAACCGAATTCGAATTTCTAAATCGAATCGGTTTAGAAATTTTCATTTCGAATTCGGTTTGGTTTTGAATTCGTTTTCAGAATTCGAAATTCGAAGAAACCAAGGAAATCGCAAACCAATTCGTTGAACACCCCTACTCGCAAGGACAACAGCAATAGAAAAGCAAGAACTCTTTAAGCTGTTTACTTAGTACGATTATGCATATTTTAATGCGGGTCACTTCCCTCAAATGCTCCGATGTTACGCCTCTTTTTGGGGGCTTCACTCGGAGCTTGGAACCGTGACCCCAGTAAAATATACAATTCGTTCGTGCTCCCCCCTGGGAAGCACTCACTGCTATGAGTTATAAAGGTAGTTCTCATCTCTTAATCTCAGCTTGTATAAAATTGACCTATCAATAACTTACATCTATTACTTTACATTACATTAATTAACATAAAACATCTTTTTCATATAAACTAGATAATATTTTTCCTTTTTAAAAATACAAATATAACAAGTACTTGATAATTGTTCTTTTCTAAACTGAACCTATCTAAATCTGATAGGTAGAATACAAACGTTTTATTTGACTGGTATAAATTCTTTTCAACTTTTGATGACAATCTCCATATAAATCATGTTTAAAAAGTTTTGTTGTAATGAAACATGTCAATCTTTAGATTATGCATTTGAAAATACATTAAAAATTAATTAAGATTTGTATCATGTAAAATAAAAAGGTGTTAACTTTAATAATAATATACATATATTTATTGGGGAAAAAAAGGTAAAGAATAATTACCCATTAGGGTCTGGTGAATGATGTGAAGAATGAGCACGCCATCTATATATGTCTTTTCTTTTTCTATTTCTCTTACAAATTAACATCGCTGAAGCCTGAACCTTGAAGGGGTCAAATTAAAGTTGGTTTAGTTTTTTATTAGGTTTAATATCAAGTTTATCCAATTTAGTAACTAATTAAATATTTTATTGCATTTTGCCATAAATTTTTTGACAATTTTGTTTTGGAAAAATGACCAGTCAAATATGTTATCTTGTTATATGAAATATACATTAACAATGAATTTAGTTTGTAATTTTTATATTGGAACATTGTGATGAAATTGTTTTGTGTACAAAAGGTTTTAAGATTTTTATGACATCAAATTAATTTTTAATATTTCTAGATACCAGCCATTGTCATCCATGCATATTAATTTTTAGTATTTCTAGATACCACCATTCTATCCTCTAAACATATTTTATTATTTTTATATGTGCTTATCAGAATTAATTTTTCATCTAAAACAGATCTAATAAATTTTTTATTATGTTCAAATCGGTTTATGAGGATAAAAAGATTTTAAGTTTTAAAGCATCGCTAGAAGATGATGGTAATTTCAATAGCCGTTGTTAAATGGATAATATACTAACAATTAACAAATCGTTGATGATTATAGTTTTTCTAGTGGTGTATTAACAAGTAAAATTAAATACATGTATCATTTAGTGAATAAAATACATAAATTAGTTATCTAATTAATTTCAAACTAGTACCAGTATCATGACATATCAGTACACCAAATAAAGAATATAATTATTTAATAACCTTTTAACTTTTATTAAATTCTAAGTAAACATTTTAAGTTAAAATAAAATATCACATCAGCATAATTAACCAGTAGAATCGGTATCCAGTCACTAAAAGTATTATATCAAAATATAAAACTAAGTACAATTATCATCGAATAATAATAAAAATAAATTAGTCATCTAAGTAATTTAAAAAAATATGTTGCATGAGAATTTAATTAAACCCTAAAAAAAACAATGAAAATAAAACATATATAGAATTGATGACAATTTTTCTTCACCATCTAATTACTTTTTTTATATAAAAATTTGAATCTACACGGTTCTATCCAACAATAAAAATTATTTCCTTTCTAAAAGTGTCTTTATATACAGTTTCCACCAAAGAAAACTACAATTATATATATATATATATGAAGAAACGAGCTTCTGCAACTCATTTCTCCAATGGAGATCAACACATTACATCTCTACTACCTCTATCTCTATGCATCATTAGTCCTCACCTCCATCTTTTCCCACTCAGCTTCCAGTCTGAGTCCACCCAAATCAAACCCCTACACTTCATCATCCGCCATTAAAACGGATTCTGAAGCTTTATTTCAATTCAAAAACATGATCGATGATGACCCTAATGGAGTCCTCTCAACCTGGCAGCTCAACAAAACCCCATGCAAATGGCATGGAGTCACATGCAACCAGCAGGGTCGAGTCTCTCAACTGGACCTGAGCCAGTCTGATCTCGCGGGTTCGGTCTCTTTTTCTCCTTTTTCGTCTTTAGATTTCTTAACTATCCTCAATCTCTCAGAGAATCCAGATTTGTTTATTAATTCGACGTCTATATTTCAACTACCCTTTGGGATAGAACAGATCATACTGTCCAATTCTGGAATCACAGGATCCATTCCTGATGATCTTTTCTTAAAATTCAAGAATGTTGAAGTCATCAATCTTTCCAAGAATAATCTTACTGGTTCATTACCCATAACCCTTGTGTCGAATCGTGATTTGGTTCAAGTTCTTGATCTGTCTTCGAATAACATCTTTGGAACAATTCCTGATGCGGTTTCGAATTATACCAATCTCAAGACTTTGAATCTTTCGTACAATTTGATCACAGGTAACATACCTAAATCTTTGGGGAACCTAAAAAACTTGCAGTTTTTTGGTTTCTCGCATAATCTACTCACTGGTTGGATTCCTGAGGAGTTAGGAAACATATGTGGATCGTTGTTAGAACTCGGGCTTTCATTTAATAACCTTACTGGGACAGTTCCTGGTACGTTTTCTTCGTGTTCATGGCTTCGTGTTCTTGATCTTTCCAACAATAATCTGACGGGTCCGTTGCCTGATTCTTTGTTTCAAAACATGGGTTCTTTAGAACGATTGGGATTGAGTAATAACAAGATTTCTGGACCATTTCCTGCGACGCTTTCATTCTGTGAGAAGCTAAAAACTGCGGATTTCAGCTCTAATATGCTCTCAGGACCTATCCCGTCTGGGATATGTCCGGGAGCATCTTCACTAGAGGAGCTTCGAGTACCAGATAACTTGATTTCGGGAAATATCCCAGAGGATTTATCCCAGTGTCGGAAGCTAAAAACGATTGATTTGAGCTTGAATTACCTCAATGGTACGATTCCGGCTGGAATTGGGAATCTAGAGAATCTGGAGCAGTTTATTGCTTGGTACAATGGGTTGGAAGGGAACATTCCGGTTGAATTGGGGAAATGCAAGAATCTGAAGGATCTTATTCTGAACAACAATCATCTCTCAGGAAAAATTCCGGTGGAATTGCTGAATTGCAGTAATCTTGAATGGATTTCACTCACAAGCAATTTGCTTTCTGGTGAAATCCCACCGGAAGTCGGCTTGTTATCGAGGCTGGCGGTGTTACAATTAGCAAATAACAGTCTGAGTGGTAATATTCCGGTGGAATTGGAGAATTGTAGCAGCTTAGTTTGGTTAGATTTAAATAGCAATAAGCTGACCGGTGAAATCCCATCTCGAATAGGAAGGCACGTGGGAGCAAAAACATTGATTGGAATTTTATCAGGGAATACAATAGTTTTTGTGAGGAATATTGGAAATTCTTGCAAAGGAGTTGGTGGTTTGCTGGAATTCGCCGGAATCCGGCCGGAAAGGCTGTTACAGGTTCCAACTTTGAGAACTTGTGACTTTACAAGAATGTACTCCGGTCCGATTTTGAGCCTGTTTACACAGTATCAAACCCTAGAGTATCTTGATCTTTCGTATAATGATCTTAGCGGGAAAATCCCAGATGAATTTGGTGAAATGTTTGCGTTACAAGTTCTTGCATTGTCACATAACCAGTTATCTGGTGAGATTCCTGACACTCTTGGCCATCTCAAGAACATGGGTGTTTTTGACGCTTCGCATAATAGGCTTCAAGGTCATATTCCTGAATCATTTTCGAATCTATCGTTTTTGGTTCAAATTGATCTTTCCAACAACGAGTTAACCGGGCAGATTCCAACTAGAGGGCAACTCAGCACGCTGCCAGAGAGTCAGTATGCGAATAATTCAGGACTATGCGGTGTTCCGTTGCCTGAATGCCACACATACAACCCGGCAGCAGATGCTAACAGTGATGGTGGGAGGTATGGTGGTGGCCGATCATCGGCTAAAGCTTGGGCTAACAACATTATAATGGGAATTCTCATTTTGGTTGCTTTGGTTTGTTTGTTAATCGTTTGGGCCATCGCTATGCGAGTGAAACGAAAGGTGGTCGAAGAACAAAAAATGCTCGAGAGACTGCAAGCTTCACACTCAGCCACAACATGGAAGATCGAAAAGGAGAAAGAGCCATTGAGCATTAATGTTGCTACATTTCAAAGACAACTGCGAAAGCTTAAGTTTTCCCAGTTGATTGAAGCAACCAATGGGTTCTCATCAGAGAGCCTGATTGGTTGTGGCGGATTTGGAGAAGTGTTTAGGGCAAAACTAAAGGACGGGTCGAGTGTGGCAATCAAGAAACTCGTGCGGTTGAGTTGTCAAGGTGATCGTGAATTCATGGCCGAAATGGAAACTTTAGGCAAAATCAATCACAAAAACCTCGTACCGTTGTTAGGATATTGCAAGATTGGTGAAGAAAGGCTTTTGGTTTATGAATTCATGAAGTTTGGTAGCCTTGACGAGATGCTCCACCGACGCTCTATGAAGGGTGCACCGGATCGTAGGGTTTTGAGTTGGGAAGAAAGGAAAAAGATAGCAAGAGGCGCAGCGAGAGGTCTATGCTTCTTACACCATAACTGCATCCCTCACATCATCCATCGTGATATGAAGTCAAGCAACGTGTTGTTAGACCACGAAATGGAGGCTCGTGTTTCAGATTTTGGGATGGCGAGGCTAATTAACGCTCTCGACACACATCTGAGCGTTAGTACACTCGCTGGAACCCCTGGGTACGTCCCACCAGAATACTACCAAAGCTTTAGGTGCACCGCGAAAGGTGATGTTTACTCATTAGGGGTGGTATTCTTGGAGCTTTTGAGCGGGAAAAGACCGACGGATAAAGAGGATTTCGGAGACACGAATTTAGTCGGGTGGACGAAGATGAAGGTCCGAGAAGCGAAATCGAGAGAAGTTATCGACCCAGAATTGTTATCGAATCCGGACGAAGAAGAAAGGGAAGATGTTAAGGAAATAGGTCGGTTTTTGGAAATAACGTTACAATGTGTGGACGATTTCCCTTCAAGAAGGCCAAATATGTTGCAAGTTGTGACATTGTTAAGAGATTTAAACATGCCTAGGAATCCTGTAACTTGAATTTCTCGTTTTAGTTTTTATATAAATATACGTAAATTTGGTTTGTTTATGAGACAATATTTTATCAAGTTTTCGAATGTAACATTTGTTTTTGCGTTTTTTTTTTTTTTAAAAAAAAAAAGATGAATAGATGATCGAGTGTTTACTCTCCTAGTGTTTTGACTTTTAAGAGTCAAAACATATATTTTAATTTTGACTTTGAAAGCGAGGCAACAATTGAGTTGAGTGGTGGAATGGGTTAATAATTGTGTGTGTATATATAATATTTTAAAAAAGAAAGTAAAGGATAGTATGTAAAAATAATAATTAAAGTAAAGGGGCCGAAATGAAAAAGCAAAATGGTTTGCACGCCAAGCCAAGTTATAATGATAGATAGTAATAAGTATAGTAATAGTATGAATGATACGAAGGGACAAGAGGAATGTGGTGCGAAGGAAGGCGTGCCTTTGACCATAATTTGTCTCCAATCTTAATCCAACCAAAACAAAACCCCATCTTTAAAATTTCCAAATTTTATAACTATATTACTTCATGTCTATATATGTAAATAGTATTAAATAAGTAATTAATTTGTCACGTGTTGACCTCTCATTTAATTTATCATGTATCAAAATTTCAATCTATCACATATTATTACTAAAATTAAATCTAATTCAATATGTTATAATTTAATGTAACTAATCTAATATATAATAAATTCAAATCTAATAAATCAATTTTTTTAAAAAAATCATTTCATGTATTTTTATAAATATTTATTCTTATTTTTTTTAAACTCAACCGATGTAGTATATGAGTATATAATCCAGTATATTATATAACAAAACTACAGAAGTCGTATATTTTGATTTGGTATGTTTTGTTAGGATAATAGTGTAATTGTATAAACTATAAGGAGTTAATTGTAATTAGATAAGTGTCTATATAAGGCAGGTGCCTCAACTACAGAAAGGGGTAAGATAGATATCTGATATAGAGAGACTCAGATTGAGATACACGGGAGATAGAGTGAGAATAAAAAATCAAGTATAGAATATAGGTTGATTCTTGAACCCAACACCTAGTTTGAGTTTAGTTTACATTTCAATGAAATCATTAAGAAATAATTTTACATTTAAATAATCCCTTAGTCCTATTTAGTTTTTATATCTATAGGAACTGAACATTTTTTTATTTATTTGTTGTCAAGCAAAAAGATGTATTTAAAAATTACATTAAAAACTTCAAGTTGGCTATAAACAAGCAAACAAACACGTAAATGTCTCCAAAGGTGAGATCAACGAAATAAACACTAACTAAAATTGATTTTCTTACACCTGCTTGATATCCAAAGAAGAGCATCCACTTAAAAGTTTTTACAAAATTTTATCTTCATGTTTGGGCTTTGGCTTTTTCTTGCATCTTGGTGTGATACATTCTATTTCTCCATGCTTAAATCTCCTATACAACCGACAAACAAACCCCAAGAAAAATCTTATCGAACCATGCATTGTTCTAACTCATAATTTTGCATTGATGATCCCGGAAAGTCTCAAGTTTACAATCCCATCAAGTAAAACATTTTTGTCATATGTTTTTTACATAAGAATAACGTAATAAATTTTTCCAAAACCTTTTTTTTTTCAAATCTCTAAATCTTAATTCTTCTTCTTTTAATGAATTTTTAGCATAACTTTTTTTTTATATCATCATACAACTTTTATAAAGTATGCAAAATAATAACGAATTAAAACGTAAGTTTTTTTAAAAAAAATAGCAACAAAAACAAACAAACTTTCTGGGCCAAATTAGTAATAATTAAAATTTTAAGGGCCGGCTTTGAATACTTTACCTCCTTGAACCAAAACCCCAGTGTCTTTCAACAGTTCCAAATTTAAAATAACTCTGAAAAATCTCCCAAATTGCATCAAATCACACACTGATCGCTAGTAGTTGTATACGAATCGAACCAATACATCATCAAATCGAGTGAAAAACGATGGCAGCAAAGCAAATGGAAGAGATACAGAGGAAATTAACGTTGTTGGCTTACCCAAGAGCCAATGCCCCTTCTCAGTCTCTCCTCTTTGCCGGCATGGAGCGTTACTCCCTTCTCGAATGGCTGTTTTTTAAGTAATTATCTCTTAAATCCTATACATGTACTGTAGATTCATATATTGATGTGAATTCTTGTTGACGATTGATTGATTACAGGCTATTGGGTGATAAATCGCCCTTTTCTCAACAAAATTTACAGGGTGATGCCATGGATCGGGATGAGGAAACCTCTCGGATACAATGTAACTGCTTTAAATATTCCGAAGCACTTCAAATTTGTGTATATAATGGCTGTGATTGGTGTTTGTTGAATGTGTTATCAGCTATTGATTTGTTAAAATTCCAGTTGGGTCACCCTTTTCTCGATTAAATTGAAGTTCATCGGTTTAGTAGAAGTATTTGAGATTCTAGTTGGTAGTGAAGTGTTATAGAGCAATATTATTAAGACAACCGTGGATTTATAATGATTTTGATCATTTTTAACACATTGAGGGCATGACAAGCTATGAGTTGGAGACTGTTATTGGATTAGCATAATTAATACATTACTCCTAATTATTTGCGGCAATGTACGTTAGGAATTGGGGGTGGTATCCTAAATTGGTAGATAAAACATGTGATCAAGCTTGTAGGAAATAATTATTCGGTTGATTGTTACTTGGTTCACCCCGAGTCTTTCTTGGAGTTGATAGTTGGTATGTCAAGACTAAAAAGAACATGTATTGAGGTAGCTTTTGAAGAAGATACAGTAACTAGTCGTAGGCTATTGATGATTTTGTATAATATACATTGAAATGATGATAATTTTTATTTGTTTCAAAATTCTGAGCCTTCATAATTTGTTAACTCATCTTTTTGTACAGACTTGGCAGAGATTGCAAAGTTTCTAGGCATAACCACCACTGTAGATACCGAAGCAATTCAAGTGAGTTTAATTCTCATAATAGTTATTAGTATAATGTTATTTGTTGGATGCTTTTGGATTCTTAGAAATGTTGCATATGTTCATTTCCCTACTTTCACCATTGAGCATTCTAAATACTATAACAATTAACTATATGAAGATAATACATACATGTTTGCATGCCTGTAGGACTGTAGGTTTTGTTTCAGAGGTTCGTAATAGTTGAAATATACTCATCCTAGTTTCTTAATTGATTATTATGTTGTATCATCTTCTAAACAAGATGAAATACTCGGAAATTTTTTTAGCATCCATGAAAGCAGTGGATAAGTTGTGAGCAAATTGTCATGTTATTCTCAGTTCCTAATTGACAGAACAAGAAAACTGAAAACTGAAGCGAGTGCTTGTGCAGTAAACATTACACAAGAAAACTGAAGGCTTGCATGGTCAATTATAGTAGTTTCTTCAATTGTCTTTGGTTAGGATGCAGTCTCAGTTTTTTAGCAGTTTCAATGCAGACCTTGGGGATGAGATTTTGCATCCTTGCTAAAAAAGAGAAAAATAGAAATTGCATGTTCAATTATGGTAGTTTGAGATCTCTTCAAAGTTTCTTGTTAATTACAGAGTACTATTTACAATGAAATGTACCATGATCTCACTGATGTCTTGATTTTGTGTGTGTAATTTTCTTTATGAAAGTCCTGCTACCTCATAATCAAACATATTAAGAAGCACTCACATTATCACCCAACAATAGAGATGTCCCTTTTTGTTCTTCTCCATTTGTAAGCGATCCCCCAGGGTAGGGGTCGAAAGTACCTATCTGAACATGCGACTTGGACAACTATCATAATTATGGTGTGCACCTTGTGCATTTTTCCTTAACATTTCCAAAAGCATAGGACAGGCAAAATGGTAGTGGCATATGGTTAAGGACTGGGTATTTTCTTCCATTGTGGCTTATATTTGGGTTTCTGGATAATATTAGAAAGACAATCACATATGTGTGAGACTATTATCGATTTCTTTTCTTATGGTACTAATATCTTGATTTTAGAGTTTAGATTTTAGACCTTCACAAACAACAGTCTGGCCTGTTTTATAATCTTTTTTCTGTTGAACTCCTGTTAAAGCTATTTCTTGGTTGCAGGGACGAGGAAGTTATGAAGAACGTACAGAGATGCTTCGTCTGATTGTGGATCTTGTCGAAGCTAGTATATATGCTGATAATCCTGAGTGGAGGTTGATAATCATTTTTCTCTATGGCCTTCTTTGACACGATCTGCTTTTTTCTTTACAAGTTACTTATAATCTATATCCCATTAGTGATATAGTCGTCTATAGTGTTGATGAACAGGTGGCAAAGGACATACAACTCATAGATTCTATCGCTGAAAAACAAGCTCAGATTTTCTCTGAGGAATGTAAACTATTCCCCGCTGATGTGCAAATTCAATCCATATATCCACTGTAAGATTCTTTTGACACTTGGGTGCGTTTGGTTTGCGGAATAGAATTCGATGGAATTGAAATTGAAATTTAGCTTGTTTGGAACTTTTGATAACAAAGATAGAGTTAAATTTTATTTATTTTCCATCAATTTTTTTTGTTTATAAGAATTTGACATTCCTACCAACACATACATGAATTAGATTCCATCCTACATCCTTAACCAATACTAATAACTATCTTTTACCCCTCACCACCAAACGCATTAATAACTAAAATTTAAATTTCATTTTTGCGAACCAAACGGGCCCTTAGGGAGTGTTTGGTAGGATTGAAGGGAAAGAAAAAGAAATGAAAACAATTATAATATTTTTACACTATGAAAAATGAAAAAGCAACAATCATATCAATTGTTTCCATTCCCCTTCCCCAAGTTTACTATTTATCCAATTCTCCACCAATTGATAGAGAATAGGGAGAATGATTTTCTAGCCTTAATTTATTTCTTTGTAGTATCAACAAGAGAATCAAGAGGGCAAAAAAAAACACAATATTAACCTTCGTTTATTCTTGAAGGGATTCCTAGGGTTTACATAAAACATTTGCGCAACGGAATTACAATAAAGACGAATCCATCCAAAGATCGCATCAAGTTAACCATATGATAAGATAAAAGTAAATAACACGAAAAAGAATGTAACGCGTAGCTTGATTGCAAAAGAATAACGGGGTTTCCAGCTAATCAAAAGGTGATGACTAGATCAGACGTTTGCCAAATAATCAAACAAAAAACAAGGAACGTGAGTAGAACAAACACTTGTGTGTGTGGTGTGTGTTTCGGCCGTGAGGTGCCAAAGGGGGAGGGGGTGGCCAATTTAATTATATGGTCATTTAGGGTTTCTCAAACTCTAAATCATTATTCATATAATCCAAGTAATTAACCTTTATTCATTTATGCATTATATTATCTCCATAATCATCCAATAACTATGGATAATATTAATATTCAAATAAATGCATCTTAATTATTATATAATAATAATTAATTAACTAGATAATTATTTAATTATCATCCAATAACACTTAATACCCTTACGACATCATATGTTGTTCTCAAATCACTTTGAGACCTTAACAATTAATTATCCAATAATTAATTTCTTCTCAATAATGACATCTAATATCATTTTCTTTCTTTAATCATGTCTAACATTATTTATTCGCCAATGCAATTGATTCTGCTTGATTGTGATAATTGGTGTGATCCTCCAGGGTTTTATGACGTCAGTCATAATGCAGTAGTGATGTCATCTTGACACACAAACACATCAACAATTCTCGCTTTCCTTCCTACCAAACATCCCTATAATTTCCAGGATGTGGCAAATTAATAACGTTCTACTTTGACAAATCGTCAAGCTAAACTTGCCTATATGTGTCTATAGTGATCATTAGGATATATTGGTGATAGTGATTTTGACTTCAAGATTCTTCCTAAATATCCGTAACTGAAGAATATTATCGAATGCTTGTTGTAATCTATATGGCCATGTAGGACTTGGCGTATGCACCGGAAGTCATACCAACCTCTGTAGTTATAATTATCTTGACCTTATAACTCCGCCAAAAATACAAACTTATCAATAGAATTCATTTGCAGACCTGACATATCAGATTTGGAGAAACAACTTGCCACTCAATCTAGTAGACTATCCAGTTTGCAAGAGATGGTTGACGATTTGGCATCAAAGGTCATCTCCAGCTCCTTAGCTTTGTGAACATGTGAACTTTATGATGCCTTGATTCTCAAGATGATGCACTTAATTGACATTTCATTTCCATTTTTTTTCTTTTTTTCAAATCTAGCATTCCTATAATCCAGATGAGGATTATGCTGAGGTGGACATGAAGCTGCGGGCACATCTAGAATCTTTCTTAGAAACGGCAAGATCCTTCAATACAATTTACACCAAGGTGGTTGTTTTTTTATATATTGTTTCGTATTCTTATGAGATCTTTACTTAATTTGTTAAACCGCCATCTAGTGTTTGAAAACTGAGCTTCATCATTACAAAAAACCAAGCATCTGAGCATATCTAAATTGTAGACATGACTTATAAACATTGTGTATATTCTCAGTGGGATATATGTTTCCTTTTCTAGGAAATACGGCCGTGGACGCATATGATGGAGGTACCACAATTGCATGGGTTTGGACCAGCTGCTAATCGCTTATTAGAGGCATACAAGTTGCTCTTAAAGGTGAATTTCTTTAGAAGCTGTTTGCATAATATTGCCCTTTCATTCTCTTTTCTGTAATTTTGGATGATAATTAGTTTGTGGTTTGTATGCCAGTTCTTAGGGAACCTGAGAAATCTACGTGACTCGCATGCTGCAGTGGCTGTTGGATCATCGTCTGAAACAATTTCTGGTCAGCCATCTTCTGTGGCAAGGATAATTTCCGAGTGTGAATCTGCTTTGACCTTCTTAAACCGTGATCTTGGAATCCTTTCGGCATCTATAGCTCGTGACGAGGCAAAGAAATCAGGGTCGAATATTGACTAAAACAATGTTAGAAGCAACATCACTACTTTTAGAAATCACATTCTTTTAGCTACCCTAACAACAAATGTTGCAGATATAATATTGAAAGAATGAACTATACATCCAAGCATGCTTGTGGCTTATTCTTGATGATCTTTTGTTGGCAGAATACTTTTTTTTTTTTTCTAGAGTTCTTTAAGTGGTCTAAATTTGGTTCTATTATATACTTAATGCATAGTTTTAGTTCAAAATATGATCTGTTTTTCCAAAAAAACTGATTTATAGATGCATAGAAGCCGGACCAAAAAACTATCTGGATTGTTTGTTTTAATTGAATCATTAAAAAATTAATCAAAAGTAAAATATCTCAAATAGGAGCTTAGTCAAGCTTCATCTATCGTTGATGTTAATCATGGGGCCCTAGATTAAGCAACTTTCAAAAAAAAAAAAAATTTCTTTTTTTTGGGTAGGAATTTAAGACATTATATTCAATTTACCTATTCAAATTTTAGTTTTTTATTTTCATATTTATAAGCTTACTTTGTGATTATACGAGGAAATAACGTCTTGAAATCCAAAGAAACCTTGCTAAATCATTTAGTATTATATCTTGAAAAATAAATGTTGAATGAAATGAATTAGGAGTTGTTTGTTTACAAGAAAAATCATTTAAAAGTAAAATGAGATTTTAATATCTCTGCTATATTTAAACAAGTAGTCCTTGGTCATTCATTAGTCATTTGGTCTTTTGTGTACAAGTCATAAATCCTAACTCCTAAGGGATCCATTCCATATAAAGGATGTTAAAGTAGAATTTGATACTATTATTTTTTTAGTTTACTTTATTTTAATTATTAATTTGTTATATCGACTATAATAGAATATAGATTGTAGCTAAATCTCATGTGGTTTTAATAAGTAGTAATACTAATTTTTAACTTATTGTAACCTTAAAACTATTTTATTTTAACTTAGTTATTTTATCATAATTTTTAGACTTTTAATATTTTATAAACATGATTTTATACTTGACCAATAAAAAAATTACATTAACATCATTTTGATTGGTGACTTTATTAACTATAACTCCTTTCATATGTTGGGAATAATCCTTTAATTCCGATTGATAAATTTTCTATCAATAGTAAAGAAATTAAAACAGGAACAATGTTAAATCATTTAGTATCTACTATGTTGGTAGCGTATTAATGAATATGGAAAAACAATTAACTCTGTAAAACGTTTTCTTATTCAACAACAACTACAAAAAAGTATCCTGTCACACAAAAAAAAAGTCACTATATCAAACTTTTAACATCACTTAAGAAAAATAGTAAATATAGATTAACATGTACTTTTTTTAAATAGTGACACAAAATTCTATTACAAAAATACTTGAGATTTATACCCACACACATTTTCAGTCACTGTATATCTATACTCACTATTCTTGTTGTGTGTGTGAAAATATTTGAAATCTATAGTGACACTTTTTTTACTATTAGTGACACTTTTGGTGTTGTGTCACCATATGACATTTTGTTTGTAGTGAACTAAATCTGAAAATACTTAATCACACATATATACACTTCAAAGAATACGAATGAAAGGTTGTAATCCTTAAAAATTATATGAACGTACTCTTATATGAATTTGCATATATGTGAACGTACACTTATACGTTGCATGATTTCGGCCACTTAAAATGTGTGAATGTGCGTGAAATTTATATATCATATTCGTAATGTTAATTAAAACATGTTTATGAAAAAGTTTCTAAAAAACTATTTTTACGAGTGGTACCTTCTGATTCGCTGCATAAGGTGATACTCACTTGAACCTAAATCTATATATAGAATATGGTTCGTGTGAGTACCTAAAAAATGCAGAGTACCATGCGTACCTGTGAACACACGGGTTTGAGACGTGAACATGCTACGAAATTTTTTTTTTCATATTCATTTAGATACAAATAATATAAGGCTATTTGTAAAGAATTACACACATTCACATAGTATCTCAAAAGTTATATGAACGTGAAAATTTTTTGTGTGAGCATATGTTTAGTGTGAATATACGTTCACAACAGTACAATCACGTTTTACATAGTTCTAGTGTGTATTTGTGTGTGCTTTTTTACAAGTATTCTTGTATTATTAATTTAAACACGATTATGAAAAATATTTCAAAAAAAAATTATTTTAAACGAGGTACCTATTGTACTCTTCAAAACTAATGGTACTCAGTTGAACACATACATACATACATACATACAACATACATACATACATACATACATACATACATACATACATACATACATACATACATACATACATATATATATATATACATACATATATATATATATATATATATATATATATATATATATATATGGTTCAGGTTCAAGTGAGTACCACCCATAATGCAGCGCACCAGAAGGTACCACCCTTAAAATTATTTTTTTTTGAATTTTTTTTTTCATGAACATGTTTTAATTAACATTATGAAGATCATATGTGAATTTCACGCAAATCCGAACACTCTAAGTACATGAAATCACGCATCACATAAATGCATGTTCACATGTATCAAATTTATGTAAGTGTGTGTTCACATCACTTTTTAGGAGCTTAGAGATGTGAATTTATGTGAAATTTACATATGATCTTCATAATGTTAATTAAAACATGTTTATGAAAAAAAAAATTTTAAAAAAGTTATTTTAAAGGTGGTACCTTCTGGTGCGCTGCATATGAGTGGTACTCTCTCGAACCATATATATATATATATATATATATATATATATATATATATATATATATATATATATATATATATATATATATATAATATATATATAAACTAACAACTCATTTAGGAAATTAGATGTAATTAATTGAGACATTTATTATTATAGCTAAATTTAAATCCAAATACATTTACAAAATAAGTTTAAAATAGTATTACAAATACTATCATATAAATCAAACACATTTATAAAAATTTATTGGTGATGTGCTGATAACTAAATGAATACTTCTTTTGGTTATTTTATTATTAATTTATTTTTATCACTGTGTTACTATAAAATTTAACTTTTCTAACACCATTTTTATTATTTTTATACAATTTGTTGTTTTTAGTACCATTTGCAATTTTTTGAGCGCGAAAAATGGAGAGACTAAATTCTAATCTTTATTATGATAGTATTACATACATTGATTCTCATTAAATAGAAATTGTCGCTTTAACTGTTATGATTAAAGATATACAATTGTATTATATTACCTGATTTAGTTTGTAATAAGATTTTAAAAGTATTACATTACAGTTTCTAAAAAGATTTACGTAATCTAATTCATAATTTTGAAAATTCTAAGTCAATATAATTTATGCAATAGCATTTGTAATAAATTATAAGATATTCCCCGGTAAAATAAATTTTTATTTTAAAAAAATTTATGTCATTGTATTTTTATGGTACGTCACTTAATGATATATCTTAGACAAAATGTCATTAAAGGTATAAACTTTTTGTTAATAGCAATCACTTATAATCAATAATTAACAATGTTGCTTCACATGTTTTTTTTAACATAAAATGGCTTAGACGGTAAAAAGAATATAAAAATCTAAATAAATCAAAATGTAAGTAACCAAATATGTCAAACTTTTATAAAAACACATATATAATATTTGTAGGAATTAAATTAGACAACAAATTATAGGAATAAAATACTACTAAAATTATATTTTTTCCCCTGCTTTATTGATCTACATGATTAATATGTATGGCTAGTAACAGAAAAACCAATTAACCCCACTTAATAGACCAAGGTTAACATAAAAAGTTATTAAAAAAACCCGTAGTAATAGATGTTGAGCGAGATTTTAATCACAAAAACCCTGGTTAATGTTTCCGCCATTCAAGAAAGGCATATCTTTTTTGGAAGACCATAGACCACGGTTTTATAATAAGCAACCGGGATTTATGTACAAGAAAATCCTAATATAGTTGGGATGTGAGGTTGATGGTTTAACATGTTTTTAGTTAGTAATATTAAGCTTAGTAGATTTTATTCTTTAGTGTTGTTAGTCCTACTAAATTAAATAATTTTTTGTTGTTGTAGTCCTAAATACAACATGGATCATGGATGCTTGTTTGGACTATTGAATAGATTATAATGACGTCGATGCATGCAACTAGAAAAAAGAAGCAATGAATGAAATTCTTGTAGATGTTAAAGGTTAACATTTGTTTGAAATATAAACTTTTGTTACAAATGATGGTTGTATTAATGGGTTTGTAATATTAGCCTTTTGTTATAATTCACCTATCTATTTTAGTGAAAGTATCAAAATTGTTTTAGCAGCATTTTGTTGATATTTATGATAAGCTTAGGAAATAAATTTATAGCTGATAATTAGTATTAAAAAATGTTAGATTTAACCCCGGTTTATTATTCATAAACCGGATTCCATGTATTAGAAAATGTGCCTAAAATGATTAGAATTGAGGAAATTGAACCCCGGTTTTATTAATATAGAACCGGGGTCAAAGAATATTAACCCCGGTCATAAAACCGGGGTCCATGACACGTATTAATAACTCCTGTCACCTTCAATCCCGATTCAAAAACCGGTGTCTATTTGAAAACCAACCGGGGTTGAATGATTGTTTTTGTAATGGTGTATAAATCTTATAATTAAAGGATATCAAAGTTAAAACTCTAGAAGAAAGAAAGAATATGATCAATATATTACACATGTATATCGACATGTGAATTAATCTTAATCAGGTTTAATCATGTCATTAATTTTTTCTTTTGCATTTTGGGAATGTAGTCAATGTTTTGCATTGAAAAGTAAAATAATTTAAAAGGTTGATTACTATACCATTTATTTTTCAATAAATAATCAATATTTTTTAAATATGACATATAATTAATATTATTAATATTAATTAAGATGTTGCATATAAGCCTGTCATCATTTAAAGTCAAACTTTTTTTATGTCTATAAATTCGTTACGATCCCTTTACCTAAATCACAAACCATTTTTCACTTGGAAAACGTACACCATGGCGTTTTTCTCACTTACACTTGCTATAACACTAGCCATTCTATACTCCGCCGGCTGTTCTCCGTCGGCAGCCACCGGAGTCGACTCCAGCGGCAGCCCTTTTATCGTCGATCTCATTCATCGTGATTCCGTCAAATCTCCGTTTTACGACCATTCCATGACCTTTTCCCAACGCATTGGCCATGCTTTGCAACGATCTGTCGCCAACGCTAAACGCTACAAAGATTTGTGTAACCGGAACCGATCGGCCACATCATACCGTACCCAAATAATCCCCGACCACGGAGAGTTTCTCCTGAACATTTCGTTTGGGAATCCGTCACATAAAGTCCTCGCCATCGCGGATACTGGTAGTGATTTGTCATGGATACAATGCAAACCTTGCATCCAATGTTACAAGCACACAGGCTTGCTTTTTGACCCGAAGAAATCTTCGACCTATAAACCCGTTGGTTGCAAATCAACGACATGCACGTCTATACTGTCGGTTGATACCAGTTGCTCACCATCGGAAAACTGTCAGTTTTATGCGAGTTATGCCGATGGATCTTTTAGCAACGGTAGTGTCTCTACAGAAACCATCAGATTAGGTGACCGATTCCTCCCGAATATAGTTTTCGGTTGTGGATTTAGCAACGATGGTGTTTTCCGACCAACGTGGGGTGGTGTTGTCGGCCTTGGTGGAGGACACGTCTCCCTGGTGTCGCAAATACTTTCTTTCGTTCCGCCTAAGTTTTCATACTGTCTGATTCCATACCCTACTGACGACGATGGTGTATCGAATAAGTCTAGTAAAATGATCTTTGGCGACATTCTTGTCGGCCCAAATACCGTTTATACTCCACTTATCAAAAAATCAGACGAAACATTTTATTACGTGACGCTGAAAGGTATTAGTGTCGGCAATACACGACTTGATGTAGGCAACGAAGCGAACCCCGAAAAGGCGTTGGAAAAAGGAAACATGATCGTGGATTCAGGGACAACTTTAACTATGTTGCCCGAGGTACTATACAAGCAATTCGAGAAGGCGCTTAAGGACGCTCTAAATCTACGAACGATGAAAGACCCACAAAAGGTACTGAGCTTGTGTTACCGTAATACGACGGTTAAAGAGGTGCCGAAAGTGACGGTGCATTTCGAAGGGGCGGACGTGGAGTTGAGTCGAGATAATTTATTTGTGACGGTTAGTAAGCATATCATATGCTTAGCGTTCTCGCCAACTTTGGACTCTCCGGTTTACGGAAACTTGGCTCAGATGAATTTTATTGTAGGTTTTGATATTGGAAACAAAATGGTGTCGTTTAAACCAACCGACTGCCAAAAGATGTAAAACAAGGCAGGCAGGCAGGCGTTAATTAATTAGTGACCAATTTTGTTGTCGAGATTTTTAATTGAAATAAAACCCTTGTTTGTTTAATTATGTTTTTATGATTTCCTTCCACCTTAATTTTTTTTTATTTGACTTTAAATGCTATTTTGAAATACGATTAAAAAACATTATATGTTTTTCCAAATATGTTTTTCCAAGTCAACCATTTCACTAAAATTTGTTATGTAGATTAAAAAATATATAGTCAAAATACTTAATGATATGACTTTTGGAAGGTCAAAGAAATTAATTGTAATATTAAGTAAATAACTGTTTTTTGTTTTTTAAAGTATTAAGTTACTGCAAAAATATTTGATATTCTCATATTAATTTCATGAATATGTTGAAATTTGCTTCAGAAGTAGTAATTTCATTAATTTGCTGTTTTATATTTATTCACTACATTATAAGTGTATTCAAAAATGAAATTCTATATCTATATCAATATATATTAATAAAGGTAAATGATTCATGTTACATGTTGTTTTCGCATAACATGATCTCAATATCATTTTTTCGTTTATTTTCTTAACATAATTGTTTCTTTTAATAACTACTTTTTTATATTTAAAAAATCATTATGTATCTCTACTAATTATTTTTATATTTTTGTGTTTCCATATTAATTAAAATCTCTAATTAATATATTGATCTCTCCCCTATTAAATAACTAGTTGAATACCCGTGCGTTGCTCGGGTGATGTGTGATGAAATTAATATTTATAATTAATTTTTTTCAACGGCAAATTAATCTACTCCTATTTCTAAACTACCCTTTTGCCCCAAATGGGGACTTCAGAAGTTACTTCCACTGCCTAGATTCCAAATTGTCTCCAACAGGAGTCGAACCCGTGACCCCACACTTACACGTCACCTCTCATACCAAATAGGCTAAACTCCATTGGTATTTATAATTAATGACACAACAAAAATTTATTTTTTAAGAAAACTATACATTGTTTGCGAAGAAAAGTTACTTATATTAATCATGAATATTAATTATTACACATAATTATATTTGAAGTCTATACATATCTAGTTTAATACATGTGAGTTGATCATTAGACTGATTTTAGTCAAAAAAATCGTGTATAAGAACAAAGTATAAAGGAAAAAAAATAATTTACAATAAAATGAAAACCCATTATTTTTCCATCAACTAATATACAAACACGTATTTGCAAAGTTTTAACTTACAATATCGTCTAACATAATTTTATAATAACAATTTATTCAAACCAATTAATAAAATGTTATCAAACAAAAGCAGTTATCATAAAAATTTAATAAATCTTAATAAATAACATTGAACAATTTAAACGGCAAATGACATATCTCATTGGCTAAAGATTTATTTAAAACATTATCGCTTCATTATTAACAGAGATCTTCATTGTTCTTCATGATATACTGAAAAAATATTAAAAATTATGTTAATTTTGAAACATTAATACATAAACAACACAAAGTAATGAGAAGCTTTAAATGTAAAAAAAAGTATATCAATGCGACGTTTTTCTGAGGTTTGAATTAGGGATGACACAATTTTGACCCAACGGGCGGGACGATAAAAACAGTTCATAGTAAAAAAAGTAAGCTAGCACATAATTTTTTCTAAATAATAAATGCCATATGTTTACCTATTTTATAATATATGCTGATTAAAAAAACTACTTTTATATGTTTATCGGTCATATTTTATATGTTTATTAAACTGAATTATCAATAAAATTTAAATCTAAATGTAAATGTTATCCCATCAATACTTATCTATATAATTAGTATTTTTTTTTCCGTTTGCTTATAAGTTTATTAAAAATAAATAAACATTATATAAAATTATTCAAATTTAAAAAAGTAAACAAACGATATATAAAAGTATATTTCATAAAAATGCTTATTATAATAAAATATAAAGTATTCTTTTATCTATAAACTAAAACTTTAATCTATATTAAATAAAATATATATTTTTATAAATGAAATTTTTAAATAGTCAACTATTCATATTTATTTTATAAAACTATAAAAATAATAATTTTGAATAATTAATGTTTAATTGTAATTTGTATACGTAAATAAATATCTCATTATTTTATGCAGGTTTGTTAGTATTGATAGGATGTTATCCCATTATTTTCTGAATTTTAACAAATTATATTGCGCCAAATCAGCAGCCTAAATTTTCTGAATTTTATCCAATCATATTGTGCCAAATCAGCCTTAAATTTCTGAATTTTAACCGCTAATATTGCGCCACGTGAGCATTTTTTCTCTCTGCTCCGTCGGCAATATATATATATAAAATTCATGTAGAATTTTAAAAACATTGTTAACATTTCTCATCGATTTAAAAACTCTAATATTTATCGTCTTAAATAACAACTACTATTTTTTCTTAGTATTTAGAAAACTATAAAATAAATTATAATTATGTCTTCTAATTTCATATTTAAAACTTTTTCATATATTAATGCCCCTAATTAGTACATTAATTTCCTTTATAATCACACACCAATTAAAATTATCATCGTCAATTTATCATATTAAAGTTTTATACATCAAATTATCAACAATAACCATTTTTTACGAGAAAGTATTCCGAATCAACAAACTCTTTATTAATACATTAATCTCGCTAATTATAATTCATGCACTAATCTATATAACTACTAATAAACAGATTAGTAAAATTTATATTTCATACGTTAAAAGATGTAAGTTCTAATCTTTTACATTTGAAATTAATAAATCGTAACCATTCAAATTATATAATAATAGTCTTCCAAATTAAACTTTTGAAAATTAAAATTCAAAATTGAAATTATTACAATTAAACTATAACTATCGTCCATTATATAAATTTAATACTTTAAATAAAAATAATATTTATTATTAATTTTTCTAAAATCCAACTCATGGTAATAAATTAGTTTATTATTAAAATGGAAACAACGTAAATAATCTATATATCATTGTAATAATATTTCCATAATTGGAAGAATTTATTTTTTGAATCAAATAAACCTTATAAAGTCACTAAATTAAACACCCATGTTATAAAACATATAACTTCGTAATTTGATTAAATTTCTATATGTATCCCATATTAATTATTGGGATGTTGCAAGTTATTATATTTATTATATAATTTTTAATGTTAAATGTAAGATATGTTTTTTTTTTCATAACCAATTATATATACATACAATTTGCAAAAGTGCATGCCCAACGCAAAATGACAACATATTCGACCATGATTGATTGTTTTTTTTTTTTTTTTTTAAATTTTAACTTTTTATAAAACACCATTATGTGTTATTTTTTATTTAACCCATTTATTTTAATAAGTTTTTGTTTACTCCTCTTTAAATATTTATTGTTACAATATTTTCCTACACATTTAAAATTATGATTTTAATTATACATATGTTTAGAGTTTTCTTTTGAAACTGTTATGTTATGTTTAATTGTACGAAAAAGACTTTATTATTCAAATGCACAATGCAATATCTAATGAAATTGCTTTATAAATAAAATGTAAATATTTAATATTTAGTTTTTTTTATTAAATATGATTATGTTTAACATTGAGGACTTATGGAAAAAAAATAACATGGAACGACGAAAACACAAAAAAACATGAAAACATGTTGGTTTTTTTCATAATAAACCATTACTATTATAACGTTGTCAAACCATAATCGATGTATTGAAGACATCACCATTATAATTTTATTTGATTTGACCGTAAAACCAACAAATTAAATTCGCGATTAAACCTAATCAATGTCAAATTTCAAATTATGGTTATGAATATTTAATTATTCAATTCTGGTTCCGATTCGATTTAATAAGACATGGTTTCATATAATTTTAGCATTGCAAAATCTAGAAACGGAAACCAACTAACAATATTATTTGACATGTTTCTTGATATATATCAACTTTTTAATTTCACTCTTGGATTCTAATTTAGTCGTGTTTCGTTATTTGAATTGTTTGAAATGTATTTAAATTTAAAATAGATGTAACGTCCTTTAGCTAGATTATCATTATTTAAGGTCTTAATATAACTTTTATTTTAAAATAGCAATATACTTTTAATTATATTAATAAATGTTATATTTGAGGGATAAATATGCTAATTACTTTAAGTTAAAGTTAATGGTACAAACTATCATTTGGTCAAAGTCATTAACATAATACATGTATCATGTATACTTATTCATTCTTTTAACAATCTGCTTTCTTTACACCTTGAAGCACACATTTAAGTCTCTTCCAAAGCTTAACATCAACACTATATTTCAGTGTTTGATGACAGTCTAAGCTATATGATGTGCAATTTACATGTTGAAAAAAACTTGAGAAAACGTGACCGATAAGTTAACAAGAAAACGTGAGAAAAGCAAGGAAAAAAGAAAAAAAAATTCGGAAGAAACTATGGTACCTAAAGCGTGGTGGGTATCGTCGTCACACCATTCCACGTCAGCGAAATATAACTTTTGTCTATCTTCGCTATTTATCTTTCTATCTCAGTGAAACTATTGTGGTCGTCTTTTTTGTCTCAATGTCGAATGACTTTTTTTTATCTAAAACTAAAATGGGGGGATGCAGGGTAAGAAATCGGCACTATGGTAGCCATAGGCGTATCCAATGTTGTAGAAATCGTTAGGTGGTAGTCGGCCAACCAACTAGGGACTAGGAAGTAGGCGGTCTAGGCGGGGAATAATGGGGTTGAAATTTTTTTACATGTAAATTTTAGAATTATACATACAACATATATTTTTTATTAAAATTTAAAAAAAAAAAAGTTAAGTATTTGACCCCCCTAGGATTGCCCAAACCCGCCTAGGACTGCCACGTATCTAAGTTGTTGAGGTAGGGGTCAAGTGCCCCTCATAATTTTTGTTTCAGTATTATATTTATAGTCAAAAAATTTCTTCAACGATGATTTTTAAGTTCGACTCCTATATCTTGATTATCTTTTAGAACAATTACATATAAATTTTTTTGTTTAAAACTCTAAGAAAAGCCTATAAACTTAATAGTTTGTTACTCATTTTAAAAATTACATAAACATTTGTATGAGCTTGATAATTTATTGGGCTCTACTATATGTTATTGACTTTAGCTTAGGTTAGAAAGTTATCAAAAGTATTGTTAAAAAGAAGCTTTCAAGGATTGTTAAAGTGTTATTGATTTTGAGCTAGACTTGATAATTGTTATTGTTAAATTGTTATGGTCTTGTCAATAGATTATTATTATTGATTTATTAACATAAGTATTGTTAAATTGTTTTATTTTATTAGAAAATATGGAACGACTTTTAAAAAGAAAGTTATCAAAATTTAAAAAGGAATTGTTTGGCAATGCTTTGAAAGATGATCTAATAACCCTGGGAGTGGAAATTTCTGTCCATCCAAGCAAACGTATGGACGACTAAAAGACAAAAGTTTAAATAAAATTGAACTTTTTTTCAAAAAACACTTATATAGATAATATAGTTAGAGCTGATTTTCATTCAGGTAATACTAAATATGGCATCATGGAATGGTATGTTACAATGACAATTTTGATAATTCTATCAACCTTTTCTTGACACTTTTTCTTTAAAAATAATAAATTTTACCTTTTTTTTGTTTTGGGATATAATGTCTGACTTTTGTAATCAATAGTGAGTTACATTTACTTGATGCACATGCACTCAGTGACTCAGTCCCTCCTCGTTGCATAAAACATTCCGACCAAAATTCATTTTGGTTGGTAAAATGTTAGTTAAAAGAAAAAGAAACATATAGCGAAAACCAGAAAGAAAAGAAGTTGAACAAATTATTATTAACTTCTTAATTAACTAACATAAATACTGTATGAATCAAGATTACTTTCAAACACATGTATTCTTAATTTTCTATCCTAAACTAAACATGAAAACAAAAACAACCATGTTATCCGACAGACGTTTTGTATCAGGTCCTTCGATGTCGATACTACGCGTATTATGTCTCTTTTGTGTAACGATGCTTGTACGATCCAATAGCGTTAGCTTTACGACAGATCTGATCCATCGCGACTCACCCGCGTCTCCCTTTTATGATTCTTCACTCACGCCATCACGACGAGTGGTTGCCGCATTGAACCGCTCTTTCGATCGTGCTAGATTCTTCAACTCCATGCGTTCGGGGGTCACTAGTATTTTTCCCAACCCTCAGTTAGCCGATTATCTCATGACGATATCCATCGGCAGTCCACCTCAAGAAATCACAGGCGTTGCCGATACCGGAAGTGATGTGATATGGACACAATGTGAACCTTGTTCGTATTGTTACGATCAAAAGCCTCCGATTTATAGACCTGTGGGTTCCTCCACTTATAAATCGATTACGTGTAATTCCACGACGTGTATGTCGGTTCCGATGAGATCTTGTACGAGTTCCGATAATACTTGTTTGTATCTAGTTGTGTATGGAGACCTATCGTATAGTTCCGGAGAGCTAGCCACAGAATCGGTTACGATGAAGTCCGCTACTGATGCCGTCTCGTTCATGTTTCCAAACGTAATCTTCGGGTGCGGACATAGAAATGCAGGCATGTTTAGCGACGACGAAAGTGGCATAATCGGCCTCGGAAGAGGGCCTTTTTCGCTTGTTTCACAAATGGGGTCTTCGATTAACGGGAAGTTTTCATACTGTCTTGTGCAAATGTTTTCTCATGTAGAAAGATCAAGTAAAATGTACTTTGGTGAAGCTGCCATTGTTTCAGGAGACGGTGTCGTTTCAACCCCGATGTTTTCGGGTTACCCGAATACTTTTTACTTCCTAAATTTCGAAGGTATAACCGTAACAGGCCAACCACGAGTAGATTTCTACGAAACGAAACCTGCTTCTGTCGATGGTAACATCATCATCGACTCAGGAACATCGCTAACGTTGTTCCCGGGAAACTTCTACAAGCGGCTAGAGTTGGCGGTGAGACGTTCGATGAAGGATATCGAACCGGTTGGAGCTGACATACAACATAACCTAAGCTTATGTTACAACCCGTTAGAAGTAATGGATCTACCGGTTATGGTGGCTCATTTCAATGGGGCGGATGTGGAGTTGGATCCGATAAACACCTTCATCCAAATGAGTAATGATTCGATTTGTTTGGCTTTTGCACCGGTAGAAGGTGTGGTGATCTTTGGGAATCTAGCACAGATGAATTTCTTGGTAGGCTATGATCTTTATAAAAAGACTGTTTCGTTTAAACGTACAGACTGTATGAAACTATGATCTTCATCTATGGCTATGGGGGAATTGAATAATTTTATAAATATTATTTTGGGCGACCTTTTTGCTATATTGTTTGAGTTCAAATTATATAAAAAGCTAACTTGATATATTTGTTGGGAAAGGGGATCTATTTGATAAACAAAATGGCACAGGATCGAATAATCAAAACTTGATCTTTATTAACATAATCATCGAATTCACACATTTACAAGTTTGATTATGGAACCTATTTATAAACTACTAAAAGGTGCGTTTGAAAGGACGCAACCTTTCATGGTACCTATTCGAATGGTTGTGTCTTTTCATCAAGAGACACACCCTTTCGGTTTATCTATTTGGCTATTCTAGTCCCTATATTTCCATTAATTACAATAATCATACATCAACTAATCTAAATTACATAATTAACTTAACAATCATGATTAATATATCATTCTCCCCCTTAATCTTGATTGTTGCTTGATAAGTCTTCAACTCCAAGTAGTTGTCTCATTGTGACGAACTTGATTCTTGGTAGTGCTTTTGTAAGTATGTCAGCTCTTTGTTTTTCTCCGTTGATGTGCTCGACTATCACATCTTCTCTTTCAACACATTCTCTGATGAAGTGGTACTTCGTATCAATGTGCTTGCTTCTTCCATGAAATACTGGGTTCTTCATTAAGGCTATTGCTGACTTGTTATCAACATAAATCTTGATCTTCTGTTCTTCAGTATTTGTAATTTTGCTCAGTAATCTCTTTAACCATATTGCTTGAGTTGCTGCTGCTGTTGCTGCAATAAACTCTGACTCACATGATGATAAAGCTACTGTTCCTTGTTTCTGTGTACTCCAGCTAATTGGTGAGTTTCCAAAATAGAAAACTATTCCTGTTGTTCCTTTTCCTTCTTGCGTATTAATACCATAACTGCTGTCACTATAACCTTCTATGTTGTTTCCTCCTTTGTATTCATAAGATATTCCGAAATCTTTAGTTCCTTTGATGTACCTTAAAATTTGCTTGATAGCTTTCATATGTTGTTCTTGAGGTTCTTGCATAAAACGACTAAGTAATCCAACTGAGTAACTTAAGTCGGGTCTAGTATGTAGTAAATATCGTAAACATCCAATTATGCTTCGATATTCTGTAGCATCTACATAAGTTCCTTCTGTAAGGTTTGTCAATTTGAGTCCTGGTTCCATAGGTATTTTCGCATCATTGCAGTCTAACATTCCTGCATCTTTAAGTATCTTGTTTGCATAGGCTGTCTGCTTTATTGAAATCTTGCCATAACTTTGCATAACTTCAATTCCTAAATAATATGCTAATAAGCCGAGATCACTCATCTCAAACTTATCCTTCATCTGATCTTTGAATAAATCTATCTCTTGTCTTGGTGTTCCAGTGATTATCAGGTCATCTACATATACTCCTATCAACAGAGTTGATGACTTGGTTGTTCTTGTGTAAACAGCTTGTTCTAACGCACACTTGCTAAAATCTAACTCTTTCAAGGTCTTATCTAATTTTGTGTACCATGCTCGTGGTGCTTGTCTAAGACCATATAGAGCTTTAGCGAGTTTATAAACCTTGCCTTCATGTCTTGGCTGTATAAAACCTTCTGGTTGAGAAACATATACTTCCTCTTGTAAGTCTCCTTGTAAAAATGCTGATTTTACATCTAAATGGTGTACTTCCCATTTATTGTAAGCTGCCAGTGCTAATATCAGTCGTATTGTCTCAATTCTGGCTACAGGTGCAAAGACTTCTTCAAAATCTATGCCATGTTCCTGTATGTATCCTTTCGCTACTAATCTTGCCTTGTGTTTAACTATTTCTCCATTGGCATTTCTCTTTGTCTTAAATATCCACTTCAAGCCTATTGCTTTATGATTCCTAGGTAAAGTGGTTAATCTCCATGTATTGTTCTTGGTGATAGAATCAATCTCTGCATTCATAGCTTCAATCCATTTATTATCCAGTGTTGCTTCCTTGTAGTTTCTAGGTTCATCTTCAACTAATAATAACTCTTCATATATATCACTTAAAGGTCTGTATCCTCTTATAGGTTCATGATCGATTCTTGAATCTGAAGGTCTATGTCTTCTTATAGGTGCACAAACTATTCTTGAATTTGAAGATGATGCTATATCTGGACTATGTATAGGTGTATTGGTTTGTTGAGGGGTGTGAGATTCATCATTTGTATCTGATGAATGTGATCTTGGTGTGTTTGTTGGTGAGGTTGTTTCGTCTTGAGTGTGAGGGGTATTTTCTGGTTGAATTTCTGGTTCTAAGACTTGTTGGGTTTCAACAATAAAATCACTCCACTCAGGTTCTTCTGAATCAACTTCCTTTGTGTATTCCTCCCAATTCCATGTTTCATCTTCTTTAAACTTTACATCCCTACTTACACAAATCTTTTTTGTTTCTGGATTAAATAAGCGATATGCTTTTGATCCAGGTTCTGTTCTAAGATATATCATTTGTTTGCTTCTATCATCTAGCTTAGTTAAGTGTTGAGAAGGTACTTTTGCATATGCTATGCAACCAAAAATCCTAAGGTGTGTTAGGTCAGGTTTCCTTCCCTTTAAGGCTTCATATGGAGTAATATCTTCTAAAGACTTAGTAGGTGTACAATTTAGGATATATATGGCATGTCTAACTGCTTCTGCCCAAAAATTCTGAGGCATGTTTGTTGATATCATCATATATCTTGTTGTTGAAAGTATAGTTCTATTTCTACGTTCAACAACTCCATTCTGTTGTGGTGTGTATGGTGCAGTTAACTGTCTTAATATACCATTATCTTTACAGTACTTTAAGAAATCACCTGAAGTGAATTCTCCTCCTCTATCTGTTCTAAAATTTTTTATCTTAGTTCTGTATTCATTCTCTACCCTTGATTTGAATTCCTTGAAGAATTCAAGTGCTTCATCTTTCGAACTTAGAAAGTATTCCCACATATATCTTGAGTAGTCATCTACTAGTAAAAATATATATCTCTTTCCTGATGGTGTAGGTGGTGATATAGGACCACATAAGTCTCCGTAGACTAACTCTAATGGTGTTTCTGATCTTGCTAGGGTTTGTTGTGGAAATGAAGTTCTAATATGTTTTCCTTTTAAGCATATATCACATATACTTGCCTTATTCTTAATATTGGGTATTCCTTGAACTAAGTTCTTTAATGCCATTGACTTTAAAGAATTAAAGTTTAAATGACCTAATCTTGCATGCCAAAGCCATGCTTCATCTTGCAAGTTGCTTAATAGGCATACAGACTTTCCTAATCTTAGGTCTGCTTTGTATAAACGATTCTTTGATCTTTTTACTCTCAAGAGTATTTTGTTACTTGAATCGTATAAGTGTAGTAGGTTTCTTTCCATTACTACTCTGCATCCATTTTCAGTGAGTTGTCCTAAACTCAATATGTTGCTAGTAAGGTTCGGTATATAATATACTTGTGATATTATTCTTTGTTCCATATTCTTACATTCTAAGAGTATAGATCCTTTCCCTTTGATATCTATGTATGATCCGTCTCCGAATCGTACTTTTCCTGTAATCTTTTCATTTAATTCATTGAAATGACTTTTAATTCCTGTCATATGATTACTGGCTCCATTGTCTAAGAACCATGTATCTTCATTGTTTATAGGTAATCTGCTTGGCTCTAAATTTTCTTCATTCAACAAAATTTGTTGATGTTCTTCTATGGTTGCCATAAGCAATGTTGGTTCTAGGTCTTCTTCTATCAGGTGTGACTGTTCTGAATTTTGATCTATCTGTGGACATTTGGATGCATAATGTCCATTCTTCTTACATTTATAGCATTGAACTTTACTTAAGTCAGGAGTAAATTTCTTTGAGTTGCTATTGTATTCTTTCTTGAAATTACTTTGTGAGGTTTCATGATTCTTTCTGTCTGATCTGAATCTATTATTACCTCTACCTCTTGAGTGGTTAAATCTATTTCTACCACGTCCTCTAAAGTGTTGACCTCAACCTACATGTTGTGTGAACATTAAGCTCTCTTGACTATCAACATGCTTATCTCTTTTAATTTTCAGTCTTTCTTCAAAAGTTTTTAGTCTGCCAACAGCTTCATCTAATTTCATTGTGTCTGGGTCTGAGTATTGTTCTATAGATGCAACTATCTGTAGAAACTTATCTGGTACTGCGTTCAATAATTTTCTAACGAGTACAGGGTCTTCATATGTTAACCCTAGGCTAGCTGTCTTATTAGTAAGACTAGTCATCTTCATGATGAAAGAGTCTACTGTCTCATTTTCTTTCATATTTAACATCTCAAATTCTGTCTTGAGTGTTTGTAACCTAGCTTGTTGAACACGATCTACTCCTATGTGTCTCGTCTTTAATGTATCCCAAACTTCTTTTGCAGTCTTAAATTTTGAGATAAATAACAACTGGTCTTCTGGAAGTGCTTGATAAATATAGGCGATTGCCGTTTTATCCTTCTTAATATCTTCCTCAGTTGTTTCTTGTGGTTCAATCATTTCCCACAATTCATTGGCTTCTAATATTGCTTGCATTCTAATTGCCCACATAGTGTAATTTGTTGTCTTTAACAAAGGACAGGTAAAATAAGATACTATTCCTATCTCCTTTCTATTGTTATCATTTCCTGATTTGTCACCCATGTCTAAAATGGATTCTTATAAATTCTATTATAAAATTCTTCTTCAATAATTTAGACTTTAAGTCTAAATTTTCTGGTTTCTAATTTCAGACTTATTTCTTAAGTCTAAAAATTTAGTTTGACTCTTTATCTGTTTTTCTTATTTGATTCACAATTATAATTGGCCGTATTATAAAAATGAACTAAAATAAAATTTTGTCACTAATTAATAATTAAATGACAGAATTAAATTTTAAAGAAAAACTATAAATTCTATAAATTTATATCAAAGAGCAGTAATACTTCGCGCGTTTAAATTTCTATAAGTATTACTATTTTAAAATCTTATAAAATATATTATAAAATTTTAAAACCAATAATAAATTATAAGTTACGTTATAATTTATTTTCTGAAACCTAATTTTATTATAAGTTACGTTATAATAAAATTAAACTAAGGTTTTTATTTAATTTTATTTTCTATTAATAAAATTAAAATAAAATAAGGTATTACAAATAGAATACCTAACCTTTATACTGTTGGGCTGAAATTAGATCCTTACTGGATCTTTGAATGCAATCCGTGAGTTTTGTTGGGCTCCTCTTCTTTCTTCTCTGGACCCTCTTCAAACTCTCTCCTCTTTGACTTGAAACGTTTCTATCAGAAACGTTGTCTTCTCTTTTCAACCGGTACTATTTTTCCCTTTCTTGAATCGATGCCTCTCTTCCTGTTGAATCGTTGCAACCCTAGTTTTGAATCGATGTATCCTATCTTCTGTATCGACGGTTATTCTCTGAATCGGTGGCTACGATTTTCTCGTATCTTTTTCTGATTTTGGGGAAAAACCAAGAACCCTAATTGTTGCCTCTATTTGATGGTCGCGATTGGTGGTTCAACGGTGGTTCTGTGATGATGGTTTCACTATGGTTCTATGGTATTGGTTCTGCCCGTGGTGATTCTGCGGTGGTGGTTCTGCCCGTGGGTTTTCTCCTACGGTGGTTTTATGATGTTTCTGCCCGTGGTTTTCTCCTACGGCGGTGACACTATTTCTGTGGAGATATTCTACGGTGGTGTCTTCTCGAATCAGGTTCTATCTTTCTGATTCTTGTTGCCTTCGATTCAGTATGAAAATATGAATTTTCTAGGGTTTACTGTGTATATTTCGATAGGGGCTTACTGCTTTTCTTGTAAACTGATGTTGCCCTGAAATCGTTGCCTTGACTTTGTTGCCTTCGGTTATGTTGCCTACTGTAGGGTTAATTCTGATTTCAATTAAATTTGAAATCAGGGAAAAAATGATGAATTGGTGCCGGTTGATTGTAGAACAATTCAATGTTCTGCCGCTGTGTATCAATGATGATTCTTCAATGAATCACCTTCTGGTGTAATTCGGGTTTTGCTAATAATCGGTAAATGGTAAATGATGAAATTCTGGTTTGATTCGAACCGATAGCTCTGATACCAAATGTTGGGAAAGGGGATCTATTTGATAAACAAAATGGCACAGGATCGAATAATCAAAACTTGATCTTTATTAACATAATCATCGAATTCACACATTTACAAGTTTGATTATGGAACCTATTTATAAACTACTAAAAGGTGCGTTTGAAAGGACGCAACCTTTCATGGTACCTATTCGAATGGTTGTGTCTTTTCATCAAGAGACACACCCTTTCGGTTTATCTATTTGGCTATTCTAGTCCCTATATTTCCATTAATTACAATAATCATACATCAACTAATCTAAATTACATAATTAACTTAACAATCATGATTAATCTATCAATATTAGGGCTTGAATTACTCAATTTTATCATATTACTTGATAAAAATATCACCCTCTATGGACATATACAAAAAAAACTTGAAATGCTCGATAAAAATTCAATTCAAAACCATTGGGTTGCGTTTAGTTATCGAAAATTTCTAAAATTTTCATCTCACTTTTCAAAAAAAATATAAAACTTGTTTACTTAACAACAATTTCATAAATTTTCATTTCACTTTTTAAAATATCACTTTTCATATTCTCTCTCTTACTTTTCTATTACCTACCCTACACTCTCTTTCTCTCTCTTACTTCTCTATCACCTATCCTATTTTTCTTATTTTATAATCACTTATATTATTTTTTCTTAAAACTAAAACTTCATCATCTAAATAAGTTTTCATTTTTATAGAAACCCTTGTTTTTTCCAAAAACTATAACTTGAAAACTGAAATTGAAAATTGACTAGTTTTCGTTAACTAAACGCAACCTTATATTTTCAGTTTTTTATCAATTTGGTAATTGTGAGAATTTTTTTTCATACGAAATCTATTATAAACACGGTGCGTTAAACAATGAATTATGTTAAGTTTTAGTAAATTATTTTAACATTTTGATTTTTATAATATAAAAAATATATTAAGGCCAAACTTATAAAAGAACTAAAAACATGATAGGTTTTCGATACAATATTTAAAGTAAAAGGTGACATCAACTTTTGTTAACGTAACAAATTTCAGATTTTCAATAATAAAAAGTAATATAATTATTAAAATGATAAAAAATAATATCAAGATATCAAATTGATAAACCTGTAAAAATCTGATTTTTGTTAATATTGACCCAATTTGGCATTTTCTAACAGGTTTACTTTACCTTGGGTTTTTTGTTAGGTAGAATTTCATATATATCCCTTCAAAACTTCATAATATCATATATACCCAACTTAAAATTTTAATATCATATATATCACTCCTAAATATCATAATATCATATATACACAATTTTAATAATTAATATCACATATATCCCTTTTAAACATCATTAATATCATATATATATCCAAATTCATTAATCTAATTATTTTTAGAACATTTAAAACTCATATTTAATATTGATTATTAATTAATGACCATTATACCCTTACTTATTTCTTCTTTCAATTGAACCTTCAAAATATCGTATTTATCCAACTTAAATTAAAATATCATATCCGTTTAAATATTTCTGTATAATTGATTTTTGTAAACTTTACTAATATGATATCTGTAAGTAAATATGATATTTATTCTTTTGTTTCTTTTTCTTTACTAAGTAAGTATGATATTTATTCTTTCTTTTTTTTTTCTTTTCGAATTTATAGTTGTATTGCATTTTTTTAATTTAGTATATATCTTGTGTTTTCTATATACATTAGTTTCTTTTTTTTTTCAAGTTTGCTTTCATTTTATTATTCTAGTTTACTTTTTTTAATTTTTATATTAATCTAGTATTGAATTATATATAATTTGTTATCCAATCTAATTAGTTGAGTATATTTTGTGTTAACAATAAGATTATATATATTTATCCTATATATTTAGAGTAAACTAGATTATAATTCAAATACTAGATTAAATATAAAAAATAAAAAATGTAAACTAGAAAAAATAATAATTATAAAACGATAGCAATCTTGAAAAAAAAAATAGAAACTAATGTAATATAGAAAACAAAAGATATATACTAAATAAAAAAATGCAATACAACTATAAATTCGAAAAAAGAAAAACAAAAGAAAGAACATAATATATAATCAGTTAATTGTATATAGAAAACTGCAGAAAAAAAAACAAATAAGAAAATATAATAAGACGATACGATTTGATTACAAACGAGTAAAAATATAATACAATTTTTTTATTGTTAATGTTATTTTGTTTTACTATTAAAAATTTACATAGTAAAGTTTACAAAAATAAATTATATAAAATTGTTTAAAGGGATATGATATTTTAATTTAAGTTGGATATATATGATAATTTGAAGGTTTGGTTGAAAAAAGAAATAAGTAAGGGTCTAATGGTCATTAATTAATAATCAATATTAAATATGAGTTTTAATTGTTATAAAAATAATTAAATTAATAAATTTGGGTATATATGATATTAATGATATTTAAGAGGGATATATGTGATATTAATAATTAAACTTGAGTATATATGATATTATGATCTTTTGTAGGGATATACATGATATTAATATTTTAAGTTGGGTATATATGATATTATGAAGTTTTGGAGGGGCATGTATGATCTTTTGTTTGAAGATCATTTCTATCAAAACTTTCATTTGTAATATGCGATCTTCAAAGTTGCATCCTTTCGCCCAACAAATTCAAGAATCTTTCTACGTTTCCATCTCAAAAGCACTATCTTTAACCTCAAACATTAAAGAACTTCACAAAATTCATTCACTTTTAATCACTTCGGGACTCGATCGAACAGTTTTCTTCTCTGGCAAACTCATCAGCAGATACGCTCAGCTGAATGACACGTGTTCAAGTTCTTCAGTTTTCATCAGCGTTTCGCCTACGAACAATGTCTATCAATGGAATACGATCATAAGAGCGATGACCCATAGTGGGTTATACATAGAAGCGTTGGATCATTATTCTAAGATGAGGGTTTTGAATATCAAACCCGATACATTTACTTTTCCATCGGTGATCAATTCCTGTGCCGGTTCAGGGAAATTTGAAACAGCTAAAATTGTTCATGAACATGTTTTGGAGTTGGGGTTTGGATCGGATTTGTATATTGGTAATGCGTTGATTGATATGTATGCAAGGTTCTGTGCGCTGGACAGAGCACGCCAGGTGTTTGAAGGAATGTCGAAGAGAGATGTTGTTTCTTGGAACAGTCTGGTTTCTGGGTATAGTGCTCATGAGGAATGGGAGCAAGCTTTAGAAGTGTTTTACCAATCAAGAACAGCTGGTGTGACACTGGATTCATTTATGGTATCAAGTGTTCTGCCTGCTTGTAGTGGGTTGGGTGTAATCATGGAGGGTCAAATGGTTCATGGTTTGTCGGTGAGACTTGGGATTGATGTCGATACAAGAGTGTGCAATGGTCTTCTTTCGATGTACTTCAAAGCGAACGAGTTAGAGGAATGTCACAGGATTTTCAATGAGATGGCTGTTAGAGATACTGTTACTTGGAACATCGTAATTTCCGGCTACTCTCAAGCATGCATGTATGAAGAGTCCATCTCGATGTTTATGGAAATGCTGCATAAACACAAACCAGACCTTTTAACAGTTACTTCTGTTCTTCGTGCTTGCAGCCATATTGGAGACTTGAAATCTGGAATTTTTGTACATAATTACATGGTCGTAAACGGGTATGAATGTGACATAACAGCACATAACATCCTTATCGATATGTATGCAAAGTGTGGTAATTTTCCAGCAGCAAAGGAGATTTTTGACAAAATGAAAACCAAGGATTTGGCATCATGGAATTCCTTAATCTATGGCATTATTAAAGCAGCAATGTATGAGGAAGCATTGACAATTTATAGGGCAATGAAAATGGACATAAAACCTGATTTTGTAACATATGTGACGATTCTTCCTATGTGTACACTTCTTAGGAGCTTAAAATTAGCAAAGGAAATCCATTGTGAAACGATTAAAACGGGCTTTAATGAGAGTCTAACAGTGAGAAATGCTCTCATTGATGTTTATGCTAAATCTGGAAAACTGGAGGATGCATTTAACCAATTTGACAACATGAAAGATCGTGATATCGTATCATGGAATACCATTATTGCAGCATGCTCTCATTCGGAGGAGTATGATTTAGGGTTTAGAATGAGTAGAAGAATGAGAATCGAGGGAAGTTTCCCTAATGTGGCTACCATTCTAAGTATATTGCCTATGTGTTCAACGCTTGGAGCGAAAAGACAAGGTAAAGAGATTCATGGCTGTGTTTTCAAGTTGGGTTTAGAGTCAAATCTTCCAATTGCCAATGCCCTTATCGAGATGTACTCAAAATGCGGTTCTTTGAGAAACTCACTCCTGGTATTTGAGCATATGAAAATCAAGGACGTTGTGACATGGACGGCATTGACCTATGCACACGGGATGTATGGTCAAGGCAAGATGGCCATAACATCATTCGAAAATATGAAAGCTATGGGTATCATTCCTGATGATATTTCGTTTCTTGCCATCATATTTGCATGTAGTCACTCAGGCTTGGTAGAAAAAGGGCGTGCATACTTCAACCAGATGAGGAAAGAGTACAACATGGAGCCAAAGATTGAACATTACGCTTGCGTAGTTGACCTTCTTTCACGATCTGGCGATTTGGCTGAAGCAGAGGAATTCATTCATTCCATGCCAATGCGGCCTGATGCGAGCATATGGGGTTCTTTACTTAGTGCTTGCCGAGCAAAGGGGGACACCAAGATTGCCGAACGTGCTTCAAAACGTATCATTGGATTAAATTCAGACAACACGGGACACTACATTTTAGTGTCAAATGTATATGCTTCTTTAGGGAAGTGGGATCAAGTGCAAACGGTGAGAAAATCAATTAAAGTTAAAGGACTCAAGAAAGACGCTGGACGTAGTTGGTTGGATATCAATAAAAAGATTTATGCTTTTAGCAGCGGAGACAAGTTCTTCGAACAATATGAAGAGGTTAAGAAGTTGCTTGAGGTTCTTGCTGGTTTAATAGCGAAAGAAGGCTATGTTGCTAACTTGAGATCGGTTCTTCATAATGTTGATGAAGACGAGAAAAGAGACATTCTTTGTGGGCATAGTGAAAGGCTTGCCATTGCATTCGGACTGTTAAATACAAAACCTGGAACACCATTGCAGATAATGAAGAATCTACGTGTTTGTGAGGATTGTCACACTGTGACCAAGTACATATCGAAAATTGTACAAAGGGAATTCTTAGTTAGGGACGCCAATCGGTTTCATTTGTTCAAGAACGGATCATGCAGCTGTGGCGATTATTGGTGATTCCACCATCTCATAAAGTTTCTAAATGACAATTATACTGAATCTGAACATACAAAACAAGCACATCTTGAAAGCATTAGATGATTATTGATTTACTAGAATCTAGAAACCTTCATGACACCGTTCACTTAGCTGCAGCAACAGAAATATGATACTCACGTATGAGACGGAACTTGGTAACCAGCTTCTTTCGATCTGGCCAGCTTTCTTTAATTACTGGGATATTTGAAAATTTCTCCTTCCATGCCGATATAAGCGGAAACCTCTCTTCGTCTAAGAGCCTTATACCACCTGTTTCTTCCAGTATTTCAAGATAATTGGCAATCCATCCAAATGCAAGATCTATGAATCCAAACGTTTCTCCACTGAAGAATTTCTTCCCATTTAGCTGTTCTTCGACAATTTGTAGGTTGTGTAAGGCCGGACCCTTTGCTTCTTCTTGATCTGCCCCTTGGCTGGTGTAAGCATGAAATACCGATGGTGCAACCTACATTTTAGAGAAAATTTTTGGTAAGAGTTATTCTTAGCTTCCATGGGAAAATCTGTCTCAAAGGATATGTATAACTACATATGTTATATATATAATCAACAAAACATTGATTGCAGGCTATGGTGAACAGGTGAAAAGTTTACCTGCTCATCGTTAAACTTTGCCCAGAAACGTGCAGTTGCTCTGGCAAGCGGATCCTCTGGTAAGAACCGAGCTGTTTTGTTCCATGTGTCATCAATATACTCGAGAATCACAAGCGATTCACATATGGGTTTTCCATTGTGCAACAAGACTGGAACTTTTTTGTAAACAGGGTTGTATTCAAGTAGTAAAGAACTCTTATTTGCAAGATCTTCGTAAATGGTCTCGTACTCTATGCCTTTAAGTTTGAGTGCCCAAACAATCCTCAGAGCAAACGGGCTTGACCATGTTCTGAAAAGCTTCACCTCTCCCATTTCTTTTAGTCTTCTTGTCTTGGACTAAATCTGAATCCAATGGCTTTTCTTTTATAGAGGGTGTGGCTTCAAACCATTGAGCACCATTAATAAACCTGTCGGTTGGGTTTGATTTTGGTACAATTTGGTTCTGTTAGATGGACTGGCCGGCCTTTTTGTTGCATCAATAGTTGCTGGTTTTAATTGCTTGAATAACAGCCGGCTAGAGGAAAAGGATAATGTTTATTTGGTTCATATAATATCAAAAAAATTGATAAAAAATGTGATGCCAACTCTTTGTACCAACAATGTAAACTAAAAATCACAAGGTGTATCATACATGATGATATCAAAGCTGCACTCCCTCGTTGATTCCCACCAAGTGTTTGATGTAATGCTGAACCGTAATGTCGTGTCTTGGACAGCAATGTTAAATGCGTACGTTAAGGAAATGGTGAACTATTGAAGCACAGAGGTTGTGTTTGATGAAGTTTGAGTAAACAATTCCGTATCTAATTTGTGGAAGATCATCTAACTGATCTAAAGGTGTTTCTGCAAGTGGGGCTTGTATATGAAGCAGAGAACTTTTTTTAAAACTTGTTTTCTTGAGGATGTTATATTAAGTTATCGACAGTCGTCGTATACTATGTCCAGTTGTCTATTATTACATCCAGATTTAAGTAATCATCTGTTTGCATCTGAAACAATTAAGCATACAATGGGGAAAAAGAAGCAAATCTTGATTTTTCGTCTAGTTTTATTGACCTCCTCATTCTGTTCCATGTCTCATCAATGTACTCGAGAATCATAAGTGAATCACAATTGGTGTTCCATTGTGCAACAACACGAGTACTTTCTTGTGAATAGGATTGTATTCGAGAAGTAAAGAACTCTTGTTGTCAAGATCTTCATAGTCATAGATGGTCTGTACTCTATGCATTTCAATTTTAGTGCCCAAACAATCCTCAGTGCAATTGGGCTTGACCAATTCCTGAATAGCTTAACCTCCATTTCTTTTTATCTTTCTTTGCCTAGTCCTGCACTACAATTTGATGGCTTTCTTTTATAGAGGATGCAAAGTCCAAACCCTTTGAATCATATTAATCGATATTGCTAAATATGGTTAGGTTGTTTGATTCAATAATTTTGTGTACCAAACAATATTCACGTTAAATTGGTAAGATGGTTTACGGCGCTAAAGTTGAAGGGAATCGTTTACATTTAGTTGTGTTTCTTAATCGTTTTTTTTTTTTTTTCTTTTTTTTGTCTTGTTTTTGTATCTTTATCGTGGAATCATAAATTATTAGTGCAAGACAAAAAGTTTAGATGGTTCCAAGCGTCTATCGATTTATTCAACCACTATTAGACATACATTATGACCAATGTTTGTTGTGCATAGCATAAAAAAGCCGGCTAGAGGTTGTGTATTCAGATGAAATACCATTTTATAAAATGATGTTTCAAATTTTATTTAGACATCTAAATTATGCCTACGACATCCTTAATTATTTAGACGTCTAAGTTAAACCTTCATATGTCTCGGTTCCTATTCTACAAAACACCAAGTAAATTTTGTCGTAGGTTAATTCGTTATTTAGAGATATGTTCCTAGAGATTGTAAGTTAAATCTATAACCGTTAATGATCAAGGTTTTGATGTAGAAGGTTTATGGAAACGACACACATACAAACACTCACATACAACAACGACCGTATTTGTAACAGACTAACAACAGAAATTAAGAACACAAATTATGCATGGTTCGTCTCAAAAATGACTTGTGGGCATGGTAGCAGTAGTGAGTCTCTCAATGAATTTCGGATTTGGGTTACAGTTGATGAACAATAATGAAAAGGAACTAGGGTTTATGAAAAAAAGGCTAGGGTTTATTGATACCATGATGAACAATAATGAAAAAGAACTAGGTTTATGAAAAAAGGCTAGGGACGGATGAATTGATGAGGCAATGACTCAATGAGGCTGTTCGAAGAAACTCCAGAGAGGAATGTTGCGGAAGCAGAGAAGTTGTTTACTGATTGTCCTTTTGAGTAAGTTTTGATTAACAATGTGATGTTAGCTAGTTATGTCAAATTGAGAGATCTTGAATTAATGTGGAAGTTCTTTATCGGGATGTGAATGTCTAAGCTTGATGTAGCATCATGGACAAATGTGATTCGATGTTTCATGAGAGCTAGGAAAATAGAGAAAGCAAGTGGCTTGTTTGAGGATATGCCTATAAAAGATATTAGGTCATGTTGGGCGAAAAACTTTTAAAAGCTTTCGTTTTTGCTTGCCCAAAGTTAACAGTTTTATTTGGGTTTTTGAGTTTGAGCTTATGACTTTGATACAAATGTTCTTTCATGAGAAGCTGCTCTAACTAGCTTTCAAAAATAGTTTGAGTTTTTAATAAAACAAAATTATTTGTTTATCTTTTTTAAATTATAAACTCCAAAGCCTAATTAATATTAATATCATTCTATGTCATTTAATAGTAATAGCTACACCGGTACACCTACAACTACTCTATTATACACATTAATAAAAATTTAAAATTTCGGCTTTTAAAAGCTCCTAATCATGACTCTAACTCGAAGCTACAACTAGTTTTGTTAAACATCCTATAATCATCTGGATTGTGATGTTGCAAAGCATCCTACTCACGACTCTAACAAGTTGATGATATAATGTTTGTGTTACCTTGTATAGGAGTGTCTAGTGTGAGTGGGGTGGGGATAAAGCATCCAACTATATAATATTTTAATTTTGCATTTCGAAGACGCTTTTGAATTTGTATTAATCTGAATATCTAATGCATGAAAAGAATTGTTTATAATAATCATGTACACTGGATAAAGAAAACGTTATTAGAAAACTTTGTATAAACCTTTAACAATCTTCATTTTAGGTTTATAATTTCTATAATTCAAAAATGTCAAATATGTAGGTTTGAATGAACTGTCAAATTTACATGTTCATGCAATTAACCTACCATGAAATCAACATGGTGCACGAGACGATCTTATATGATAGTCGATCAAATGGTCTTGAAAAGTTTAATAAACATAAATTGAAAATACAAGACCCCGATGACAATTAAAATAATATATCTTGTTAATTAGCTCGATTTCTAATAACACAGGCTGAGCCTGATCTAATCCAAAAAAATTTATGTCAACCTATTTTCAATTTGTTTCATGTTGGAATTGGTTATCAAGCCGTTTAAAAAATCGACAATCTTACTTTAAAGATGGACAAAATGGAAGTTAAAGCTTAAAAAGGATGAGAAGATTGAAGGTCAAGTTTACTTTTAGACGATTTAGTTAATTATAATTATTAGTTATTAAATATTATATAAAATATATGTGTGGGTTGGATCAAGGATGTGGGGTGGCCTAGTCTTTAGTCTTTACGCAACCTGCTCCCATAAAGTTGGTCTCTAATTTTAGCCTTTTTCCCCAAACAACAAAAACAGAGTGGTTGCATTTCTATTGTTTTATTTTGTTATTTTAATATTTATTTAAAGGTAAATCTAATGACTAATTATTAACTTTCTGATAAAATAAATATTACCTTTTGAATAAAGAAAGAATGTAATTATCAAGAATGATAATATACATTAACATTAAATCAAATACTCTTTTAAATAAAATATATTGGATAAATTGATAGTTAGTTATTAAAATGTTTATATAAAAAATTAAGATAAATAATGTTACATTTTAAAAAACCTATTATTAGTTCTACTAGCTATATAGATACACTCAAATTCAACTCTACTCGATTATTTATTAAAAAATATTTAAAAAAACATATTAATCGGAGGCTTAGTGAGTAGAGTCGACAGACAACTAAACTTAAATATTTATCTAATAGTTGTAAAATTAATTATAAATAAGTTAAGTTCGATTAAGCTCACGAGCCACCCAGGTTGAGTAGTTTAATACTTTAGTATAGTTTAGATGCTCATATTAGGTTAGATTAGTAGTTTTATCATTATTATTGAAAGTTGAAAAAGCATAAAATCCTCTCAATTTTTGTAAGAATTGTCTATTTCTAAAGAACTCATAAATAAAATAGTATTATACAGAAATTCATATATAAAATAAAATATACATATTAAATAAAACATTTCATCATCATATGTATATGTCCATTTTTGTAATATGTATTACATAAATCCAAACATTCAAGAATTTATTATATGATAAATATGATAGCAAACAACAAAATTTGAGCCAAATATTAAATTTCTAACAACGTTTTTTGTTACAATTATAATATGATTATTAGTTTTAAAATGTTACAACATTTTTTTATAACCTAGACTAAACATCCTTAAAATAATATCTTTGTTTTAAATTATTTTTTGTTCGATCATCTTCTATTTTTTCTAGTTTCTTAACCTTAATTCATTAATTAGTGGTAAGTAATTCACTAATTAGATTTAATTTTCTATGGACTTTCCAATTTAAGATAGATAGATTTGTGATCATCTTGAAGGAAAACAAATATATATATATATATATATATATATATATATATATATATATATATATATATATATATATATATATATATATATATATATATAGAATATGGTTCGTGTGAGTACCTAAAAAATGCAGAGTACCGTGAGTACCTGTGAACACACGGGTTTTAGATGTGAACATGCTCCGAAAAAAAGTTTTTTTTTTAATTTTTTTTCATATTAATTTAGATACAAATAATATAAGCCTATTCGTAAAAGAATTACACACATTCACACTTTCTAGCCTCTTAAAAGTCATGTGAACGTTAAAAAATTCATGTGAACATGCTTAGCTGTGAACATACATTCACAACAGTGCAGTTCATGTGAACTTGCACGTTTCACATAGTTATAGTGTGCGTTTAGGTGTGATTTTTTGCAAGTAGTCTTATATTATTAATTTAAATATGACTATGAAAAAAAATTTCAAAAAAAATGGTTTTAAGCGAGGTACCTCCGGTACTCCGCAAAACTAGTGGTACTCATTTGAACCCAAATCTACATATATATATATATATATATATATATATATATATATATATATATATATATATATATATATATATATAGAGGGAGGTTCCATATTGATAACTTTTGTGCATCGAGGCACAAAAGAACCTCCATTGGCCATTGGATGAAAGTATGTGTGGGTTAGATCAAATGGCAAAATGGTAATTAAATAGAAAGTTTTATGCATCAAATGCACATAATGAAATTCGCGGAGGGGTAAAACAGGAATTATGCAATCCTTATTTAATTATTACACTTCCAAAATTAACAAAAATAATACAAATTCAAAATACATCAAAATACATGCATATCGTTCATCTCTTCATACATATCGTTCATCTCTTCCAAAAATAAATCATGCATATCGTTCATCTCTTTATGCATATCGTTCATCTCTTCCAAAATCAAAATACATCATAATACAAACATGAATCGTTCATACAAACATAAATCATGCATATCGTTCATCTCTTCCAAAATCAAGAGGGGGCTAAGAGAGAGGAGAGAGAGAGAGATAGAGAGAAAGAGGGAGTGGTTTTAGGAAAGAAGTTAATGGTGATTTTCATACCAAATTTAGCTATTAATTATCTTAAAAACATTTAAATTCAAAAATAATTTCTATACATTTAATATCCCCAAAATGCCCTTTGTGCACCATTGGTAGATAGTTCGATGCACAAAAGTTCTCAATGGTGCCTCGATGCACAAAAGTTCTCAATCGAACCCCTATATATATATATATATATATATATATATATATATATATATATATATATATATATATATAGGGGTGGGTTCAATGGAAAACCACTATGCACCTGAAAACTATGGAAACCTACGCAAACCGTCTGATTTGGTGCATTTCATGAAAAACACGGTGACATGATCGTAAATAAGGTGATGCATCACGTGGGATTTTGATGCATCACGCGGAAAATTTAATGCATAGCGCGGGGAATTTGATGCATTTGTGGTGGTGCAGTGCGGTTTTCACAAGTTTTCAGATGCATTGTGGTTTTCCATTGAACCCTCCTATATATATATATATATATATATATATATATCACAAAATCAAAATGTATGAGTTCAAGTCTCGTTATCAATTAATAAAATAATTTTATCAAATGTATTGTCAAAATAATATGATCTCAAAATTTTCATAATTTTAAACACGGCCTTTTCAAAATATGAACCGAAATCACTTCATTTTCCGGCTGTGGTGGATCCACCACCCACATCCTAACAGGCTGCGCCACCACGTCTACCACCGTGATACTCTCACCACCACCGCAAACAACACAAATTTTCCCTCCACCAACGGCCATTTGCTCCGCCCCTTTCAAAAGCTCCGACCCTCCAATCACCTCTTCCCAACAATCCTTCACATCATCATACTTGCTCAAAGCACCCTTCTCCTCATCCACCACATACATCACCTCCTCCTCCTCCGCCACACCCACCGGCCCCTTCCACCCTGAAACCATCCCTGCCGCCATCTTCTTCCACCGGTTTTCCTCAACATCATAAACCACACCTTCTTTCCCTGAGTTACCTTTCACATTCACCATGCAAAGCTTCCCTTTATACCCAATTGCCTCAACTGCTTCTCTACTAAATCTTCCATCTTTAAGCCCCTCCACCTCCTCCCATTTCCACTCATCTCTCTTCCTCTTCATCCTCAACCCACCTGTTTCAAAATCAAATGTATATATTATATTTTGGTACAAAATGATCGAAATTCATGTTTAAATTTTACATAAATAATTGTTGATTAAAAAATGTACACTACAATATTTTCATGAAAATCATTTTTTCATCTCAATCTACATGAGATAAAGCATTTATCACAGAATAGAAAAGCTTGTAAACCAATTAATTTCATTTTATTGTTTCGATTCACTCGTTATATTATATGATAGAGATGTACGATGTTGAAGAAAAAAAGATACCGTTATTTGAAATAATCTCGGATCCGTTCTTCATATCCCATTTCTCAACCATCCTCGCAACATCACTACGGTAATTGGCCCCAACGCCGGTAGCCACGTAGACCGTGTCACCAATAGACCCCGCGGCGCACCACCGGCGTGGGTTGGCCATTCGAGGACCAGAAAACCATTCTCCGGTAAGAGGGTCAAAAACCAAGGGATGTGACAACGCAGGGAGGAAGTTGTGACCGGTTGCAGCAATGAGGACTAGGCGGCCAGAGACTGTTAAAGATTGTATAGTAAGGTTCCGTGAAATGAACGACGGGTGGCGGTGGAGGAAACGGAGAGGTGGATCGATGGTGGGAAGTGGTAAGGTTGTCCATTTGTAGGAGATTGGGTCAAAGGTGAAGAAACCAATGGAATCGGAGAGGTGCCTGCCATTGTTATTGGCAACAACTGCGTAAAGAGATAAAAAGGGTGGGAAGTATGGAGTGTAGATGAGGCGGCGCCAGCGGCGGCAGACGTCGGAGAGGAGAGATGGGCGGACGTCGGAGAGGATTACCAGGGCTAGGTGGTTAGGCAAGCCTGGTAGGAGTACAGGTTCATCATCTGGGGTCTGACCATCGTCAGGGTCTTTAGGCATGTTGACTATTTTTTTTCTTTGTTTTGTACTTTTGTTCTGATGAATTCTCACTTTTTATACCACCAGAAAAGTGTTTTGAGAGGGGGCTGTGACTGTCACTCCTAACGGCAAAACTAGACCCACTAATCGGATTCCAATCAAACAATTCTTTAAAGAAAACCAAATCACAGTATTAATTTGATCGTACAGTTCAGTTTCTCTTGTCTTTACGATGAAATAAATATAAATTTGGGTCGGACCGAAAGACTTTAAAAAATTTAAAAAAAAAAATCAGACCATTTCATTCATTAGTTTCACGTTCATGTTGAGTGCTTGTACATTCTCCAGTTCTTTTACAACCATTTTCTCTCGGTCATTGGTGTTGGTAAAATTCCATAATTTTAGTAAGGTTATACTTACTTTGTTCATAATATAAGAGTTTATAATACATTAATTCTTTTTTATACATATGGTACATGTACTTCGGGTTAAAATATCAATATAGAATATTTTACCTAAAACACGATTTTCATACCAATAAAGCCCAGTGTCTATAGAAGTATGTCATAACGTATAACTTAGGTAAACATATGATGTGTAAAAAAGAATTATATACTATATCGATACATTTGTAAAAGTATGTTGGTATTCTACGACTTAAACCTTTAAACTGATTATATGTAAACATGGACGGGCTAGGTTAAAGCACAACATGGATGCACACCCTAATGGGCCGCCCCTGGCCCTTTATAAAATTTTGCCCAGGGCCCTAAAAATGATAAGAACGACCCTGAACTCATATTTACCAAACGGAGCTTTTGAGATTGAGCATCTAAAAATAAAAAACCGAAACTCCTAAAACCTTCCAAAAGTTGCTTTGCAAACACACCCTACTTATTGTATTTGAATTTGCATTTTCACGACTTAAAAAATTCAATCAGATTAATGTACGCAGATGATGCTCTATAAAATAATATATTATTAAAACCAAAACACAACAACTCCACTTGCTATGTAGTAACTTCCAAATAATTAAGGTTAGACGACGTAAAATATATGTTATATTATAATCAAGTACCTTTAATTGAGAAGTATGCTTTACAACGCTTTGGCCAGTTTAATTATATATGCTTAGACTTTCTCTTGATCACGTTTTATCTTCTTTATTAAAAGTTTTCATTAAAGGCATAACGAAAAGTACAGGGATTTTTGCACAAATTTTTGTAATTAAAACTCTTAATTAATTTTAACCTTCCAACAAACTAAACAATCAATATCTTATAATTTAGGGATCTATATATTTAAAACTTTATTTATTTGCTTTGAAAAAAATATTGATAAAAAACCGATACCAAAATTTTATAATCGGTTTGGTAGTCGGTAGTATTGACATGTCTAAATAGGGTTCGGTACCATCCAATTCGTTACTGGTATTGGATCAATTTCATCCTTACTTGGTTACGTTCCTATTTAAAATGTTGAATCAAGAAATTTGACCGTATGACATGTTACTTTTTCTTTAATTATAAAACTAGTTTATAATCAACGTATTACGTGGATATTTTTAATTAAATCCATTTATATAAAATGTATATGAGTAAAAATAAAAACATACAAAAATAATAATTGTGTTTATTTTTTATTATTTACAGATTAAATAATAGAGTATAATTATCTTTTTTAAAAATATTAAATTGTATTTATCTTTTATTTTTTATAAGTTGTAATTATCTTTTTGGTGAACGTAGAGGTGACACGTGACATTTGATATTTTTCTTTATTATACATAATAATAATAATAATTTCCACAACTTATTCAAATTATTACATTTGGATCTAATTATGATTATTATGGATAATGATAGATATTTATTTTAGGTAAATATTAATTTTAAATGTTACAAAAATCTAATTTATTACTAATTAATTAATGAAAAAAAATAAAGTCAAAATTTTATGCAATTAAGTTAAGGTGTTAAATTTGGAAAAAGATGTGGAAAAATAAAAAATTTCTTGTATTATAGAAGTAACATGTGACATGAATTGTTTTGTTTTATTATAATATGTAGGTTAATCAACCCATGTATTACATGGGTTAATTTAGAAAATACATATTTTTTTATATTTTAATAAATTATTATAAAATTTATATATAATTAAAATAAAAAAAATTGAAAGCTAGTTAAATTAAAGATAAAAAAATACTTAGTTGTTTGATATTAAATAAAAAAAATATTATTATATTGTATTATTAAAAACAGTAATATGTGTTTGCAAAAAATGTTTCTTTTAATTTTTATTAACTTCAAATATGAAATATCAATGTAAGAAATAAAAAAATTAAATTATGTGAATGTGTATATATTTTGATAACGATAAAATATAAAAATGGAATATTTGAAAATCAACAATCAAAATACCCCTGGGAAGCACTCACTGCTATGAGTTACAAAGGTAGTTCTCATATCTTAATCTCAGCTTTCACATTTATCATATTCACAATTGAAGTTTTATCAATTAAGTTTTAAATCTTGTTAACAAAATAATTAACAAAAATTTTTAAATTTATTCACTACACTTTTACATTTAAATCCAAATTTTTTACATTTGAATTTAAATATGATCATTAACGATAATAATGACACGTATTTATTTTAGGTAAATATTAATTCATTAATGAAAAAATTAAAATTAATATTTAATGTAATTAAATTAAGGTAGTAAATTTGGAAAATGAATTAAAAAATGGCATATGTATAATTATTGATTTTAATTAAGGGTATAAGAGACATTTCATAAATAATTATGAGTTGACATTAATCTGGACCATTGATTTCTTTCCATCCAATGGTCCAGAAACTCCAAGTGGTTTTCTTATTATATATAGTATAGATTTGTGGAATTATATATAGTTGATTTAAGCAGATTGTGATGAATTTATGAATTATTATATGTTGGTCCTTTTATTTTAAGTTAATTATCATTTTCAAATTTAAAGAATTGTCTTAATAAAATCCATTAAAATTTTTCTAGTTTTACGTGAAACAATATGGTGTTATATATAATGGTGTAAATTAGGTTATATGTTTCTTTTATAAAAAAAAATTATGATTTAAATATATAAGAAAAAAAACAATTTTAGGCAAATGTGGTATTTAATGAATAGGAATAGGATAATTGAGTGGTACCGAAACGCATGATGGAGTGGTGGTTAAAGGTTTTAAGCAGAGAATGACAACTTTACAAACTTATGATGATATCCATATCCTCCCAACATTCCTTCTTTCCTTCACGCCACTCCTCCCCTTTTGTCCCTTCTTCTTTTCCTTCCATTTTTTATTTTTATTTTTATTTTCTATTTTATTAGAAAAAAATGAGATTTCTTTTTTTTTATATCAAATAAATGATGCCGTGCTATGCTTTTTTTAAATCATAAAAAAATAATAATAAGTTTTCTTTCTTAAAAGACTACATATACTATTGTCTTGTGTATGTCTTACATGAGATTTTTTAACCCACAACCTTTTGGTTATGACAACATCTTGATATTGCTAAGACATTAGCCTTTTTGGTATTTAAAATAGTTACTTTATTTTGTCAAAACTTAATAATTTAATATTTTAAGTAAACCTGATCAATAAGAAAAGAAATAAATTTATGCATGAATTACAATCAATACACGTCTATTATAACACATAACTTGATAATTGATGCACCAAATACAATTTATTGAAGCTTCCAACGACCGGTTTGTTTTATTGGTTAGAATTAGATACACTTAAACTTCTGACGGTGTTGACCGGAGTAAAGAGCAACCGGCTAAATCGGTTGCAGATCACATTTTTTAGGAAAGTTAATATTTTAGTGGGTTTTAATCGCAAATATGATCAAACTTGGGGCTTTTTGTGCAAAAATCCCTAAATTTAAAAATAATTTGTTTAACTTGTTTTGGATATAATAAAACACAATATAGATATTTTTAAAAGACAATTTTATTAAAAATCCTAAACTTCTATCTGAAACGGATAGAAAGTATAACTCATAACATAAAAACATCAGAAATTGAACCCAGTTACGTCAAAAAAACCCAAGACTACAGAACTTTTATCAATCGGTGGTTTGGAAACCCAATTTTTCAAACCATAATTCTTTTTTTCCATACTTATTTTCGATCCATAATAAAGTCTTATTTTGAATAATCACGAATATGTTTTCTTTATGCATCTACACTTGCTCCTCATCCGGAGCAAAATACATCACACATATATATGTGTGTATATACATACATACATACATATGTATGTGTGTGTGTGTATATATATATATATATATATATATATATATATATATATATATATATATATATATATATATATATATATAGATTTGGGTTCAAATGAGTACCACTAGTTTTGCGGAGTAACGGAGGTACCTCGCTTAAAATTATTTTTTTTGAAAAATTTTTTCATAAGCATGTTTAAATTAATAATATAAGACTACTTGCAAAAAATCACACATAAACACACACTATAAGTATGTGAAACGTGCAAGTTCACATGAACTGCACTGTTGTGAACGTATGTTCACAGCTAAGCATGTTCACATGAATTTTTCCACGTTCACATGACTTTTAAGAGGCTACGAAGTGTGAATGCGTGTAATTCTTTTACAAATATGCTTATATTATTTGTATCTAAATGAATATGAAAAAAAAAAATTTAAAATTTTTTTTTTTCGGAGCATGTTCACATCTTAAACCCGTGTGTTCACTGGTACTCACGGTACTCTGCATTTTTTAGGTACTCACACGAACCATATTATATATATATATATATATATATATATATATATATATATATATATATATATATATATATATATATATATATATATATATAGTCAGCGAGAGAGGTTCAATGGAGAACCTTCATGCATCGAAGAACCTCCATGTACCACCACAAATGAATCACAATTTACGCGTGATGCATCAAATTCACGCGTGATGCATTAACTTCCACGTGATGCATTACGATATTTCTAGCGATTCATTGTGGTTCTTCAATGTTTTTCGATGCATAGATGTTATATATATATATATATATATATATATATATATATATATATATATATATATATATATATATATATATATACTATTAAAAGAGTAACTAAATGCCACATGGCAAGCTCTCATTTAATTTGCCACATGGCATCCTCTCATTTAATTTGCCACATGTCGCTCTCTCATTTTGCCACATCATTTACTGATTTTATTTTTAAATTTAAAAGCAAATCAAATCTATGTAAATCTAATATGGATTAATTTAATAACTAACTAAAATTAAGTAAATTTTATTATTTATATAATTATTATATTATACATATATATAAATATCAATTTCTAAAGTTAACCCATGTAATACATGGGTAATAACCTAGTATACTATTAAAAGAATAACTATATTGTCATGTGTCATCCTTTGCTATTACCACGTGGGCACGTCGCATCACCTTATACCACCATTTGTAAATTATATTTTTAAATCTATAATTACTCCGCATAAAAAATAATATAAATGTCTAATCAAATCTAAATCTTATCTGATATAAAAAACTCAAATTTGAATTATGAATTATGAATTTATATTTATATTTATATCTACAAGATATTATAAATTTAATAAAATAATTTTAAAAATTTATTCTACAATATTAATAAAATTAATTTTTTAAATTTATAACCATGTCATACATGAGTTTATAAACTAGTATATATATATTGTAATGGTGCGTTTGGTACAGAGAATTAAACATAGGGAATTGGAAATAAGAAGAATTGTCATGTTGACAAACATGAGAATTCCTCTCATTTCCAATTCCCTATGCTTAATTCTCTATACCAAATATTGTGTAAGTGTTTAAATTGAATGCACTTCATTATTGAAATATTATTTTATAATTTTAATTGTTAAAAGCACCATTTAAGAAGCGTTTCATGTGAGATTTGGTTGTGACTTGTGAAGGTAGTTTTAGTTTTCATCAATTTCTGAAACACAAGTATGTTGCATCAAATTAATGTTTGTTTCCTAGCCCAACTACTTGAATTAAAATAGCCCGCCCATATAAGAAGCAAGACCCGTTTGATTTTGTCTTCTTGTCTGTTCTATTCACTCTTACTGACCGACCAGTTTCTTTCATGGTTTTTGGCATTGGAGATGAATGAAAACGTTCATAAATTACCCAAACGAGCGAAAAAACAATAACAAGTAGAAAAACAGCTACAAACAAAAACACTTATTTGCTCAAATTTAAAAGATTGTGATAATCAATCGACTACTGAAAACCAACTTAAGACCTTGGATGAATCTTCTTCTTCTTCACATGACTGTTACAGTTGTTCAAGCTTGAGATGCACCCGAGCTTCCTCTTCATTTCCTGCCAAACATTTGTAGTTTTCTCCTTCTCCCTTTTTCCCTTCCTCCAATAACCTCTTTGAATCTCCTTCCTCATCACATTACATTCTTTTTCCAGCTCCATCACTTTACTGCTCATTTTCTCAAGTTCCACCTTCAATTCCTCCTCATCCTCATCTTCTTCCTCCACTGACTTTGACTTCTTCGTTCCATCATCATTCGTGATCGTTTCTCGCAGCTGCAACTGCCCTACAAACAACACCTGAACCGCCACACGTACAGGCAGCCGTTCGTTTTGTGCTGCATGCTCACACGCCTCCGCTGACATCTTGTTGCAGTCCAAAACCCCACAAATCTCTTCTCGTTCCGATTCTGTCAAGTACCTGTGTTTGTCTAGGTAGATATCTATTGCCCGATATATCCCGTCTGAGCCTCGTTGAGTTCCTTCTGATGCAGCAATCGACATTTCAGCTAGCGATATGAACGACCCTTTTTTCAGATCAATGTCTTCCGCTACCTCGCTTAGGAAATCCTCAACAAGTTCAGCCACAATATCTAGCCCCGATTGATCTTGCTCTGCGAAATTGTTGTAAAAATGTTTCAAAATTCTTCTAACACATTCCGTATCATACTTTTCTTCTTTAGAGTAACCTTGAGACGGTATTAGCAAAGCATTAACCGTTGCCAAATCTAACTGTCTCCCAATTCTCAGCTCCAACCCTTCTCTACAACTGGTGTTAGCTTCTAAAAACGTTGCGAATTGAAGCATTTCTGATAGTAACGCGCAAGGGAGGATCCCTCGATCATGCGGCAAAAGTCTTTCGATTGCTTCAATAGCATCTCTTCTCATGCTTGAACAAGCACCTTCAGAAGAAGAAGTATCTTCATCGGTTTCTTTCTGCTCAAAGAACACCCATCTCTTCGCGTACTGATAAAGATTTGATGCAATGTAGTTCGAACCGATTTTACATTGAATCATCCCACGAATTATAGGCTCGTAAAACTGCAGACGAAGTGTTGTCAAACTCAAATCCTCCGAATTCCATTCAAGAACAAAGAGTTGTCTCCTAGCATTTGTCTTGTAAACGTTCTCATCATACCCCTGATCATCATCGTCGTCGTCATCAAGAATCGGGCTCTTGACTGGTTCGCCAAGTAGAAGCGGATTCTGAAGAGCTTTCATAATAATCGAATCCACACAAGCATCAATCAAACCAAGATTCGATGCTTGTTTAAGAATTATAGCGTTCTCTGTTGCCTTTAACGTTCTTAGTGATTCGTTCCAGCGTGTGATGATTTCTTGATCGAAGAAAGACAGAGCCCGATTCAAGAGATTGTTGGGGCTGTGGTTTTCAGTCATACCCAAATAGTAAGCCAAGCAAGAAATCGGGATAATGTTTTCAGGAGTGAAGTTGATTTCAAACCCGTAACAGAATCTTGCCATAATCTCGAAAATTTGAGGGGTAGTCGGGATATCACAAAGAAGATGAGAAAGATCTTCCTCAGGGTTTTCTTTAAACAGCTTACAAAGTTTTGAGGATCTTGCAGCAAGAAGATCCTGCAGTTGAACAAGATAAAAAATGTACAAGTTTGACTTTATTAAGGTCAAAGAAATAGTTTATTACTCTTATTTGTATGTAAATTCATCCAGATTTTCAGAAACATTATGTAACTAGACTAAAGTTTGAGACAAATATTCAAATGGGTTGGTGTTGGTTTTGTATAAATGTATTTAAAACTAGTGAAATCCAACTCAAAATGTCTAATAATAATAATAATAATATCTATATCAATAAAAAAATATTAACAATATAAAATACAAATATAATAAATGTTGAACACTTGAACATAGCAATAACAATGACAGAGTTGACCTCAAAAAGTCAAAATGTATCCAATCAAACATGCGAAGTTTATTTAATAGCAAAGCTGGTGAGTTTCTTACCCTGTCCAACTTATACGGTATTCCACATATGGGAACCTGAACATCCTTTGAAAACGAATATCTCGACATCTGAAAATTATACAAAATTAAATGATAGAAATGTCAGTGAAAAAAGCAATTAAATTTAGAAGAGAAACAGAGAGTAAATGCATATGATTGATGAAATTCTATATAAACTTTCTGCTAATTTGACCATCTAAAAGTCAAAACTAAAAGGTCAAATGCAGTGATTTTGTACGAGAACACATCTAACGGACTGAGAAAAATTGAACGATGCTTTATATCATCAAAACAATCAAAACACTTAAAATAAAATTTAATCCAAAAAAAAGGGTTTTCAATTTTACTACAAAAAGATGTAAATCTTTTAACCTAATCATGGTGAAAAAGTCAACATTACCACTATAGTCATGTCGATGAACAACAGAATCGACAAGATCTCATGTTCGAATCCCTTTCCAGAAACCAAAAACCGTCTGAGAAAACGACGTTCATGAATCAAAACATTTAAAGATTGACAAAAGAGATCATCTTTGTGACTAAAAACACGATCTTGATGCATCAAAACTTGTTAATTAAGCATCAAGAAGAAACAGCTCGAAGGCCGCCGGTTTATGATTCAGGCCCGTTTATAGAACAAAATTGAAGGAAAAAGTGAAAGGAAACACAAACTTACTGCCTTTGGTGAAGAAAATGAAGATGGAGGTTTGAATTTTGTAGTTAATAAGTAGCTAGCTCTCCAAGAGTTATTGTTTTAAATCAAAGAGGTTATGATGAGATGAACCAACTGATGGAGTCTTTTCACGTATAATTCTTCCTAATTAAAGACTTGTACTTTGTGCAACATGGGTGGTACGAGGTGCGGCACTTTTGATTTGTTTTATGGGGCTTAAAAAGGGTCATCCAAATAATAGGAGGGTTTCTGTTGTATTTAGACACCAAAATCAGATTCTGTGAGGATATTAAGGGAAAGTTGTTATCAGATTAGACCATTTCAAATTTCTACTGTTTTGCCACGTGGGCTTCTGACACTCAACTTTTTTTTTTTTTTAATACAACATGCATGCATATTAATGAACCAACACTAAAACATTGTATTTTTATTTTATACTAAGATAAGATATGATAATGATTAACATTCCTTCACCAACAAATTTATCAAAGTTTAAAAATTCATTAGACACATGGTTTTTGGAATATGTATTTATGAAATGAGAAAAATCATATAAATTTGTGAATCATTGGGACCTGGAAGATGGATAGGAGGCACAAGCAATGCAAGAAGACGGAATCAAGAACTTGTGGCCGTTGATCGAGTGGGTGAAGAAGAAGTGCTGAGAGGAAGAACTTGTGATGAATAGTTACAACTTCAAAGTTAACGATTCCATGATCTTCAAATTAGCAAATATCAAGTATGGAGGATTGCGCGACGTTCTTTAAAAGTACCAATTCAACTCTTAAGCCTGCAGACAGAGATACAGAAAGAGCCCGTACTCTGGCCAACCCATTAATGACATTTTATTTTTATTTGACATGTTCCTTGTCCAAACAGGTCTTTCAAAATGTAAAAATAGTCCAAATCCATGTACATAAAAAAGTTAATAATAGGTATATTTCCTGAAAGCATTTTCAAGTCCCATAATAAATTTAGTTTAAATTTATATTAATACATAATTTCAGGTCCCATAATAATAGGTATATACATTATCAGAGCTTAAAGGGACGTTTGGTTCGCGAAGTTCCTGATATTCACTGGGATTTGTATTTAAAATTCTGTATTTAGTTTGCAGATTTCAGTAAGGATTTAAAATCCCAGAATTTCACTGTAAATCACAGTTACCTTGTGTAACATCCCAAATTTCAAATATATGTAATTTGCAATTTTAAGGACTTAATTATTATGTTAATGGAATATTATATCAATTTAAGTTAATTTTGATCATATTATCAGTTAAATAAGAAAATACGAAGTTGAAGGGTTTAGTGTGCAAATAAGTCAAAATACAAATAAAAAGGGGGAAAACTTTCATTTTCACCATCACTCTCTCTCTCTCTCTAACCGTACTCTCTCTCTCTCTACTCTCTCTCGGCTGCATCAAAAGAACACACAAGAAATCATCGAATTAAGGTGCAAAAATCTGGATTCAAGTGGCATATAGGAGACTATAACAACTACAAGAATCAATTTAAGGTAAACATCATTCAATCTTTCGGATTTTGAAGATTTTGGTTCGGTTTCAATAAGAACCGAATCATAAGATTTTTGATACAGATGTTAATGCATGTTATATATTATGATGGATTTGTTGAAATCGAGCATGTATGTTGCAATGTACAAAAATTCAGAAACAGATTCCACCTCTAAGTGTGATTTCAAGATATGTGTGTGTTTTAGTGTGTGTGTTCATCGAGACTCATAAGAAAAATGGACACAAATCGGTTATTTTGGTACATAAGTGACATGTTATAAGTTGAAATAGTGTTTCTAAGTTCACATTTACTATTTTAGTAACTAAAACATGCAAAATGGTCAAAATGCAAAATCTGGAAATTTTACAAAGTATGAACTCGGTTCGGATGAACCGAATTCGGACCATCCGAATTCGGGCGCTGTTCATCCGAAGTCCGAACTCGGACCCTAACCCAATCCGGACTCACCCAAATTCGGACCAATAGTGAATCCGGACCAAGGACCAACTTCGGACTATACCCATTTCGGACCAACACATATTTCGGATCGCCTTAATTTCGGACCAACCTATTTCGGATCCCATTACCCATTTCGGATAAGTGTCAATTTCGGACTCAATCCCAATTCAGACCAATGCTAATTTCGGACCAGAGACCAAATTCGGACCAACTACAATTCGGACCATCCGAATTCGAATGTGGTCCGAAATCAGAACCTAATTACACTTAATTTTCAGAATACAATTTTTAAGCAATTACTGACACAAATTCACTATTACACTTACTTTACAGATCATTGTGGTGTTATCAAAACACACATTGATTCAGGATCAAGTCACAAAACCAATCACTGTGAGTAACAGATTGTCATTCGAACATTTATTGTTTTTGCATTCATGTTTATACATTCAATGGCATGTTCACGTTGTTCATATACTTCATTTGGCACTCATGAAATGATTTGTTGTTATGATGCACACTCGTACTTGACATGTAACACACATGTAGCTTGCGTTCATTTGAAAGTGCATCTATTTACATCATGCTTGCACTGCATGATCATTACTTCATAATCTGATGCGACCTGGACTGGGGCTGACAGCAGGCCACTGTCGGGGACTGATCATCCCACTCGTATCCCATCAGGTTCGGCACATCCCCGATCAGCATATTGAACTGCCAACCCATGCTTTCACTGCATGGTTTTCACATACACTGAGGCTTACACTGCCGATATTCACATACATGGGGCTTACACTGCCCATGGTTAAGCATTGTTTGTAAAGAAATATTTGTTGTATGCATAATCTGTTATCTCACTAAGCATTTAGCTTACTGTTGACTCACCATGTTTTCAGGCAAAGGCAAAAGTGTAGCTGGACCTTCCACTTAAGCATATCAAATCAATATCCCGGAGACTATAGAAGCTATTGGTACTTGAATGTAATAGCTTTGGGCTGGGATTCATTACTTCTAAAACAATTATGTTGATGTAATAGTTAGACTTTTATCACTGTAGACATGTATTCTATTGCTTTAGTGTGGATGTGCTTAATTCTAATTTAAGTATTCAATTTCAATTATTATGATACTCATTGGGTTGTTAGTCTATCCTGGAGATTACAATTATATCATTAATTTAACAAGGACGTCACACCTTGCATTTTTCATATTAGCAATTTTTTTCTATAAGATAATGTAGATTTTTTCACAAAATCCTTACAAATGCAAATGCTGCATAATGCAAATTCTTTAACAAAATGCAAATGCAAAAAAAAATCTGCGAACCAAACGTACACAAGTGTAATCAGATCACAATCGCAGCACCCCATGCACTAGGGGTGTGCAAAAAATCCATAAAACCAAATAACCTGAAAAACCACCCGATCCAAAACC